>JAPSGF010000068.1:2708871-2763372 GCA_035772895.1 Perdix hodgsoniae | reverse complement strand
AAGAAAAGAAAAGAAAAGAAAAGAAAAGAAAAGAAAAGAAAAGAAAAAGAAATAAAATAAAATCCATCAGGAATTACACACTGCTATCAAATTTTTGCCTGTCACAGGTAAATAAAAATCAAAATCAAATAACATTGTTCATATGACCCTTTACCCAGAAAAGCTGTGGGGGCCTTGGAGGCGCTCAGTGCAAGGTTGGAGTGTGGCCATGGACAGCATGAGCTGGTGGGGAGGAGCCCTGCCATGGCACGGGGGTGGGAACTAGATGAACTTTAAGGTTCCCTCCAAACTAAGCTATTCTCTACATTTACTAGGTGTATGGGTACTCTGGAGAACATGAATGTCTAAGAATTAACCACATATTAAGGACAAACATAAGATGGACCAGAGGGAATAATTGATTCCCAAGGAATTCTATTCTTGCTCTCAGTTTAGCAGTCTGTATTAAAAATAATAAATAGCTAAAAAATGTGTTAAAAAATAAATAAATAAAAGTACTGAAAAGTTTGGTTTTGATGAATAATTCAGATTTTTTTTTCCAAATTTTCTGATCGATCACTAGGAACAGAACTCATATAAAAATGAGTTCTGTGCCTGCAGACAGATTTCAATACTCTGCAACATCTTAATTGTTCCAAGACATAAGTTTTTATGTTTTGAGTATCACATAATTTTAAATCACCATCAATACTTTCTGTCATTTTACATAAACTACCTCACTAATTTGACCAATCTAGCTAGGAAAAAATTCTTAGAGCCAAGAAAAGAAGCATAGTTTATCCTGAGATTCCTTTTAAAATCTCTGGTATACTTTTTTGTAAGACTTAAATCCAGAGATAAAAGCACAGAAGGATTGTAGATGACAGTTAATCTGGTAAGCAGTCCAACTTTGGTATGATTGTATATTTTATATCATGTATATTTAACACCAAATTATATTAATATATAACTTTACTTTCCACAGTGGTTTCATATATATTAAAAATCTGTTACCAAAGAGTCTTCTCTGGATATTTTTTTCTTCTTCAAGGAATTTTTAATGTCCTCTAGGCTTACTCAACTAAATGGTAATAGTGGACTCATTTTGTTCCATACTTCCCCGACAATGGTGCATACATAGATATCTGCATTGTATCTTTTTCAGTTGGCTTTTTTTATTACCTCACAATTTCCTAAATGAAGTCATGATGAATTTAAATTTCAAATTATTCAAATCAGTGTGAAACATGCCATTTGCTCTGATAGATTTTGAATTAACATTTATTTTTCAAAATTTGAAAAGAAAAAAAATTGGAATTAGTTTTTTCAGTAAAGCATTCTTAGTCTATGCTTACTTTAATTTCAGTTAAAGAAGAAATTATAGTTATTTAGTTTTTCTAATTATTTAAGAGTCGCTGCATTATGTTATTTTTTTTTTCACTGTTGCTTACCTACTCTGAATCTACAAGAAAATCTTTGAATTAAGAATACAACACAAACCTTTCCAATGATATAACAAAATTATTTTCATCTGTATTATTCAACTATATATGTACAATTTTTAAGAAAAAAATAAAAAAGTTTAAGATTATTGAAACTTGTTTTATGTAATCAAATGTCTTTACACAGTCAAATACCAGAATACTAATTAAAAGCCCTTTCTCCCATCAGTCAGCATACTATCATCTCAAAGTGCATGTGATCTCTTCAAGGTCAAATGAAGCTAGCTTTTGTACATTTTGCTTTCTATTGCTCTTTGCAGCCCACTAAACACATCAGACTTTGTCATCTGTGATAATACTTAGATTAGAATCCCCAAAACACCTATTAATTTCTGACTATCTTTTCAAATATAAAATTCAATGAGTAGTTTAATACATTTTCTTTTGATTTCACTTAGACTGAAGCTTTTTCTCTTTCTAGTCTTTCTGCATTAGTAAATCAAGCTCAAATTTTATCCCTACATGCTGATAGCAATGATAATAGAAATTGGGTCCTAATCTAAAAAATATAATAGTAATTCATAAATAGAGTAAGTAAATACTCAGTAATCCACAATAGTGGAAAAGTGATTTTTCAGCTAACATTTATAAACACAGCTCCTAATGACCCTGAATCTCTCTCTACAGACGTCTTGTCACTTTTTTGACATCTTTGGCTAGAGTCCAATTTGAATAGTCATGTCTGATCATATGAAACAACTTAAAGTTTGAGTTTTAAAATTTTCTGTAAATAACTACCAATAAAACCATATGTTTGTAATGGCATTCAAGCCATCAACTACACAACTACTGTTTAATCAGTAGTTAAAGGAAATAATTACTATTAGCATCCTCAAAGGGCAGTGTACATTTTAAAAAGCTTGATAGTTCCTAAGTATTCAAAACAAAGTTCAAAATAAAAAGGAAAGCTGCTCTTCAAAAATAAAAGTAAGATCATCAATATATCACCTGCTCAAGATCTTTGATTATTATTATTTTGCCAGTAGATCAGCTAACTTAGTGAAGTAAGCTTTAAACTGAAGTATTTGATGGGTGGCTTCCAAAATGGCAACGCTCACACTATTGCAACTGACCAGGAAATAAGTCAGGACAACCAGATGAGTGACAAATGTTCCTTAGCTGCTTCCCCTGATTTGAATCAGAAGGCCAGACATCTCCAGAGTTTGTATAGCTATGGGGCATTCTCTGCTCTCTTTTATTCTCTAAAGTGCCTGTATACCAACACACATGTCATGGGGAAGAAACAGGAAGAGCTTGAGAACTGTGTCCAGTCATAGGACAATAATCTAATTGCGATCACGAATATAGGGAAATCATCAGGACATGCAGGGATGCAATCAGGAAGGCAAAGGCTCACTTGGAATTAAATCTGATGATGGAAGTCAAGGAAAACAAGAAGAGTTTCTTTAAGTGTATCAATAGCAAAAAAAAAAAAAAAAAAATAGACTAGGGATTATATGGGTCTGCTGCCTCAATGAGGTGAGTGCCCTGGTAAAAGATAACACTGAGAAGGTGGATTTACTGAACACATGCTTTTCTTCAGTCTTAATTGCTAAGATTGGCTCTTAGCAATAAAGTCTGGAGGTTAGAAAGAGAGACTGTGCAGAAAGGAAAACTTCCCCTTAGTTGATGAGACACTGGTCAGAGATCATCTAGGTAAACTCACTGCACACAAATCCATGGACCCTGATGAGATGCACCCAGAAGTTCTGAGGGAGCTTGCAGAAGAGATTTCTAAAACACCCCTCATCACCTTTGAAAGTCATGGAGAACAGGAGAGGTCCATTAAGACTGGAGGAAAACCAGTGTCACTCCATTCTTCAAAAAGGGCAAGAAAAGAAAAGGACCCAGGAAATTACAGACCAGTCAGCCTCATCTCTATTCCTGGGAAGGTGATAGAACAACTTATTTGGGATGCCATCACCAAGCAAGTGAAAAGAAGGTTATCTGGAATAGTCAACATAGATTCTCCAAGGGTAAATCATGCATGACCAATTTGGTAGAGTTCTGTGATGTTGTGACCAGCATGGTAGATGCGGAGAGAGCAGTGGATGTTGTGCACATTGACATTAGCATTGAAGTTGATACTTGCCTCCCATAACATCCCTGTAGATAAGCTTAGAAACATGGGATAGATCAGTGGACAGTGAGGTGGAGTGAGAACATGCTGACTGGCAGAGCTCAGGGGGTTGTGATCAATGATGCAAATTTAAGTTGGAGGTCTGTAGACAGCAATGTTCACCAGGATTTTGTACTGGGTCCAGCCTTGTATAATCTATTAATCCATGGTGTGGATGAAGGGACAGAATACCCTCAGAGAGTTTGCTGATGATACAAAGCTGGGAGGAGTGGCTGACACACCAGAAGTCTGTGCTGTCACTCAGTGAGATTTGGAGAGATTGGAGAGCTGGGAGGAGAGGAACCCTCCCAAAGGGGTTCAAGAAGGACAGATGTACGGTCCTGCACCTGGGGAGGAATAGTTGCATGCATCAGTACAAGGTAGGGGCTGACCTGCAGGAAAAGAGCTATGCAGTGAAGGATCTGGTTGTCCTGGTGTACAGTTGGGTGACCACATGTCAGCAGTGTGGCCTTGTGGCCAAGAAGGCCAATGGCATCCTGGGGTGTATTAAAAATCATGTAGTCAGCAGGTTGAGTACATTTTACTGATAAGAGTAATCAGCTTCTACATTGTTCTATGAAAACAGGTTCCAGCTATAACTTTGTGACTGTTTTTGTGGAAAAAAAAAAGTACTAATTCTTGTATATTAACAATTTGAAAAATAAATTAGAATATTAGAAATTTATTATAAATATCTCCTGTAACAGTTATCACTTAATAAGCTTTGAGTATAAATCTGGTAGTTCTTGGTAATTCTCTGGTAATTATCTGAGTACCAGAGTTATGTAAACATTCTACTTTACTATGGCAATAAAAAAGTAAATTAGAAAATAGGCATTAGTAGGCATATGCTTTAGGATCATTGACATAATGAGAGAAAATCTGGGAATCTGTGACCAATGCATAGAGAAAGTAAATTTGAACTAAAGGTGAGCAAAACTTGTGCTGAATGAAACCATAAAAAAATAAATAAGGAGAAACTTCTCCAAAAAAAACTCTATATATTTTTTAAACATACTATTAATAATATTAAAATTTATCTCAAATTTATTTTCCAGTCCACCATTTATCTCAAATTTATTTTCCAGTCCACCAAGTATAATTTTAAAAACTATTTTTGTTCACACTTCTGGAAGTGTATGCATCAAAATATGCCTACTTGTACATTTTCATTTCTGTTTGTAATATTCTTCCTTATAGAGTTTACCAGAAAAAGAGGCAGACTGCAGAAAGGAATCATGTTGATGTCACACACGTAGTGATAATAAAGAGCTAGATATTGAAAAAGTAGATTGTCCTCAATATAATTCAAACTACTGAATTTTTGCTGTTAAGTGACAATAAGATTCATAGCATGTGAGAATGGAGGGAAATGAAGATTCACAAGGGATGAAGTATAAGAATAGAAATTTATAGGGAACTGCTGTTAGGCTTCATAATGAAAATAAAGAGAAGGAAGAGGAGAACATTGGAATGAGGAAAAATATGAACAAAATGGCATTTTAAAAAATTTCATCAACATGATCATCAATAAATCATCAGAAAAAAAAAAAAACAAAACTGCTGAATTCTTTTTTCTTTGGTTGATAATCATAAAATTAAATGCCAACAAATAACCATTAATGGCATGGTTATATATGATTAATTTATATGTTTAATTAATAATGGCTAACAATTGAATGATAGCCGTTTATCTTCTAATCACTTAGCTTTCAAATATGGTGAAAATTAAAATAAGTGCATTCATATGATATTTCAGTTTCAAAGCTTTTCAATTGCTTTTTCAATACTAATATTAATAAAATCATAGATTGAAAAGATGGAATGGGCCATTGTGATAATCCTTTTTTGATCTTCTATAATATAGGTCAAATGGCTTCCCTTTTAATGTTCACGTATTTTAGTCAAGCTTTCATAGACTTACATTAATCAAAGAATCTGAGAATTTGTGCACATTCATGTTGGTCTGCAACTTGTTTTCAGAGTAAAAGTTGTTTTGACTTTTCTTCAATTATTTTTTACTTCTTTTATTAGTTTATCCAAATATTAATGGATGAGTTTGAATTAAAGTAAGCAAGCCCATAATTATAACTCATCTCTAATACAGACTAATTCAGTGATGATAGAATGAATAATGGGAGGTATATTTGTTCACCCCTTGTCAGTAGACATCCTCTTGCCAGAGTCTATAAATGAAATTCTTTCTCTTCCTTTTAACAACTCTAAAAATCTGTGGACTATTATTGAACTTCTTATCTCTTTGAGAATATTTGCTACCTGCAGATGTAACATGACTCTCCAGCAAGTCTTAGCTATGATCTTTCTTCAATACAATGGTGTTGTTGTTGTTGTTTTCAAGGAATAACCTATGCACATCTACTGCTATCTCACAGTCTCTTTCTGACACCCTTACTCATGTCTGATGCTTTACTAGTAGAATCTCATCCCAAATCTTTGTCAAATGAGTCACTTTTATTACATGATGAGAATAAGTTATTCCTATCTCCTGGAAGCTTTGAATCAATTATGAGTGTAACTCCATTACATACTCCAGTATAAACACTAGTGGCTATGAACAGTTTATCCTGCCAGGATGAAATATAGTCCAGAAGAACTCAAGCCAGAACACGATTATGATATTATGATTAGATTTCTTTTTTTTTTTTTTTTTTTTTTTTTTTTATGCTACCATCTACAAGCACTATAGAGTTCTAAAGTGGAAAAGAAAACACATTTATTTCTTCACAGAAGGACTTTTTTTTTCAAATGCTACACAATTTGTATATAACTTTAGCTTGATAAAAGATCATGGTTTAGGTTTATGCTTTATGTATTTCATCATTTAAGATCTTATTTACCTCTTTTACCCTTGACTTGGAGAATCATCATGACTTACAACCACTACATATAAGTATATATCTTTATTTTGTCCATGATAGAAAAGCAATACTTTGTTGGATTTTTTTTCTTTCAGAAATTAACATTTTTATTCAGTGAAAAATTGAAACATTGTAAGAGGAGATATTATTGGTGCATGAATTAAGTTGAAATATGTTGATTTCTCACGCGTAATTATGAGATGGCATCTTGCTCGTATATATCCAAATACTGTAGTCCTTTCACACAAGATTGGACAAGGCTGCTAAATAACAGTTCAATTTTGTGAACCTATATCATATCCTGGGCTGTTTTGGCTAAAGTTACTTTACTTTCACCTTCAAAAACTAAACCTTCTGCTTCTAGAATATATTACAATAGCTGACAAAACATACATTTTGCTGGAAACAAAAAAACAAAAAACAAAAACATTTGCTGGAAACAAAAAAAAAAAAAACATTTTGCTGGAAAAAGAGTATCGCACAGTAAAATGTCTTCCATAATAAATATACAATACCTTTTCCTATTGTTGTCTACAAAGTAGAAGATACTGCATTTAGTTTATGTCTGAACTGGAAAACAGAACTGGAAATCTAAATCTCCTGAAATTTACGTATTCTTCAGAAAAAAAAGTTTACTTCAACTTCTCCCATGACAAGGTAACTTAATTGCTGGGCATCTTTTTAATAAACTCCCCCCAAAATCTGGTCACTAGTATTTATTGTTCTGAAAGAGTACAATTGAGATTGGAGTGTTTTAAAGGTTATCCTGTGTTTGTTGGTTTGCTTAGCTTCTCATTTTTGCAACACATCTGCTTATTAATGTATTATTATTTTTTAATGTGTTATAAGTGAGGTAAAATTACTGCATTTATGCCTGACTGATACAATCGATAGCATAAATATATTAATCTAACTGTAGATATCCCGTGGGGAAAATCCCTTAGGCAATGAACAGAACAAATCCAGATAAGTAGCCTACAACACATATTTGAAGATAGGGCAAGCAAACTTTATCAATAATTTGCAAATTTTCCACATTATGGCATAGTCACTGCACTAATACTTCAAGCTTCTGAGTACATAACAAAGACAATCTTTTCTACAAAAATCCAAGATGTCAGAGATAGAAGTATACAGGAACATGAATAAAACCATTTGGATGTGATGCTCAGGGACATGATTTAGTGAAGGGTTGTTAGTTAGGGTAGTATGGTTAGGTCATGGTTGGACTCTAGATCTTTAAGATCTTTTCCAACCTGAGTGATTCTATGATTCTGTGATTCTATGAGTTTATTCTATGAAATGGTGCTGTAGTTTTTTGCCAAGAAAGAGCTAGATATTTTTTAAATAAATTTCTTATTAATACATAAATTTTAAAGGAAGCACTGAAATAAAATTATTCATTGTGCTTTCCCCTCTTTAATGAGGAAGAAGTTATTCTGTACTTTCATTGCTGTTCATAGGGAGGACTAAAAGCACTCTGGACATTCAAATATCTAGTGGTGATAACTAGTATTAGAAGGTAATCTGAAAGTAGTTTTTGCTAAGTTAGCCAAATAGTGATTATTTGAGACAGACAGAATTTCTGTATCAGTTCAATATGAATAGTTTCTATTGTAAATCATGCCCAGATTAACTCAGCAAATTGTACTGAATAGTCAATAAAGATCATACCTGAACATGTATGTGCACACATTCTATACTTAAGGGCATGTATCACCAACCTTTTGACTGACAGCTTGCTGCAAGATCCCTTTTATTCCTGTCAGGAAATGTTTCTTTCTACAAGAATTGATATATAGCAAGAAAACAAACAGTTTTGTACATCCTACAGATATTCTACAGATTTAAGGCATATAGCTCTGAAAAATAAACTAATTTGCATTTGCTTATTTTACAAACAAAAGAAAATAAACACGAATTGCAGATATAGCAAACAATTCACCTCTTGTATCTGAAAATCTTCAAAACTGGATTACCTAGTTGGCTCCTGTTCCACCAAAAATCATAAATAACTGCTTTAAGAATAAAAAAAAACAAATATTAAACAATAAATAAAAACTAGTGCAAAATAGAAGTTCATCTAAACAAGGCATTTCCAACCTGAGGCCCACAGGCTGCATACAGTCCTTGACAGCTAGTACTGTGGCAGCACAAGGTTGTAAATTGTTAACATTATTGCATGATATTCAGAGATATTTTTCATATGTCGATTGTGCCTAGCTTAAGGGTGAACTGCATAGGCAACAACAGAACGCTGTGGGTGAGAGGACACGGTGCAGTGCTGACTCCATCTCTCATGCTTGCCACACACACAGTCAAATCGAAACCTGCGTGCACTGCACGCTACATGAACTTGTGCCCTTAGTGAATAAAGCATAGTTGATTAACAATAATAATATTTCAACTTATCCCATGTCATCTCAAAAGAAAACAGTACCCCAAAATAACATAAATTGTTCATGAAGGAAGAGTGTTCCGTGAAAAATGGACAGATGAGTAATCTTCTGTCCAGATAAATTACATGGCACTCTGCTTAATTCGTAAGGAAGTTGTGTCAGTTTTCAAAGATTAAAATTTGAAAAGACAATACATGCAATAACATGCTGTCAAAGTTCATGTGTATCAAGGAATGTTTTGTATAGACAAAATAGTGGAACTGAACAACAAATTTTTTTATAAATATTATAATTGAATTCAAACAGCCTTTGCTATTATAGCTAGTTATATTGTAGCAAATCTGATTGCAAAATAAGCAAAACCATTTCCTGATGATAAGTTTAATAAGCAGATGCAATTTACCCTGATAATAAATGGATTTTTCTGATATCAGTGTCTCAGCAGATTGTATACAGGCAAACTGGTGAGATAGGAAAATGTATATAATAAAAAAAAAAATAAAAATAGGAGAATGATGGTATGCTAATTTCAAATCTTTGGTACTTGATGCTCGGCTGAACATGAGCCAGCAGTGTGCCTGGGTGGCCAAGAAGGCCAATGGCATCCTGGCTTGCATCAGGAATGGTGTTGCCAACAGGAACAGGGAAGTGATTGTCCCCCTGTAGTCAGCTCTGGTGAGGCCACACCTTGAGTACTGTGTCCAGTTTTGGGCCCTTCACTGCAAGAAAGACATTGAAGCCCTGGAGTGGGTTCAAAGAAGGGCAACAAAGCTGGTGAGGGGTCTGGAGCACAGGCTTTATGAGGAACGGCTGAAGGAGCTGGGATTGTTCAGTCTGGAGAAGAGGAGGCTCAGGGGAGACCTTACTGCTCTCTACAACTACCTGGAGGGAGATCGTAGTGAGGTGGGGGTCAGCCTCTTCTCTTGCATAGCGAGTGATAAAACTAGAAGGAATGACTTAAAGCTGTGCCAGGGGAGATTTGGCTGGACGTTAGGAAATACCACTTTTCTGAAAGAGTGGTCAGGCACTGGAATGGGCTGCACAGGGATGTGGTGGAGTCACCGACCCTGGAGGTGTTCAAGGAAAATTTGGATTTTGTGTTGAGGGACATGGCTTAGTGAGAACTATTGGTGATAGGTGGATGGTTGGACTGGATAATCTTGAAGGTCTTTTCCAACCTTGGTGATTCTGTGATTTCTGATTTCTGGTGACAAGTGAAAGTACTGACACTACGAATGGGGTTCAACTTGCCATTTTTATTGGTGGTACTGATAACAAATGTGATGTCACGAAGAAAATGCTTCTTTGATGCCACTGAAAGATAAAAGTAATTCCCTTGATTAGTATCAATCAGTAAAAATTACATTAAAATGTTTTTTTTTCAACATTTGTCAAAGTATCTGGTACACCTACAGATAGAGCTCTGGGAATGAACAGTAAGATAAACTTATAAAATTAATAGAAGACAATATAATTATTGCCAGCAACTCACATTTGATGAAATATTGCTGCAACATATATCAAGAAAATTTGTGTGTGAAAGCTTTAAAAATGGATAATGCCATGCAAATTGTCATCAAAGATGCTAATTTCATGAAGACCAAGGGGTTGGATCATCTGCAATTGCAGGAGTTAATTAAAAGTATGGATGATGATTATGGGGACATACTTTACTTTTCTAAAGTAAGGTGGATGTCAAGGTAAAAAGATTTTATGATTTGCAAAATGAAATCAAGTCCTTTATGGAATCCAAAGGAAAATTTGTGTAGAATAACAAGATTAAAAAAGGTGAAGATCAACTATGTTTCAAATCAGAACAGCTTTCAAAATGAAAATTTTTGGCAATTGTGGCAAGCTCAAGTTATGTCGAATGAATTTATGCATTTTGATACATTGGCTAAACACAGTCCTGTTAACAGTGAAACATATGCAATCTTGTTTTCTGTTTTGATAACAGAATTTGAGTGTAAGTTTCAAGATTAAAAAAAAAAAAAAACAACCTCAATTTTTGCTATATTTGTGACTTCTATTACCTGCAAATTTTGAAATGGAATATATAGAGTTGCAATCAGACATTCAATTCAAATTCAATCATGCCTCTTTACCAGACTTTTATAAGATCTGTCTTACCAGAGAAAAATATCCCTCACTTTACTTATTCATGCCATCACTTTTTGGCAGTATGTATATTGGTAAACAAATATTTTCAAAAATGAAAGAATACTCTTCAAAAAAAGAGTAAAAATGCATCATTAATCTAACAGTCGTCTTGAAAATTTGCTAAGTATTGCAACTTGCACTGAACAAGACTGATGCATTAGTTTCACAAAAACAAGGTCAAATATCCCACTATGTTTTTGTTGCTTTTTTATGTTTTATTAAAAAAATATAGAAAATGTTGATACTTAAATACATTAATTATATTATATGTTTTATATGTGGCCCAAGACAATTCCTTTTAACTCAGTGTGGCCCAGTCCAATCAAGAGGTTGGACACCCATCGTCTTAACACAGGAGTTCAACATGAGCACTGTGAGAGACAGGACCACAGTCCACCATAGCATAAAGACAGTCATCCAGTCATCCCCCTTAACTGTATAGGTTTATATAGATAACGAGATCTCTAGAATTAGTTAATCTAAAGCTACCTAAAAAGAAACAGCAGCAGTACAAAATTTAGAGGCATCTATGAGGAAGGGACTGTTGAGTCCTGAACAGTGGGTTGTTCAAATGACTTATTTTGTCAAATATTTATTTCAATTCAGTTTCCACACAGTGTATGTTCACAAAAATTTAACGAATTAGGAATAATGCATTCAGAAGCACCTCCACAGGGACCACCTGCTGCAGGAACTTTCTCTTTCCCTCCCAAAGAACTTGTGTATATAGGAAATCTTTAGCTGACATTCACTGGTGGTCTGCTCAAACTTAGCAATAAGATTTTCAACTGAACTGTCAGTGCTGAGGGTAACTAATGTTGTTGCAAAGCATAAGAGGGAGAATGAAACTGGAGTCTATTTGAGATGGGTTGACAGTTAAATACTAGAGTGAGGAAAAAGCTGTGGGATGTAAATTAAATGATCACTGATTTCAGCTCATGAGTGAGATAAATTGAAGCCAGTAATCACAAATAATAACTTTGTAATCAGTGAAAGAATCACCGTAAATTTTTCAGTAAAACTTCCACTATATGACTATGGAAAAATTTATGGGAGTTTTTAGGATTATGCTTGAAGGCTGAAGATCAGCAGATCATGTAGGTAGCTACTAAAAAGGAACAGAGCCCTTGAGGGTGACTGTGGTTTCTCTGGTTTCTCTCTGCAGTGCAGACTCTGCATGCAGGTAAGCTATCAGTAATTGCCTCTCATTTAGATGGTGTGTACTTCTGTGCACCTGGTAAGTGGTTTGGTGAGCAAGGGTGAACAGACGTTTACAAGCAGGCACAGTTAATGTGTTGTTACCATTAGTGTATCTAGTGAACAAGGATTCCAATTTGTGATGGTGAAGACTCTAGTTTTACTGAACACGGAGGGATATTCATGTATGTAAGGTAGGTACTTCCTCTGTATGAATGAGAAATCATTGGTCTTGAAATCTTATAATCAATTCATCGGTTTACTGCTAAGTGTTTCTTACTGCTCAGCAAGTTTCCACAGTCACCGACTTGACATCTGAAGCATCCAAATTTCTTTCTTGTTAATAAGGCTTTGACAGATAAGATAGTTGCAGAACTCAACTAAGCATTCTAGCAAGTTTTTCTCATAAACAAATGAAAAAAACACTTTGCATTTATTCAGTTATTTGACATTTTAAATTTTTTTAAATCTTTAAGTGAATGTTGCCATAAAAATATCATTATTAATTTCAATGAATAAAACTTACCTAATATACTTTTAATGACATGTAATATTGACATCAGGGTTAATTTAAATTTTATTAATAAATGCAGTGATTTTAAAGAGTTTGTCACAAAAATATCTATGAAATAAATATCTCTGAACCTAATTAAGACTATAGAGATATTCTCCTTTCTCAGCTGAATGGGTACTGTGAAAGACAAAGCCATTCCTAGACAAGTAGTTGTATTAACTATATGACTTCAAAATATATAAAGCATGGTAAAATTTAGCTAATGTCACATCAATTAACAGTAAAAATATATACATAATTCTTGAAATGGAATACTACTGTGAGTGGCAATGAGGGATCTGTTAGAAATTATGTGTGGAGACAACACAAATAGCTGAATATTTTTTTCCTGTCTCACATCCTTAATGTGGGAGGAGAAAAGCAGAGAGGGACTTTTCAAACTATGTGGAATTTGTGTGGGGGAGTTTGTTTTGATTCTACTTTCTGTTTAATCTCATATTTTTATAGGGAATACTTTTGAGAGCCATTCAGAAATACTATTTTTTAATGAGCTTCATTCAGTGTTTATGAACATGGTTTCATAAAAGGAAAAAGAATCCCCTAAACTATGCTATATTTATCCATTGTTTTACAGCTCAGAACAAGATAAATGTCATCTTTTGTTCTAATGTTTAATACAACCACGAATAGCCAAAATATTTCAAGATTTGAGAAGTACTTAAATGCTTGAGAATTATTTTCTTAATAATAGTGCAATTTTCTGGTCATACATACACTGAAAACCAGAGAAATAAACTATTGTCAGTGTGATACTAAAAATGCCAATCAAGGATTAAAATTTGTCTACAAATGAAGTTAACTATGAATTAACTCCAAACAGCTTGTAATTCTGGATCACAAACAATAAATGCCTCTGAGAACAGAATACAAAACTTAATGGCAGTATTAGTATAACAGTTAAACAAGATAGGACTCTCCTATCATAACAGAATTATCGGAGATAAAAGGTAAAAAATTCAGGTCCTGAATTTGTGTATTTATTAGTAAAATACAACTGTTCATTCTTGAAATTCAGGTTTTCTGAAATTGCTCTCACATTCTCAGTGAATCTCATAAGTAATAATTCATATTAATAAGGAGAAAAATAATCCACACAATAGTGTAAACAGATGCTATAGAATTCTTCTGCAATTGGGTATTGTTATCTTCCAAGAGGCATTTACTCACTGACACCAGAGGTTTAGGGAACTGTTTCATATTTGGTTAGGTGAAATTGACTCCAATCAGAGTTCTACTTAAATTGTCTCACTGGGTATGTCTGCACTGCTAATGCAAAAGAGAGCCTAAGAGCTATCTGTTAAGCTTCATTTAACATACTCTCCCATTTTGGAACTGCTTCTGCAAAGTTCCTGTTCTATTCCCAAGAACTGTGCTTCAGATGTAGCAATTCCACCCTCAAAACTTCCTATAAAACTACCTTAGACAAACTTTGCCTATCAAACAGCATTTTGCTTCAGACCAGTTTTATAACACGTACAGTGTTTCATAGTATAAAAACAAAAGGCTCACTTTGTTTCAGATGCTGTAAATGCAATGACAAAGTAAAAGCACCTTTGGCACACACAGCATTATAAAGGGCACAAGAAAGAAAATCAACAAAAATTAACCTTGTCTGCATTAGAGAGGAAGAACTAAACAGTGTGAGGTTAAATAATTTGTGCTATTGAACTTTAGGGCTGAGGATCAGTCTCTGGCAATCTTTATTTAACAGTAAACTCGTAATGTTTTATTCCAAAGAAAACAGAAATTGTAAAAACAGTATTCTGAAACCAACTATTTTTGTATGCTTCTAAATTTGGTATTTTGTTTTGTTATTTATGATTATTTTCTATTTTCACAAACTGAAAAGAATTGCCTCTGAAATGCTTAAGTGCAAGACAGCCTTCAGCACTGCCTTAGCAAAACATTTTGATTAAGAAATTTTTGTATCAATTTTGAGTGCTTGTGAAAACTTCACTGGGAAATATTTCTTTATTCTAAAATGCAGCTAAAAATTCTTCCTCCCCATCCATTGCAAAATGCAGCTCTTTCATCCTTTCCCATTGTAGTACATCCATCTTTTTACCACTCCCCTGAAACTCGTGCCCCTTCATACCATCCTGCCTCCTGATACCTCACACTGCCTTCTCACAGTTCATGAGGTCAGAGTCAAGCATGATGCAAATGCCCTCTCCCAGTGTTCTTTCTACTGGTAAGTATACCAGAAACTATGGTGATAAAGAGAGTAAAATCCTAAGGTAGATACAACGTATATTAATACTGTTATTTTATGCTGTGATTTTTGTTACAGGTTTCTAACAAATTAAAGAATGTCCTATTTCCCATCTACTCTGTGACAGCAAAAAAAAGTTATTATATTATTTTTTTCTGCTCAGATACACTTACATAATCTAACAAATTATGTTTTTATTGCTAAGAAAACCAGTCCTTATTTAATCACATTTCCAAGACTCCCATTTAATTCTCTGTCTGGCTTGCTTGGAATACTGTGGCTTGATATGATGAAATATAAGTGCATGCCATAAAATCCAACTCTACTTTCTTCAAAACTGGAATATATTTACATACTTGATCAGTTTCGTCTCACTTGGTCTAGTTTTCCTTACACTAGAAACAGCTCACATATTTACATTTCAAATTACTTCTATTTCAAGTTAATTAGAAACAACGACGCAACAGAAATTAAAGTATTTTGTGAAGAAACATGGACACTATCAGTTAAGCAGTGTCTAATAGAAAAGAAGACAGAAAACAAGAAAGTGACATATAAAAACCCTTGTAATTAATAGATTGCTTTAACCTGTTTAGTCACTCAGTTTTTATGATGTGTAGACACGTTCCTCAAATTTCTTCCCTTCATATCCTCAAATACATGTGAAGAGAGTAAACTTGAATAGCTGCAGGTATCACTTAGCTTTGTTCTTCAGATCCAGTTGTGACAGCTATTTTCTTAGAGATTTTTGTCTTCACATCCAATGCTAACAATTGCTGGGATACAGAATTACACCTGTAAATTATCATATTATCATTTAAGCCAATAGAGCTGGAACAATTTTATTTATGTAAGGATTCCCAAAAGATATTTCTCTATTAAAGCAAATCTGGACACTGTTTTCAATCCCTGAAGTGAATAATGAACAAATTTAATCAATTTACAACATCAATCTCAAAGAAAATTAGTTATAAGCAGTTTCATATTGATAAAGAAGTGCTGAATGATCAAATACTGCATGAACAAAATGAAACAACATACTCCAGTACATAGTAAATTGAAGAATTATTCACTGTTTCTCTGTCAAATGTTCAAGTAGCAATTGTTCTGAAGGGGATAGAAAATTTTTTTGGTTTCAGTACAGACTGCCAGCTCCTTCCCTCTATATTTTTCCATATAACTTTCCAAAACGCTAAGATTTCTACCATCAAGAAGAATCAGGTCTCAGAAATGAAGTAGTTAAATCACTCTGTTGGGTAATGTATCAATCAGATTGAGCACTTAGAAAAACATTGATTTTTTTTTTAATATTTTCTTTAGAATATGTTTTACAAGAAATTCTACTTTGATAAAATCAGTGGAAAAATTGAAGCCATACTGTGTAGTTTTTGATCTCTGGAAATGGAGTTTTGTAAATAAAGCATAATTGAGACCATGTCACTCTTCAACAATAGAAGAAAAGGAAAACAGATTTTTTTCTCTCCCTATGAATCCAAATGTTAATGTTGCCTGACCATAGGACAGCGTCTTTCACTACTAAAAATTCTGTTTTCTATTTTCAATAATGTTGTCTGGAAAAGACATCTTTAATGTATCTCTAAGACCAGAAGTATCACTTGCCCTCTTTGAAGTGAGGTTTCAGATGCCCAGAGATTTTACTTATCCATCAATGAAAACTCGTCAGTATCTAGATTCAAAGAGAGTAAACGTGTATCTACTTATCCTGCAATATGAGCCATCTAACTACTACATCTCCCCGTCAGCAATGGCAATGACATGTTATCCCATTGAAAAATTTTTCCCAACTTCAGAGAAGGGAGTTGTCTGTAAAGTAGGGAGAGATCCTGATAAAGTCTTAACTGCATTCTTCCATGCTTGGACACCTCTGGAAAGTTCCAATTTCAAATGATTTGAATATTGACTAGCTTTTTTGTACTTTATTTTAGTATACTGTTTGAACTTCTAATTAAATGCAGACTACAGATAAACGATGTATGAACACCAATAGAAATTATATTTAAATCTGTGTGTCCATGAATATTTATCCAAATATAGAGGTAAATATTTCAGATTTTTTTTCTTCCAAAGTGCCAAGAAAAACTGAAATTCCCTTTGTTGATTGCATATTTAATTGCTGAGTTAACATATGTTCTGCTTTTTTAAAGAAATATTACATCTATTTGGAAAGCATTGCTAAAGTGATAGTACTGGAACAATGTCTAATATTAAGATAAATAACCAGTGCAACTCCACTGTGGGTTCTTTCTTCAGAAAACTACTAAATATCTTAAAAAGTGCAGTGCTACTAGATGAGTAAAAGGATCAAACTAACAAAAACAGCAGAAAAAAAAAATCTGCCAATTGTATTTTGGGTATAATCTTCATCCACCAAAAACTTTCCTTAGGTCTGATAGAACAACCACATTTTACTACTGCTTATGCCACAAATTCCACAAAAGATACATGGTACATTTTACTTCTTTGCATTTTTCACTTAATTGATTGAATAGAAATAAATTAAAAACAATTCCATAGTTTCTGTTTGACTAAGACAAACAGGCTAGGAGTAAATTAACTGCTTAGAATAATTAAGCTCAGTAAATAAGAAACTCAGAGAAAGTATGTTAACTTGGAAATATAAGCTATCACATACATGGAACATTTCCTTATCAAAAAGATGTCTTCTTGTTCTATAATGTTTTTAAGTAACAAATAAAGAATTAGTGTAGTGAGATATAATGAACTTCTCAACAATAAAATCTGAATCTGAACACATTTTAAACTGCGAAAACAATCCACAGTAGTCAATTATCAGTCACAAATCCTCTGTAATTTTTCAGGCAATCTAAAAGGTATTTACAGGTCAGTAGCCAGAAAGTCTAGATTTTACTTAATTGCAGTAGTACATTAAGGAAACATTTCATATTCTTATTGATTAGTCATTTATTTTAAGCTACTGCAATAAGAAAATGTTAATCCAAATGTATAAAATCCCATATAAGATTATTTTTTTCTTATTAATAGAGTTCATCAAGTTTGTGCTTCCAAAATATACGTCATTAAGATGATAAAGAGGGGGAATGTGAAACCATTTACATGCATTCATCTTGTGGTGAGATCTAATCCAGTTCCAACTTTACAGCCATGGAGACAGTTGCTTGATTTTTTAAAAAAAAATCAATCAAATTTAGAATTATAATCATTTCTAAAACTCTAGTTCTTCTTGTTGTATTGTGCTGAAAGTTGTACTCCAAATTGCCCAAAAGAGTCAAGTACTATCTTCTATTTAATACAATATTCCCAGAAACGTCATTGCTTCCTCATGACTGTAACATCAAAGCAAACAAAGAAAAAAATTGCAATTTCTTTCAGAAGAGTAAGATCTGCCACATCACGACAATTTAACCCAACACTCTGAAGAGTAAATCTTTGCTAAATATTGCATGAAGTAATATTGTGTCATAGTCTTTATAAAAAGAAATGTTTTTTTTATTTTTTTTTATTTTTTTTTTTTATTACAGGAAACCAGCATTGTTACTACTAGGCTGTGATCCAATAACAGCATTTCAGTAATTATTTTCAAATAAATGTTTTAAAGGACAACTAATAAATACAAAGAACTGAGAAACACTGACTGTTCTGAGCTTTGAGGGGATTCAATGAGTTTCCCTCAGTACAGGATACCTGGTTTTCTTTGGAGTCTTTGAATTTTACAAGTAAGAAACAAACTGAGATTAAACAAGAACAGAACCTGAATCCCATCTAAAACACTCTAAGCTTTCCTCTACATTCTTATAGCTTAAATAGATCTTACTTAGATCAGTAAAAAAAAAAACAAAAAACAAACAAAAAAAAACAACAAAAAAAAAGCAGAAGTCTATTTCATTCACCAAAGAAAGAAGAGTAATGTTGGATTCAATTTTTTCTATCTTCTAATGTTTTTATATCTACTGAAATTACTAAATGTCTTAGATTTCTGAAAACACATGCACAAATCTGTTATACACCTTATGTTTTGTCAAATATTAGTCAAATATTTAGGGTAAGCTTTTAAAAAAGATTTTCAGGGTTTAACTGGATATCTGTGACATGCATGATCTTAAGAACTTGCTAAAGCTATCTTAACAATTCACACATATAAATATTCATGGTAGGAAGAAAAAGGAAATGACAGTCAAATGACAATCACTGTAAATCAAACAGATATCATTTACAACAGGATTCTGGGAGAAAGAAGAAGGAGACAGGAAAATGTGTTATGTTTTACTGGTGGAATCAAATTATATGATACACGTAGGGAAAAAAAAAAAAAAAAAAAAGTAGACGTGAAACTACTAAAAAAAAATTACAGAACAGACTCAAATAGATAAGGCATTGAGAAAAAGTTTTTAATGGGCTGAAAAGTAAGTGAAATAGTTCAATAACTTCTAGGCTTATTCAGCAAAGTATTCAGGCCTTGGTAAATTGAGATGGTCAGTAGCCTGTTATAAAAGTTGTGTACCCAATCCTGGAAGCTATTTCAGTTCTTAAAGCTTACTGACTTCAGTGCAAGTAGTTCCACTATTATAGTGTGCTTTTATTCTGCTCACAGAAAGTCCTGTTGTTAAGGTTAAATCACAGTTCCCTACTTCTTGGCCTTCCAGCACTGGATATTAAACTGTATGTCCTTTTTAGGCAGTCCAGAGATGGTCTGTGCAACTCAAAATGCAAGTAAACTGCATAATTTATAAATGTATGCTGGAGTAAAGCTAAAATAAGCATAGGTGTACAGCTACAGGCATATTTGTATTTGGGCTCTTCATCATTCCGTAGAAAAATGTATTCTACTGTAGGCAACAGCTTTCATGCTTTATGCATTTGAGGAATCTGACATCAAGATATCTCATGCTACAAAATTTTAACATTGAGAAGATAAATGAATAAACTAAGAGATATTTTATGTACAGTATCATGATTTACAAATCTTTATTTAAGAGTAGATGATGGAATCCTCATATTATTGAAGTAGTACTATGTAGAGTAAAACAATACTAAAAATCCCTCTTATTCTTTAACATGCACAATATTCTTTTTGTATTTTCATAATTCCGCAAATCCTATGACTTACCACAGTGGTTTCCACTATTAAAATGAAGTAAATCAAAGCTAATTTTTCATCTGATATAAAAAGTACAGTTAATTTTTTTCAATATATGTATTGGAAGTTTTGTGATTTTAACCGTATGCAAGTTTCTTACTGTTTACAATCACATAGCAGATCTTGTTTCAATTTCTTTTTACATGTTTTTTGTTTTGTTTTTTAATCTTTAAGAATTAAAAACTTCTGTATTTTAATTCAGGATTAATAAGATGAAACACAGTTGTTGACTTCAGAGCTACTATATAAGTTACAGAAATGTAAATATATATCTTTTGCTGCTGATGACTTCAGCATTATGGTAATCTAGACATTGTTTAGCATTAGCACTGTAGCCTACAGGATTATTTGAAATTAGAAAGAAAGTATATGTCCTGAGCATCTATGAAACTTGTAAAATAAGTATTGTTTATACTGCTTACAAAAATTGCTGGATTTTGGTGGTTTGTCTTTTTTTTTTTTTTTTGCTTTATTTCATGCTGTGACTATATATCTATAGTAATTTCTGACTATGCGAACTAATTATTCTGGAAAACCAAAGCAATCTTCTTTACAGGTTTGAACTATTTTATTAAGGAAAAAAGTTCTGCAAGTAAAAACAAAACAAAACAAAACAAAAAAACGCATAATAAAGGATTATATTAAAGCTTTAAAATATAGAATTTAAGAAATAATTTTCCATTGCTTATTCAAAATGGCGCAGGTATAAGGACCTCTCTTGACATTTCAAAGAAGGCTAATACTGGACTGGTAAAGAAATAAAGTTGTGTTTGTTTTTTTTTGCTAGGATAGGTATTACATGTCAACTGAAGAATACAGTGATTCACTTGATTGCAATTACAATTAAGGGCATGTGTAAATTTTACAGATGTTTTACAGATTCAATAAATTAAAACTGAATTTCTGTGTTGCTGAGAAATAATATGAGAATAATTAAATTAAACAGCATTGATACATCTGTATATAGGAAATGATTTACGTATATGAAGTTACCAAAAGGAAAAATCACTGTGAAACAGTGGAAGTCACAAAGTAGGAGGAAAGTAAAACAGTGCATTGTGAAAATAATATTGTTAAATCAAGTAACAGTAGAATTATTTAGCTATAACAAGAATAGATTATATTTACAGAAATAGTATAGAAAATATAATTGAGGAGCAGGCAGAGGGAAAATTCTCTTAACACACTGTTAATGCACTGTTGCTTTCTGTAGCAACTTCTGATGTTCTTTGTCCCCGTGTCCCAGGATGCCGCTTATGATGAAACCAACCCTATATCTGGGTGGGACCAAATCACCACGCACAGACCCCACTATGGTGGATGGCCAAGTGGCAGTTTATTCCTCTTGGTGCGTGTTTTTTATAGTAGCTGTGTTTTTGTTTTTTGTCTACGCCCCTTAAGCGTGTCTTATGAAATTACGTCATGCATGACCAATAACAGAGCAGGGGAGGTCCTGTCCTGTCACATCTGGCGTCCCCTGCACACGCCTACTGCAACAATGCACAAGAAAAACAAGCTATAGGACACAATCCTACGTCACATAGTCTCCAGAGCCTTGCTAGCATAGATGTGGAACAGGAAAATGCACTTTTGCAGAACAAACCAAGATAACATTAGTTCTTAGAATGTTTAGAAGATTCCTAATGAAATTGATAATCGCTTGTTTTAGTAAAGAGAAAGTTTGTTTTCCTGCTTTTGTTAGTAGCACAACAGTATTGTTTCTTCATTATTATTGTATCAGCAAATGTTAACTTTCTTCTTGTTCCAGATTGGAATGAGAAAGGAGAAAAAGAAAAGTTTCAATATATTTGCCAACAAAATGAAACTGCAGACAGGGAAAAGAGGTGAGAAGAATGGTTTGAAGCACAGATATTTTATTAAAAACATGACAGAGTCAAAGAGTAAAATGAATTCAGTCACAGAATCATACCTTAAATGAACGCACATAACTTTCCCTTTTTAGTGACTTAAAAATGTAGCCATGAACAAGAACAGCTTACAAACGTGAACATGGTACCTTAATTAACAAAAGCATTTCATTATTGAAATACAAGCCACCAAAGAAAATAAACATTTTATGATTACCAGTTTGTCTCATCCCTAAAAATATGCTCTAATGAGCACAGCTACAGGAAAATCCTGAAACCCATAGCAGATTACAGCACCATCTCTTCCTTTACCAAGTTACCATACATTCTGAAAGAAAACTCTCTACTTCTTTTGTGGAAAATATCAGTTGAAAACAGCACAACAAAAAAGACAGGAACAAGATAACAAACAAGTTTTACATGCCAAATCTATGTTTTAAACTAGCTTAAGACACAAAAATTTTACTGAAAAAAAAAAAAAAAGAAGAGAGAAAGTCTTTATAAAAAGCCTCTAATTAAGACCAATTAACAAATACACAATTGTGACAAACAGTGCTGAAAGAACTGATAGAAGGTTCCTGGTTCAACAGCTGAAGTTTATTAATCATCTATCCCATAAATAGTGGGATAGTAGGAATCTCCTTCCCGGAATACTGAACTTTTTAAGGAAATACTTGTACAATTGTTTGGACCCATTAGTGTATATGATTTGCCTGTTAATGAGGAAAAGTGTCTTCTTAGGTCTGTTGTTTGTGAACAGAGAATATCTTAAGGGTGAAGTAGCAGTTGCTGGCTGTCTTGGCCATAGTGTCCATGAATGTCAAATCTTTAGTGATAGGAGGAAAACTGTCACCAAAGCCTCAACCCTGGCTATGGAGACAGCAGGCTTCCAGGCTTATGGAATTAGTTAATTAGGTCCTCTAGGAAACTAATGGATCTTCATGCCTTCAAAGGCAGTTTTGATCACTTTTCAATTACCGCCTCCAAAAAAGCATCAGAACAGATAGTTGCAATATGTTGGTAGCCAAGTAGGTGGGGCACGGAGATCTAGACAAATTCAAGAGTGAGGCAATCACCAAGCATATGACCTTAGTTCTTCTGGCCATATGCATTTTTCACTTAAGATCTAGAAGAACCCTTTTCAGCCAAGCCAGCCTTCCGCCCTGCTTGCTTGACTTTCAGAATTCCAGAATTGCTTATGCTCTTAGGAGGCGGCACTTAAAAGTGACCAGCACTGATGGACTGTAACTTTTCAAAAGCAGTTTCCAGGGGACCTTAATAACTAGATCCCTGAGGACCGATATCTGTTCTCCCCATACCCAGGGTTGAGATTTTGGTGGCAAATTTTCTCAGACTTGACGGCACAGTTTTGGCAGAGAGTTTATGTCACTTCTTAGTGAGCTGTGTGTTTAGTTAACTTTACCTCAGAGATATGAAACAACAGCAAGGAGAAAATGAAGTTTGGGTCTCGTACAGATATGGCTCCTTCACGAGTTTTAAAAATCTGTTGCTCTATAGTCTTCTGCTGAACTACTACAGCACTGCATTAATTTTTAAGACTCTAAACACTTAGCTAATGCTCTCTTAGGTCAAATTGTTCTCTTATTTAAGCAGACAAGTAGAGGACACTTAATGATCCCTAATCAGAAAAACAAATCATTAGCATTCTTTGATCAAGAAGGCCCCAGAAGAATTCATCAATATCACAATTGCATGTAAATCAGTAACCAAACATTATAAAGAGGATGGGTTTGGAAAACTACTAACTTCTATGTTTAATGTATAAATAACATGGGTAAACTTGGTGTGCTTGTTTTTTGGGAAATCACTGAGTACCCAGGCTTGCACAAATCTGAAATGAATATGTCTCTCCAGCAGTAATGATTCTCCCTACAGAAACTTTTGAATTGTGTTAATAAGATGGGATTAGAGGAAATAGTAATGCTAAGCAGTGGTTAGGATGTCTGCTTTTTTTTTTCTAAGAGAGAAAGAGATCAATGCAGTCTTTTTAAAAATTAATTTCTTTATATTATGTTCCAGTTATAAACTTGATTCCTAAGTTACTGCTCTGAATTATTGACAAAGTCATCAAAAGAGACTTATCACTCAATGTCTGGTGTTAAATACTGCATTTTTATCTCAGACTCTCTGAGAAGGTCTGGGCCAAACAATGATACGTGTAGAAAGGGCAGTTCAGACATGATGGGCTAAGGATACCAGATGTCCCAGTTTTGGGATGCAGAGCTGTAACAGGAAAAGTCTTCTGGATGCTATTTTTTTTACAGTTTTCTTGCAGAGCAGGGAATTTCCTCAGGGTCTATCTCAGAATCTCTGGTCCCTGCAATTATGAATTCCCAGCCTCAAGTAAAAAGTAGGATAGCCTCTTGTGCGGCATAAATTGGAAAACTTGGATCCTATAGGTCAGAGCCCAAAATAAAGGAAGAATTATCCTACCTGTGATGTCAGTCTGTTGTCACATTTTCAGCCTGAGACAGCTGAGAAGTTCTCATAACCTATCATATGCCTCCGTTAACTTTAAAATAGAAGCAATCGGTGTTGCAAGTAATATAGTTATGAGAGCACAAAACTCACTGTGGGGCTGCCTGTCTGAAAAACTAGATACAGGCTCTGACTGTCTCAAGCCTCTACAGAAAGTTTTGGGGACAGTGACATTGCTCTATTTTATCTATCGTAGCCTGAGAGCTGTAGGATAGAACATAAACCTGCTCAAAACCTTTGTCCTTTTGGAAGCATCATTTCCTGAAGAATTTATTCATTTTTAAAGGTCAAACAACAGAATGGCCATTGGCAATGAATATTAGCACAATAAAATCCCATATGAATATATCTCTACCTTTGTAGTCAGTACTTTTTCACTTGCAAGGTCAAAGCAAATTAAAATTTCATGAAAAGGGTGAAAGATTTTATATTATTTATAGATAAATAGTGTAATTAAAAGCAAAAATGAAAATAGTATGGCACAGTTTTTTTTTCTCTGACCGCTAGTGAATTTGACAGTAAATTTAGAAAGTGTAAGAAAGATGACCACTGGACTACATATCCCATGACTGGCTTAACACAACAATAGGATCAGTGCGCCTAAGATGGGACAAAATTAACAACTGATCTACAGGAGGAGAAACAGTTCTGTCAGAGCATAGGACTCACAAAGTTAATAAATAGGAATACGACAAACAGCAAGGACTGTAAGGTCAAATAACTCAAGAGAAAGCTTCTGACTAAAGAGAGAGATATATGATACATTTCAGCAGAGGATAAAGTTTTATGTTTGAACATATGAGTTGTTCAGGCACATTTATTCTTAATGATTTTTCTTAACACAGTCTCCAAAAGACTGAATCAAGAGCTGATTTATTTTTATTTTTAGAAATGTAACTGTCTATTTGAAAACAGCAGAATCTCAAGAGTAATGAAGCTTCTACTCTTTCTTGGAAATATATGCATAGGGATTTCTCTTGAATCTCTCCAATAAACCAGTCCAAGAAAATAAAGCTATTATGCACTCTTAGGAGGATGTATAATAGAAAAAGAAATGAATAAATAAAGTAAAATAATTTTTTGTTTGCTTTTATTGTCCTACTTCACATTAACAATTCCATTCATGGAGAGTACATTACTTTCAACATGCTTTATTGAGGTACTTTCTCAGTTCATGCTAAATGAACAATGCAAAATATAAATAAGAGTATTCCTATTGGTTATTGAAGCATATTACTTTTTTTACCTATTGAAAATATCGAGTCTGCTAGTCTGCAAAATTTCATTTCTTCTCAAACTTGGCATTGGGGGTGGGAGTTTCATACCCACCCTGTTGAGTTCTGTGTAAGCTAAACCTTTTCTGGCACCATCAAAAACATTTTATACTTTATATATTTCCAGTCCTGCTGAAAAACAGTAGGTCCTGACTTGAAGCCAAATCCAAACTCTTTTTTACAGCTGGATACCCTTGTGACTAACCACTCAAGAGTGATACTATTTTGTTCAGTGCCAAACTCCTACAACAAGCAGATAGACGTGTTTTTTATTTCCTTTGGTTTCTACTAAACTGACATGCATTCCACTCTCATGACAGAGGCCTTTTCAAGTGGCAATTTCTTTAAAGGCAAGGAAAAATTGATTTAAATTAAGGTAGGAGTACAAAACCAAACTTTCTCATAATTTATTGCAAGCAGTAGATCATCAAAAAGTTAATAGCCCTGAATGATATGGTATTTTGGTGATGTCTACTGTGGCATTAAATTTAAAATTGTGATTCTCTGATCTGTGTTCATAGGTTGAAGATTCATTTTCCACTGTTTTTAACATGCTCTCCCTCCTCCTCCTCTGCCAATCCCGAAACCAGCTTGACACGGCCTCAGAAAGCCAGCCTGCCTGCACATCTATGCAGAGATTGGGCAGACCTCACTGGTCAGAAGGCATAATCCACTGCTCCAGACAGCTCTTGAACCTTCCTTATGACCAGATTAGAGGCAGTGTAGATATAGGTCAAGTCTGTTATATAGCCTAAGCACCACTTTTATTGCTATTCGATGAGAGCTTCAACTATGCTATAAAAGATAAAGCAATGAGTGCAATGGATACCAAACAACAACATCCAATAAGCATTCTGTAATATTAACAGAAGATTTTGTCTTTGCTGAAACATAGGTCAAGAAAGATGGCAGTAACATCTTTATAGGCATAAACACCTATAATTAACATAGAAAGAACATAAATGATCCAGTGAAAAGTTATTAAGAATGGGCCTTTTATTTTTCCTAGAAGAAATTTCCTACTGTGCTTTTAGGATGAGAAAAGTGCCATCAACCAAGATGAGAAAGACGAGCTGTACAGCTTGAAGACAGTTTCAACACTGCAATTCTATGTTACCCAGACATGTGTGGTCTGCACCTTGTGATTTCTCTGAAACAAAGCAAGTAGTATATTTATGTAGGCTTTTTTCCATGTTTTTTTTTCCAAAAAACCCTTTAGGTTTGGAAGTTTACAAAGGAAGTCTGGAAAAAGAATTGGCATACAATAGTGTTCAGTAAAGAAGGGCTCATCAACTTACCATACCCAAAAAAAGTTCAGTTGTACAATGAATAAAGAAAGTGAAATACAGAACATTACTATCAATATATATATATATATATATATATATATATATATATATAAAGGAAAAGTTTACATTAACAGCTAGGTGGAGAATAGGAAAAATATTTCTTCATCAAAAGACTTGGAATCATGCCTTCCAAAGATTTTCTGCAGTGTTTAAATTATAAAACCCTTCTAACCATGGAATGCTATCTAAATTACCAGAAAGACCTGTCATTTGTGTTTACTCAGGGTATAAAAAGTGCCTAACACCCTCAACTATCAACCAAAGAAAGGATATGACATTGGAAATACTCTGTTGCCACACAGTTGCTTGAATGTAAAGCTTTCAGCTTTGTTAATTCTGGAGTCACTTTCTGTGAGTTAGGCTGTCTACTCACCACCACTCCAATGAAGATCTCTTTTTATGGATAACCATAAGAGCTTCCTCTCCCTTCTTAAAGCAAGAACAGTGGAACCTCCTCAGCACCACAAAGGGTCCATATTGAATGTTGGTTGCTATTTTTATGGTAGAGATTAGTTGCATTTCCCATCAATACCTGAGGAAAAGCAGTCACCAAAATTCCATATCTTCTGGTAATATCCAGGCTGAATAAATACACGCATTCTTTATAAGCCATTTTTCTTCCCTTATGTGGAGCAGCTTTTCTCTAAAGTAGTGTTAACACTCTGAAAATCAATCTTCCCATTTAATGCTGTGGTCAACCTCAGAAAGAGTGGTTATTCTAAGTGATTCACAAACATTCCCAGTAATAACAGTATTTGACTGAGGTTTTGAATTTGCACATAAGCATGTGTGCTCGCACACATACATGCATACTGTATATACCTCACTCCTAGAGGTAACAAACACATGATAAACTTCAAAGTCAAATATCTCACATATCCATCTTTCTGCTAATACACTTACATTAGAAATTAAATACTCAAGTGTATGGACACCAGATCAAAAATTTTTAATAAAAAAGCTAGGTAAAAATAATTGAGTATTGCAGTTTTGTATCTGTACCCCGTTTACGAGGAGCATGTGGTGCATCTTAGTTTATATTCCCTTAGAAACATTTTACTAAGCAGTCACATGGTACAGGGGCACATTGCATCTTTTACTTCCTCTAAGCAGTATGGGTTTACATTACCTGAATAACTGACCCATCAAATTTGATTTCCAAGATTTTGAGTCTTGCTTTTCATTTAATTGTTCAGCCATAGCATTACAACAACAACAAACTGATTTACAGTAAGCCAGTTGTTTCCAGAGCGTATTGTTTAAACTTTATTTTGCCTAAATAGAGGAACTCTTCATATAATGAATTCTTACTTATCTCCAATAACAACTAAAATACATTAACTTCACTGAAACTAGTTATGTATAGAAAATTAAGTGATAAAATATGATTTTGAGGTATAGATGTAATTTTATTCTCATTAAACTATAGAAGTGATTATTTATTTATTTATTTATTTATTTATTTATTTATTTATTTATTTTTGAGAAAAGGAGATGGAGATAAGTTTAAAAAAAAAAAACTTTTTTTTTTTTTTTTTTTTTTTTGGCCTAGACAGCAGATGCAAGAGCAAAGAAAAGTAAGATTTTTTTCCTTTCAAGATTATTCAACTTAGAAAACAAATACAGTATAAAATGATGAAATAGTGTGTCCCATTATTTAATATATTATATTAAGATTAATGTATTAAAGGTTTTATAGGAATTAGATTTGTCT
This sequence comes from Perdix hodgsoniae, assembly GCA_035772895.1. Taxonomy (NCBI): domain Eukaryota; kingdom Metazoa; phylum Chordata; class Aves; order Galliformes; family Phasianidae; genus Perdix; species Perdix hodgsoniae. Next base: position 2,734,510 of record JAPSGF010000068.1, on the reverse strand, counting down.
GGAACGTAATGTGTCCATGTACCATCTTTATCCAAGCTAATAGAATCAGAGAAAGTTCTCGTGGTACCTATTTTCTTGCTTGTTTTATATCAAAATGGTACTGTTTGTTGTTTATTTGTTTTTTTAAATACCTAGTCATTATAAAATGTAAAAAAAAAAAAAAGGATTTTTTTTTCCTTACGGTTTTTATGTTGATCTTGGAACGCAGAACTTGGACCTGCCTCCAAAACACAAACCCTAAAGTGCAGTAGGCATACAGACAAACAAAGTTTTTGGCTGGACAAATAAAATTGGAAACTAAGTCTTTTGCTCCTGAGCATATTGGATCTGGTTTCCATTGTCTGCTCTTGGAAGATTTTCTTTTCCATATTATTTCACTTATTTTCTTCACTTACCTTCAAAAACCTATCAGTGTGTATACAGGCCCATTCATTTCACAGCATTCATTAAACATTGTTGAGATTTTGAGCAATATTGCACATAATTGTGCTCTTGCACATGAAATTATTCATAATATGGCAGCCAAGAAGGACTCTCTGTGGAGTCATATGCTAGGTGATGAAAGGAAAATATGAGATTCAGCCAGACTGGAAAGAGCCTCAGCTGGGAGGCAAGGAAAATAAGTTTTTTAAAATGGGAGGCATAGAGTGAAAAATAAAATTAAAAAAACAAAAAAGTCATTTAAATTTTTAAGATACTCAAAGAATTGATAGTTAATAAAGCCTTCAAGTATATCAACCCCAAGGAAGCAAACAGCTTATGCTGCTCAAGTTGGGGACTCAAATAGGCCACTCTGAAAACTCACTGGTACCTGAGGAAGGATCATACTCCTTCCTGCACTACTCCACACTGTGTAGCAGTTGGGAAGTAACTTCATTGTCTTGGTACAAACACTCTGTATCTTGTCAGCAAGGTAGCTTTCTACAACCTAATTCAAACTGATTCAAATTCATACACCTGAAATAGGAGTTGATGTTGTAGTAAAAGTCTCCCCTATTGCTCCTGGGAAACTGAGTGATGCACTAAATTTCCTTCTTAAGGAATATTCAAAGTCTTACCTTGCCTGAAGCCTGGAGAAAGGCATCTCGAGAAAGTTCTCAAATCTGTTGCACAGAAGGCTGCACTGAAGCAAATCCAGGATTCACTGAGTAGAACCTAGGAACCAGGATTAGGACTAAAGGGTCTATCCAAAATGAACTGCATTAACTGCTGTGCTGTGTAATTTGTTATACCATGCAAGACAAAAGGATCTGCAATATTTTGACATTACTATGTTGACAGGGTGTTGTCTTGTATTCAATAAACATGATCACTGGCATTCTAGAAGTGTCTGTGAGCACCTCAGCCAGAAGCCCTCTTGAAATAACAAAATGGAAATCTTATAGTCCATGTAAATTAGACATGAATTCTCAGATGCACTTCTCAGTTTTAGCAGGAATTTGGTTGGACAAAGAAGTACAAAAGAAGAAAGAATGTTCTGTGACTTAGTCCAGATTTATTTCTGATGTTTTGAGTGGACTGTTGGATGTTAAAGACTTTTAGTCTTTCTGGGAAATTACAAAATTTTTTAAAGTATTTTTCTGACTCCTCACCCATTAAAGCTTGTGTTTTGTCAGAGGATCAAAAATCTAAAGCTTTCCTCCAGCTTCAGAGATACAGATCGAAATTCAAACAGGCTCTTTTACTGTTACTATACAATGACAGTGAAATCAAATGCTTCACAGAGTTCATCTTTATGTTAAAGAGATATGTGCTACATTTGCTTCAATAAAAACATATATTAGTTCTGGAAGGATAGGAGGGTGTAATTCTTCCAGTTATTGATTTATGCATCACAGAGAGATATGAATATATGCAAATTCTCTGTAAAATAACTTAAAAATGTGATTTGTTTTGCAGTTCAAATTTGCTATTAATTGGAAAGAATTAAAATGTCCTTTTATCTTTATGATATCAGATTGTATGTGAAAATCCAGTTTAAAGGTCAGGTAATGCTAAATATTTGTCGAACTTTCCTTGCAGCCTTAATACAGAAAGGTAGCTAGCTTTGATCTCCCATTATTTATTCCAGCTGACAAGACATTTTTAGCTCCTTGCAGATGGAGCAGATTTCAGTTAAATTCATGTCAGGGGGCAAGTATGAGCCTTAACCTCAGCTGGGGATTGAATTCCCAACCTTCCAGTGCAAGGATATATTTGATGTTAAGTCACTTGCTCAAGCACTGTGTCATGTACAAAGTTGCATGCTGTTATTCAACTGGACAAGATTTATCTACTTTAACTAGGCTCCTGAGTCAAGCCCATAAAAATTATAACATCTAGCTCACCTGGAACTGTCTTCACTTTTAAAATGTACTTTCCTCCTCAGGTATACTGACCAATAGATTTTTAGGAAGCTATTTTTTTGTGAAGGTTGTCTGCTTTATTTGACAGCACTCATCATCAAATGCTCATCAAAAGAATATTGTTCTCCATTTAGTTTTAATCATGTGAGAAATAGAGTCCTTTGTCTAATTCCCTGTTCCCTGTTTGCCATTCCTTAAGAATTCATCTTAAAAATTAATTGCACCAATTCTCAGCTTGCTCCTTGTCCTTTGTGTACAATCCACAATCATACTGCCATTTCCAATGCCAGGTCTCACTGCATCCCCACAATGTCACACTAATGTGTTCTCTCTGCTCTTCTCCTAACAGCATAGCTATTGGTCTGTGCTGACTTTCACATGTGCCTGGACACAGAGAGAAAAACACGGGGCTGGAGTGGGCAGAATGTGGACATGAGCTCTTTTAGCTGCCTACCTAGACCCTGGTTATCCCTTCTCAATTCATAGACAACATTAGCCACACTGCTATCCTACTTTGACCTTGTACTAGTTCTTCATGTATGTTTTTCCTTCTTTTTTTTTTTCCTTCTTTATTATTATTATTCTTTCTGTCTCTAGTAGGGCGGGCAAGATGGTTTGCTCAGGGTATTCTCTTCTGAAATACTAGAGGGCACACCTTTTCATTACACTACAGTGTCTGTTAACATACACCATACACTTACAGTTTCAGTTTCTGCTTTATGTCCCTAAAGCATGCCATATTGATAGAATTTAAACACAAATCCATCAGTAATTTAAAGAGTTCATAAGTATGATCCTCACAGTGCTCAGTTTATTCATTACCAAGAAGGAACTATTTCTTCCTTTGTCTCTTTACTCCACTTTGATATCATCTCCAATTCTGTTCTCCCTCTTTACTGAAATTTGACACCTTTCAGACTCCTTTCTCAACACCAGAACTTCACAGAAACATCTCCACGAACTCCCACTGTTGTTGACAGTAAATAATATCTTGCATTTACAGCCAGGATGCAGAAGAAGCTTTAGACCACCAGAACATTGCAGCAAACCCAGCAGGAGTTCATCTTGTCACAGGAATGGGTATCATACTGAATCCATCAGTCATGTACATAACTGAAATGTGTAAAGAACTGCCGAAGTCAGCAATAAAGAAAGCTTTGCTCAAATCTGTTCATGAATACAAAGGGAAATGATTTTGGAGGAAAAAAAAAATAGGACTTTATAGGCAGTGTGGCTGGATTTGTTTAGTTATAAAATTGCATTTCATGGGACTATTTAGAGAATATGATTATCTTTCAGTCATTCAAGTGTTTCTATAAAAAACATGAGGAGCATTACTTGAGATGTTTCTAATCTAATGGGTTATGCTCTGCTGTCTAGCTACTTGTTTAAACCTACAATGTAAATTAACATTATGACAGGACACAATACAGTCTTCATTCTTGCATCAGTAAGTTGTTTATAAGGTAGAAGGAACAGGATAAATTATTTAATCAGCGATAATTGATTATGCTCAGAAACAGCATTAAATTATTGTGTAAGCTCTTGCTTTTATGTGGGAGGATACAAATATGAAGAAAAAAAATGCACTTGTTTTTTTATGTTATTAAAGGAAACCATTCATTCAAGTACTGTACTGCACGGTTTCTAAGGGCTGCAAAGAGTAAAATACTTCCCTGTTCTACAGAAAGTCATAAGTGATGAGAAAAACCTCCAAGGATACACAAAAGATGTTGGTCAGAATGAGTGGGATCATTATACCAACTCTTATTTTGTTCAACTGGCAAAACAGAATACCAGCCAAGTCTCACAGATGCCAAGAACTGAGAAAGAACGCTTTTGATGCACAGTTCACTCTTATGATTTTAATTTGTATTTATTTAGGAAATGTATTACAGACAGCTATGTAGAACAGTTTCACAATACTGTATTTCATTACAGCTATGTTCTGAAGCTGATGCAATCTGGGCATGAGCTGAAAGGACCATGAAAAAAATAATTCAGGGCAGCAAAACGCAAAATGTGCTTTTTCAGTGGTTTCTTAAAGGGACAAATAAACCATATTTTAGTTGGAAGTACTGTACAAATTTCACTTCTCATTAAAAGACTTTTTGGTCTGTAAACATCTTCAGAAATGATATGGAAGATGTTAATAGTTCTATCAATATGGAAGAACAGAAATTCATGCTTACAGCAGGTGATTCATATCACATTGCAAAAAAATCTACTGCACGTTTTCACATACTTAACATACGCATTTTAAAGTTTTAATATCAAAACAGGTAAGCATTTTTAAATGTAGCTGGTTGCTACCAAAAAGAAGATAGTAGCATTTTGCTTTCACATACTGTGAGAACTACATCATCAGTAGATGATATAGAACCTGTTCTGCATTGGAGATCTCTCAAAATGGCAGCTATTTGTGACTCTGTAGCTTTAGTAACATATTATTACATCATTCTGAAGTATTCTGAGCCATCCTACAGGGCTTTGAGACATTAACAAGCCTGTCACAAAAAATGCAGAACTCAACCCTTAAGAGTTTCAGACAAAAATAAACAGTATCTGATGAACATCTCTGTGGAAAATTCTACGAATTTGTTGTTTTCCCCAGAAACGACTATGCTGATGATACTCATTTAAACATCTGAGGTAGTCATTACAGATGAAGGAAAGAGGTGAGCAGCTTCAGGATGTGGTTGGTCTAAACCATGTGCAACTAAAATATTCTGCAAAAAAAAAAGCTTCAAGAAAATACTGAAAGAGATCAGATGAATTGTTTCCTGAGATCATCCCTGTATTGGAGGTTCTCTGGTGGCTTACTTATGTGACCAGAAATATATTGTACAAACAGATAACCAAGAATTACTATTGCCAAGTAAAAGTTTACCTGAGGAAAACTTGTCCATCCTGGGATTGTCAGTAAGACTGCTATTTTGTCTGAGAACGGGTTGTTTCTCCATTGATTTTAGCATAAAATGGGATCAGAAATACAACTCAAGTTTATTACACGTGCACATACGTTGTGCATTTTCTCAAAACAGTTTAAGATACTGCGTTATTTCATAGGCAAATCTTGAAGTTAATTTTACCATGAAGTTCTTCCCTTCAGTTCTGAATCTTAGGTAATTTTTGCCACTCAATATAAATATCTGAACACTGAGCTCACCGTGAAAATGCTAACACAATACCAATGCAGGTGGGTTACAATGAGAAAGACCCTAGACATTGCAGCCAGTGTTGTTCGTGAATATCAATTCAGTTTTAAGAGCACTACAGTAGAAGATAAATTGTGGAATGTATCTAAGGACCCAGAATAGTAATCTCATTTAAAAAAAAAAAAAAAAGAAAACAGAAAATTTATGAAATAGTAATAATTCTTAAATAAAGTGGATAAATAAAGTATAGAGAAATCTATCTCTTCCTGTCATTGAAAGTAATTTTTCAAGTATTAGTGATAAGGGCAAATAATAGCAAGAATGTAGTATTTTTTGTCAAAATTCAAAATAATTCACATTTACGTATATATTGATTTAGCTAATAATCTTTTTGTTACAGAGGAATACATATACAAGCATAATGATTTTGCAAAGTCTTACACTGATTTATTACTAGGATACAGAGAGCACTGTTGTTAATGGATACATTTACAAGAATGAGGGTCACAGGTTTTGGTGCCACAGCTGATAAAGAACTTTCCAGGAAGAAATCTCTTCTCTGTTTTGAGTGACCTGCAGCACTTTAAACACTGTGTTAAACCCAGCAGTTTCCTATTTCATATCTTTGAACGGTCTCACAAGACAGTTAGCAAGCCTATGTTGGAATGGAGCTAAAACACCTCTTCTTTGACCCTAACATAACCATGGAAATCTTATGGGATCTACAGATAGACTCTGCTGCTGCCTTAACTGTGCAGAGATTGAGCTTGAAAGACTGCCTTCAGGAGGTAGCTGAGTCTTCCAAATTCCTCTCTCTTACACTCTGCACTGTACACTGGCTAAGCTTCTTTCCCCACCCCTAGAAATCACAGAATCATTGAACTGTTTGGGTTGGAAGGAACCTTTACAATCATCTCATTCCAACTCCGCTGTTAATAAGCATGAACACTTCCCACTAGACCAGGTTGCTCAAAGCTGCATTCAACCTGGCCTTGCATGCTTCCAGGGGGAAGGGCATCCACAACCTGCATTGGCAATCTGTTCCAGTGTCTCACCACCCTGACAGTAAAGAATTTCTTCATAATATTTAGTTTAAATCTACCCTCTTCCAGTTTAAAGCCATTTCCCCTCATCCTGTAGCTACATATCCTTGTAAAAAGTCCCTCCCTACCTTTCCTGTAGGCTCCCTTCAGGTACTGGAAGGCTGCTATGAGGTCACCTCAGAGCCTTGACTTCTCCTGGCTGAAAAGCCCTAGATCTTCACACGGGGGAGGCGCTCTTTAAGAAGCAATTCAGGTGGAATTTAAGAAATTTCAGCTTAACTAGAAAGTCTGTCTAACAGGCATTTGAGTAAAGGAAATTATCTTGAAACCTATCATTACAAGACAATCTCTGAAACAAAAAAATCAGTAATAGGAATATGAATGTTCTTTTAGATCTCTTTGTTTGTGTAGTAGTGAAATTATCATATTATTTTCAGAAACTTACTATTAACAGTAGGTGAAAAAATATGATTAAATAATATCTAGAAAATTATAAATACTTGCTTCTGATGTTCATAGTACCTGAAATAAAAATCCATGAAAACAAGCCTGCAGTTTAGATAAGCAAATGGAAGATATAATATTAATTAGAACAATATGATATAATGGTCACTGTGTATAGTGATACAGTGTTTTGATACATTCTTTTCCAAAATGGCATCTCACTTGGTATCTTTATTTTACAACTCAGTGCCTCATTATCTTCTGCACTTGTCTCAAGTTCTTGAGATGAAATGCTTGGAATATATCATTAATCCATCATATTCACCTTATCTGAAGTCATTTTTTCTCTCTGAAAAAAAAAAAAAAAGCAGTTCAACCTCACATTTGACGTAATATACAGCATATAAATTGAATTAAATTTATCAACACTAGGTTACTTTCGAGGTGGGGGGAAATTGTAGCACCCCATTTTGCTTTACGAAGGCTACAGAACCTTTCCAGAATTGCAATAGTCTTATTTGTGAAATAAATACAACTGCTGATACTGATGTTTCTAGAAAACTATGACAGTGCCTGTGATGTTACCTTATGTTAAATCTCTTTTTTTTAAAGTAAATAAATATAATATATATATATAAATAAAACAAATAAAATTTTTGTTAGGACTTATTCCATACAAACAGACACCTGAAACAAACACACAAGTTAATGGTATTACCAGTCTGTTTCATCGTGACAAGCAATTGAATACATGACCTGTTCCATCAAAGGCAAGACTGGCATAAATAGCCCAGAATTTCAATCATTATTCATCAATTAATTCACAATAATGTTCACTTTCTAATTGCATATTCGTTGCATATTTAAATAAGATATTTTGTTAAGTAAAGAACTGTGAAAAGTGTTTTCTTAAGCATTTAATTATTAAAACACATATTTCTGGAATTGCATATAACAAAGATATATCCTGTTGATTGTGTCATATTTTTCAAAAACATTAATTATGCTTTGCAAAGCAGTACACTGGCATGAACCCACTCTTGTCAGAAAATTTTAGTTAAATTAAAGCCAACGTTCAATAATTCAAATGAAATGTTGCATGACACATGCTTTTCGGGCCTGGGTGTTCTAAAAAGCTGTTTTGAATTGGTCTAAAAAGAACTTCTAAAATATTTCATTAGTCACCAGAGAATGACACACAACAATTAGTCACAGCACAAAAAAATGGAAAATAGCGAGGAGTGTCAAAGTCTCAAACAACCCCGAAGTTCATAAGTGAAGAAACAGAGCTAAAATGTATCCTACTTAGAAGAAATGAATTTGACTGCAGTGTAAATGAATCAGAAATATGTACAAAATACCATTTATATTTTTTGATACTTAAAAAGATCAATTTTTTTGGTCTGTTTTGTTTTGTTTTGTTTTTTTCTCCTTCCCCTAAAATATCTGTAGAAATAGAAGTAATTAATATTTGAGCAAATCTGTATTTAGATACACTGTTTGTATGGATAGCTCTTTTGACTCATACAAACAGCAGAAAACCTTTTTAGAGATTATCCACTCTACTACTCTTCTCCAAGCTAGAATAGTCTGCATGCATACCAGTCCTCCTGTGGTGGTCACAATGCCTGTAACCTAGTTTTCACTTCATGAATTCATAACTCATGTCAAAGACTTCTGTGTGTGGCACTGACACTGTCACAAAAAATTTCAAGGCTACACTCATTGAAGGCATTTTACATCTCCAAGCTTCAGGAATAAGCTTCAGGATGGACTGGTAATAAGAAATACTGAGAACAGTTATTGCAGTGAGGATAGCTGGACAAGGAGATACTCCATGCCATGTGATATCATGCTGAACAATAAAGCTGGGGGAAAAGAAGCAAGGGGAAGGGATGTTTTTAAGAATGATATTGTTCATATTCCCAAAACAATGTTACACATGATGGGCCCTGCTTGCCTGGAAGTGGCTGACAGTGTAATGTCAGGCTAGTAATGAACTCATTAACTCATCAACTAGTAATGAAATCATTATTTGTTCTGCTTTCCTTGGACACACATTTCTTTGTTTTGTCTGATAAACTATCTTTGTCCCAACCCACGAGTTCTCACGTTTTTGCCTTTCTGATTCTCTACTATCCTGCTGAGGGGCAGCTAGCATGCAGCTCTGTTGAGCTTCCTTCCACAGATAAAGCACAATTGCTACTCATAATCAGGTTGACTTTTAGCTTGAGATGCAGAAAAGTCACTACAAAATGGAGAAACATAGGTCATAGTTGAATGGCAGTGAGAGGAAAAATATCTTCTTCCTGTACATCAAAGCATCACCATAGCAAAATACACTTAATACCATAATATTTACATTATCAATAGTATCATAAAGTATTTAAAAAAAACGGAACCCCCCTGTGCTACGGACCAGAAAAATTAATGATAGTTTACAACTGTGCTATGAAACTGTCGTAACATACAATGTCAAATGTTAAAATGATCAATGAAAAGAGAATCAGTGATAAATAATAGGTAATTGCAAATCACGCATTCCATGACTATTAATAGTAAACTTTGTCAAATTATGTTCATATTCCTTCTGCAATCTTTAGGTTCTAGCTATAGCTTATTTCAATTGGTATGATTTTAATAATGGCTATAATCTTCAAATTCATCAACAGAAATAATGATGACAGTTTGTTTGCAAGTGTTATAAATGACTATTAATAGTAAACTTTAGGTTACGTTCTGGCACGCTTTTCTTTTGCAAGCTTTAGGTTTTAGTTGCAGCTTATTCAAATTGGAATGATTTTAAGACGAGTTATAATCCTTAGATTCATCAGCAGAAATAAAGATGACAGTTTGTTAACTGGTGTTAATTAAATGTTATATAAGTTCAAAACTAATATCTTTTTAAAAAACATAAAAACATAATAGCATTTAAAGAAGTTAAACTACTCATAGAGTTCTATCACAGAGTTCTGTACTAAACCAGAATGGGATGAGGCTATTAATGCAGAAAATAAATACAAGAGGAAAAATACATGGAAATCCATCCTAAAATATATCTTCTTATACTGCAATGGAAATATTGAAGCAATTTTTTTTCTATTATTACAGAATAAGCATTACACAATATTTGTGAAAAAGGACTCTGAAGAATCACAGCAAGTTCCAATTCCAATAAATTTCTGACAATTATGAGATTTTAAATTAGTAAAATCAGAAATCATGTACACAGGAAAATTACTATTTCCATGGTAATTGTGAGGACAATCCTTGCCGTCCTTCTTTCAAAATTCTACTTCAAAAATGTATTTCCATTCTTCAAATAGCTGAACATTAGTGCCTACAAGTAAAATACAGTTGCTATAATTTATAATTATATAATATATAATGTATAATATATAATGTACAATATATAATGTATAATAAATATATAATATATAATATATAATATATAATATATAATATATAATATATTATATGTCATATATCATATATCATATATCATATATCATATATCATATATGATATGTGATATATCATATATCATATATCATATGTATATTATATATATTAATCTATTAAAACATAATTAGAGAGGTCAAGTTTCATACCCTTAGTACACTTTTAATGGAACTAGTGACGTTTATAAATACAAAGTTTAAATGTGGAATTGTAGGAGGTTACAGTGGAGAGTAGTTATAACCTTGTCTCGACAGGTTAGCATATGGTAATCTCAGATGTAACAAATCTTATCTTTTGACCAGATGGGTTTTTAAACTGTCATTGCTATTCAAAATTGTTTTGGCACCCATGGAAAAAAAAAATCATCAAGATTGTACAGCACATGTGTGAAGAAATAAATTCACCAAGAATGGATCTCTATACTTCTATAAGCTTTGCAGTTGCAGAATTGCTTAGGAACTGGACAGTGGTGCTAGCAAACTCTATATTAATATGTTGCAATTGTTTTATTTTACTGTGAAATTCCGAATTATTTTATTGCATATGTATCGCACTTCTGTGAGATCTTTTCACTTAATTATTGGGGTTGGACTGGATGATCTCTGGCGGTCCCTTTCAGCCTCTAAGATTCAATGATTCTGTGATTCTCACTCCTGCATATTACTTTCTGTTCTACAGAGGTTCTTTTTTTTCCCTTCTTTTCAATATTTCTTTGCTTGAAAAGTAACCCAAATCCCATCTTAAGAAGCAAATGTATTGTAGACACATGTGCCAGAAAATCTCTAATTGACTCCAATGTGCATTGCTTTCTCAATTTCCTGACAACATGGAAGGCATGGCAGCACCTTAGGTGCAAAATGAGAATAGCAGAACACATAAAAAGAACAATTATAATTGTTGTAGCTGGCCACTATTAAGGTCATCGTTCCAATAAAATCAGCAGTGGACAACAATTTATAGATCTGTCCACAGTCTTTGTTTCTCAGTTTTACTGAGTTTTATGAGAAAATGCATATGAATCAAGCTAACCACAGCATACCACTAATCCACCTGGGTCTGGAAAAGTAATAAGCACTGGCAACATATTAGTCTTCCAGTGAGAGAGAAAAAAAAAAGAAAGAAAAAAAAAGGAAAGATCCTCTGAGAAATTTGAGAAATTGAGCCACTTATGCTGCCTTTTTGGTCTTATAATAAGTATTCTTTACAAAAAATTTTAATTGGAGTTTTTTCTGCATTTGCTTTTGCTACAACGACTTAGAAACTTAAATAAAAACTGAACTGCGCAGACCTGATAGAAATAATATTGTTGTCTGTGAATTCTGTCACAGTTTGTAATCTAGCAGCAATTTACCATTTGTTTTAATTCTGTGCTGGATTTCTTCCCGCTGTTCAACAGTTTAGTGCACATAGAAAAAGCCAAGTTTTCAAAATAAATATATGTATAGATATGGTACTTCGGTGAACAGTTAGGGAATTTTTTTCATGCTTTTTCTCCTCCAGTTATTATTTAACTCCTTTAACTATTGCAGGTATAGCGTATATATTTTTAAGCAGTTTTTTTGAGCAAAAACCATGCTTGGATCCTCTAGCAGAGCCAGTTATCATATCATCATTTACTCCAGGGCCCATAAATTGCACATGCGGTTGCCTTTCCTCCAGGATACCTCAGACAGAAATGTTTTCTTATTTCTTATTATTTCTGAATAATAATTTCCTATGAATTCCTTATCTCCAAACTTGATTTACTTTTGTCTTATTCTGCTAACTTGTATACAACATTATTACTTTAGGAAGTAGCTCGTGTTACTGCTCTTCAAGGTGACAAGGTCAAAATGTTGTGGCTGCATTTGATGCTTCCTGGCATTCCTGTCTGAAGTACTCTCAAACTGTGTTTCTGCCACTCGTCTTATAATGGGACCACACTGGCACCACTGGTGCCGATCTTGCCTCCCACCTATAGCAGAAAAAAAGTGCTGGTCTAGCAGCACTGCTCCTGGGATAAATTATGCTGCAGCATTTAAAGAATGTGATCACCTGACTCCTCTGTAAAAGACATTTATGTAACTATCCAGCAAACCAGCCATATTCAGCAAAATATAATTCCAGGCTAATTATGTGTTTAAGTTTTGATCTTTAAATGAGGTGAAAGTCTTATCTGTAATTGGGCCCAAGAAGCTATTTTTATGGGCTTTCAGAACATTTTAATACTTATAACATTCAGAAGAATTAGAAGATCAGCATTTTACTAAATTGAGCAAAAATGAGACAAAATTATATAACTGTGATATGTTGTTATCTTCCCAAATTACTCTCCCGGGTAGTTACAAAAGCAAAGAGGATATTCTCGAACTAGTTGGCTTAAAACTTCAATTTAGGGAGCAGTCAACCACTACTCAACCTAAACTGAAAAATTAACTTTAGTAGGAAAAGTTTTCCTACTCTGAGCTGTGTTCTGTGAAAGATCCAGTTCAGAACCAAGAAGAAACAGTGATCCTCACTATGAGCCCCTAGGATTCAAGAGATGCCAAGTAGATGGAAACACAGAGACCTAAGAAGATCACCTTCTTCCTAATTACGTTACTTACAAGTTTTTCAACTCCCTGCTGATGCTGCAGTATGTAATTGTTTACCACTGGAGCTGGATGCAAAAAATGCTGCACAGGCACTACAGATGAGCACAGAGAAATGCTAGTGAAGGCTCTGCATTTGTATTTGTAATCTTGCTACAGTACTTGTCACGCCTTAGTCCTTCATATACACAGTCTATAATCTTTGAATGCTAGCTGTACAGCACAGTATTTCCCCTTCTCATAGCCTAACATACCATGACAGGGTTATGAAGTGCACATAGAACTGTTTATTTTCCTAGTCTGCTACTAGCTTAGACTCGGCCCATTGCAATATCTGGATAAGAAGCAAAGAAGTGCCTTGTTGGCCTGATGAAAAGTCCATTTTTGTTCTCTCAGGTTCTGCTGAGATGCTGCCCAAGCACTGTACCCAAAGATACAGGAGTTGGCTAGAGCAACCCAGGTGCAAGATGAGATACCTCTGCCTGTAGCAATTGCTTTGGACAGAAACAACTTCTGCTCCAACATTTCCACAGCTTGACAAAGATATTGACTAAAGAATATTCACAGCAGTTTTCAAAGTGAGTAACTACATTTTCAAAGTTTGCCTCTCTCAAGCTCACTGAATCTGTAATTAAAACACTCATGTATTTTCTCCCTCATCTTTGATCCTTCAGTAGCAAATATTTATTCACTTTTAACATGCATGGTTGGATTACATGATAAGAGAAAAACAAAGCACAGGAATTTTCATTTCCCTTCCAAACCACACCAAGAGAAAGCTTTCCTCTATCAAAGTTTTTGGGACATAGTGATATGATTTTACAGCTGATTTGATTCTGAAAAGTATTTTATGTGCCTTTGAACTTAAAAATTTTATGTGACCTGGGTCACATTGGCTTTCAGCTTCCTCATAGAATCACAGAATCGTAGAATAGCCTGAGTTGAAAGGGCCTCACAAGGATCATTGAATCCAGTTTCTGGCTCCATGCAGGACCATCTAAAATTCAAACTACATTTCTAAGAGCATTGTTTAAATGTTTCTTGAACTCCAGCATACTTGGGGCTGTAACCATTTCACTGAGGAGCCTACTCCAGTGTAGGACCACCTTTTTCCAAAATCCAGCCTGACTCTCCCATGACACAGCTCCATGCCATTCCCATGGATCTTATCACCATCACCAGAGAGCTGAGATCAATACTGCCCCTCTGTTCCCTTCATGAGGAGCTGCAGGCTGCCGTGAGTCTTCCCCTCAGCTTCCTCTGCTCTGGACTGAACAAACCAAGAGACCTCAGCTACTTCTCATACATCTTGCCCTCTAGACACTCTGTCCTTTATTCTGGTTCCCAAACCTACACCCAGTGCAGGAGGTGAGGCCACAAAGGAAGAGCAAAGTGGGACAACATCTCAACTCATCCAGCTGTCAGTGCTGAGCCTGATCCACCCCAGAGTACGGTTGGCTTTGGGCCAACTTCTCATTAACTGGAACCCCAGATCCTTTTCAGCTGGGCTGCTCTGGAGCCTCTTTACCCCCAGTGAGTATATAGATCCAGGGATGCCCCATCCCAGGATCAGAATCCAGCACTCGTTCTTGTTGAACTTTATGTGGTTGATGACTGTCTACCCTCCCAATTTGCCCAGAACTCTATGCAAGGGCTCTGTACCCTCTGGAGAGTCTAAGGTTCCTAATGATTTAGTGTTGTCCACAAAACTTACTATACCTTTGAGCTGTGCATCCAAGTCATTTATGAAAACAGGAAAGAGAACTTTCCCGAAATAAAGCCCAGGGCAGCCCAAATAGTGGAGTTTCCAGACAGTAAAATTGAGGTCCTCCTAGTAGTTTTTAGTGGTTTACTATGTTGAACTACTGAATGCAAATGTTTGCACAAAGACACTACAGACTACTTTAAATGGGTTTTTGATCACTATATCTAAAACATTTTTAGTGCACTCAGAGACAAGCTCAGAATCCAGAAGTAGATCAGACTTAAATACTTCAAAGATACAGCTGCAAATGACCATGTTTACCTTGAATTAATATGCCAGAGAATATTAGCATTAAACTTTTCACTTAACTCATAAATATAATGGAGCAAAACCCACATGAATTACACTCAGATAGGACCTGGGATAAAATAGAATAGCTTTTAAAATTATTAAATATTCTCTTTTCTCTTGCATTTCAATGAAGCCCTTGAGAAGTTTGAGATATTACAATATATATCAAGAACACTGATACATGATGCTTTCTACATTTTTTTTCAAGACCAGAACCATCTCTTATACTTGCATACTGCTTAAAGCAAAGAAGCCCTGATTTCAATTACAGTTGCTAAGCACAGCTCTAATCACTACACATGACATCAGGTAAAACATATGCTTTATGGAGTTTCTATCGGTTTAGTTAATGGTATATGTTAAATATTTATACGAGATCCTTTCCATATCCACATAGGTAACAACACCATAAATGAGTACCATATGACTCACTAAGTCTTTTCGGTAATTGCCGTAATATAATATTACAAATGCTGTCTCTGCATCCAGGTGAATCTTTGTGTTGAAATTCTCATCACATGTAAGGAATGACCATGCAGAAGGCTTGAGGGTCTCTGATGAGGAATATGAATTCTACCTAAAAAAACTGATTTGTTTTTTTTTAAATATATGAATCTGAATTTGACTGATTTGTAGTAGGACCTGGATCCTCACTCTTAAGCCCTCCAAAGTGGGGCTTAATGGAAGTTAATCAAAAGTTGTTGGGATCCGAGCCACACATGTGAATATATATATAGTTAAGTATTTGAATTATTCCTGAGGCACTTGAGGGATTATAACAAAAGAAGAAAAAAAAAGAAAAAAGAAGAAAGAAAAGAAGAAAAAAAAAAAAGAAAAGAAACTCTATTGTTAGCCCATTACTTAAAGCATAGCTTTGCAGAAACCGTTCTTACATACTAGTTTGTTTTTAAAAATCTTTGCCAAGAAAAGCTTCTTTGCCAAGTCCCAGCTTTGGTGAGAGTAGAGGGGGACTTCATATCCCATTCTGCACACTGATCCTCTTGCATCAGGTCACTACACAATGGCAGTCCTTCTATCTCCTTCATAATTGTGTGACATGAATTTTTTTTATCATATGCACTTTCAGTTGCATAGCTCAATGTCACAGGTGTTGATATTTTTTCAAAATATCAGTCTTCATTGTTCTTTCAAGAGTCCAGTCTGAGTTTTTCAGGCTGCTGAAAAGGCTGCCAGCTTTTCATGCTGGTATTGCTGCAGCCAGGTTTGGTTTAGATCTAGCGAGATTTGGGTGAATGCTAGGAAACTCACTGTTGAAACCAAGCAAGACTGGTCATTTATGTAAAGCTGAGCTACAAGCACAGAGGGAATTCAGTTGACACAGGGCTTCTCTCACCACAAAGTTACTGGGAAAGAATTTTATGGATCACACTTGTCAATATGAGAATCCAGCACGTTATTGGATTTGATTTTAAGTCACCAAAGTATTATTAACATAGGTTTTTTATCAGACTGGGAAGTTCTTTCTGAGTGAAAATGTATTGCTTTTTTCCTTATGTGGAATTCACATATGATCGCCTTTGTTCATTCTGCTGGCTGCCTGCTAACACAGCGTCTCTTTTACTTTCCTATTTACTCCCAGATGGTTTCTTAATTAACTTTTCCTCAGAAGTTATGAAAAATATTCTCCATGTTTGCTGAGTCTTTTACTAGCAGTGTTCTCTCTTCTTTTGCCAAAGTATACATATCTTAACAGGTTTAAAAGAACTAGTTATATCATTAGCTTTTGGTGAGACATCTGCCACATTTAGTATATAAAGCAAAATGCAATACAAATCATAGTTTCAAAGATGACAGTAGGTAAATAATCAGTTTGCTAGAAATCATTACACTTGGTAAAAAAACATGATCTACTTTAGACATCATGAAATCAGAAGTAAATTTTTATCTCATCTACATGTGTACTTTCTGTTAAGATTTTCTTGTTTTTTTGTGGGGTTTTTTTTTTTTTTTTTTCCCTATATGACATCAGTGGAAAGTACCTTTATAGTCAGACATTGCACAAATGTAACTAAAAATCATCACATCAGCTTTTTCTAGATTCTGAAGAATATATGACTTTGGATGAATAATTTGATTGGAAATATAACCAAGGTTACATGTATTTAGCATTCTTATTTTATTCTTCTATACCTCTTTTGTTTATCAGCAGTAAACAAACCTATGTAAAGAGCATTCTAACATATTGGTCAACACACCATGCATTATTAAAAAAAATAATAAAAATCCACTTTTTTGCAATGAATCTACTACTATCTATAGGACCATCCGGAATTGGCTTGTCTTTCATGCCATTGTCCCTACTACTGAAACTCATCAGTCATCCCTCACAGCACTTAGATCCACTGTTCAGCAAATGTTGATGAATGTTAGTGGGTACATTTTTTTCTGCAAGAAGGATTTCAAGGACACACTTTTTCTCCATATGTACTTTTATGTCAGAAGCCACTTTGTCACTGTCCCTATGCTGCCATCTGAGGCACAGCTACAGTACATAATGGAATATTGGTGGGAAGATTCAACCTCTACTGCCACACCATCAACATCTGCCTCTGAGTCTGTAGGCCAACATAGTAACATAGAAGGCATTACTTTTGGAACAGCCCTGATACATTTTCTGTAAAACATTTTGATTAACTTCTAGCCATTCCCAGAGACAGAATAATATCTAAATGTCTAGCTAAACCTTGTATGACAAGCTCAACATTTCTAAATACTTCATTTTGTGTAATTCTCAACTATATCAAAGACTGTTGACAATTAATGATTGTAGAGTTATCCAGTATAGTTGTCCAGCTTGTTCAGTATAGCTAGTATTCAGCTAAGAATCTTTTTGCTTTCTAAATGAACACTAGATGAAAACTCAAAGAACACTGTTCAACAGTGAAGAACTGAATATATGTGTGAAGGGAAAAAAAGAGGACACAATTCTATCCACTACTAAGATCAAGTAACAAACACCTGGTTATGACAAGAAAAAAGAGGGTCTCTTGTGATTTCTTCTTTTACATCAGAAGAATGCAGAGGCCTGTCTCAAGCACGCTCTGACACCAGCCAATTTGGTTATTAGCACAACTGTTGAAGTGAAATCATAAGTCTCTTGTGTTTCTGTCTTTTCCAGCCATAAAAAGGTGAAGCTTGGCTCATGCTTATATCAAACACTATATTTAAATATTGCGGTTTACTTTTTCTTCAAAGAAATCACTCACCAGGGTCACCAGGCTAATCACAGCTCATTTTAAATCACTGGAAATGGGGAGAAAGTAGGAGTGTGAGAGAGATATATTGTAAATGACATTTCCCAGCTTTGTGATTCATTTTCCTTCGAGTGCTCTGTGCATTTACCAGCTTGAAAAGTATGTCTCCCAGTTCGCTGAGCTACCATTTCCAAATAATTCTGAGACAGAGATTTTCTGCAAAAGTTTCACTACTTCTCTTTTCCGTTTTCCCTGCAGTTCATTTATTCTGCCTTTCTTTTATTTCTTTTCTTCTGATGTGGTGTCTCACTGTCTGATTCATGAAAGCCTCCCCTCCTACTCTTTACAAGTGGGAACATAGCAACCAAGTGACACTCTATCAATGACCATGCAGGATGCTAAAGGGAAGATTTTGTTTGTTCCTTCTCAGTTAGAGGAGCAAGAATGTACCCAAAGAGTTTACATCCCAGTAGCTCTTTGACTGAGATACAACAAGAAACTAAACTATAATAAGCTAAATAAAATAAAAGCACTGGTCAACAAAGGCTTTTCCTTCTAGAATCTATTATTTATACTACCCCAGGTATTAAGACAGCTATACTTCAAACTGCTCTGATTTGGTAAATGATCTGTATGAAAATAAGCTTTCTGAAAACACACTTGGTATTTCCATCCTAACAATTGCAATCAGTTTTGACTTCTCATAGATAATTAATTGTTCACTTGGTCCAGAGTCTCTCTTGAGAGCAATATTATTCAGTCCAGCACTAAATTCCTCCTTTTGCTGCATCATAGATCATAGTCCTTTTACAGATCTCACTCTTCCTGTACCATTCTTTCCTTTCAGTGCTGCTTACAGTTTGTTTGTAAGGCACAACGTCAGAGTCTAACTTGGGGCTGTGAATCAACATCATTCATAGTCACAATAGAAAAGAGAGCACTTCAAAAGCCAAACCAGAAGAGGTTGCTGTTATTTTAAATCATGAGCTTTCCAACAACTACAGTTGGATCTAAATGTACAATACACTGCACACACATTCTTTAGCTTTAAGTAGCCTTCCATGTTTAACTAGAAAAGATTTTTATAAATCAATTATGACATAATACAAAAGGATAAGCTACAACAACGAAAAATGCTATAAATTTAACAAAGAAAAGAATGTAGGAAATCTGAGCCTACTGCAAGTTTGGATTTATTTCTGTTGTCGCTATGCTCTGTTTGCTAAGATAAAAAGAAAGCAGAAGGGTTTTGGAGATAAAAGATATTTTCCTCATTTAGAGAAGAAGAAAATGATGTAAAGAGAGGGATTTTCTCAAGAGTAATCTCTACAGAGATTTTTGGTTATTTTTTTCCTTTGAAGCCAGACAGCAAAAACCTAATGCAAGCAGCTTGGTCTGGGAGAATTCCAAAATACTACATCTCATTCTGCCTTCTGATCAGCTTTAGTAACTTTCTACCCTCTCTAGCAAGTAGCCATGTCTTAGACAATGCCTATACCTTTGGGTATTTATAGACGCTTCCACCACATTTTGTTTTGTCACTTTCTCTCACAGCCAGAGAACAGCCTGTGATCTCTTTCATTTCGCAGGAAAGACATGGTTTCTCTCTCTACAACAAAGAAAAATCCATTTAATTTTAATTTTTATATACTGGGAAATTCTAAACCCAAGATTTTTTCCCCAGAAAATGATCTTGAAAGTTCATCCCAGATATATTCCATGCTTTGAGGAGCTTGAATGCTTTTAATGGAGCATTAAACCATCTGAATCCAAAGCAGCTTTCTCGATAATCAGTGTTTATGGCTTAGCCAGAGAAGTGTACATGATTCCTACTTTGAGTCTTCAAGTGGCAGATGCCATCTCACCCTAAGAAATAGCTAAAAGCTATCTGTTTGCAGTGTTTTACCCAGCCAGAACATGTAATTTCATTGCAGAGAGAGAGAGAGAAAAAAAAGCAGTGAATTGAATTCGAACTTCAAATTTAATAGAATTGACATTTAGTAGGTCTCTACAATATGCCCAAGTCTGTTTAAATAATGTTATTTCTATAGCTGCATTTGAAGAAAAAATAAAATTATACATTCCACTAACTGAAAGACATTCAGACTTGAATTAGAAGATAGACTTGTACTCCATTTCCTGTGGAAAGCTTCTTAACTGTGGAAACATGTGAATACATGAAGACACACATAAATACACACATAAAATCTCAGTACTTGATATAGGTCATAGAAATAATTTGTACCCTACCCAGATATTTGTCAAGACTTAAGAATAGGAGAACATATATATGAAATATATCTTTCCATTTTGCATCCTTTGCTATGATTGCCCTGTATAAGATTTGCATTCATCCATTGTTATTTTTTTTTCTTTTTTAGTTTCATGTATTATAAGCTTGCATATATATGAGATCAATTAATTCTGTTCTTTATGTGATATCATAAAAAATAAAACTTTCTTTTAACATTTCTATAAGAGAAATGTAAGTGCCGCTCAGCCACTGGAAAATAGATTTCCATCATCCAAACATAATGTTTTTAGTTTTGCATCATCCATCAGTTTCCTTAAGTTAATATTATAAAATACTTGTTATTCCTTTGTGAAACAAAGTTATCTACATAAATAGAAAAAAGGATTTTTTTAATTTATTTTTTTAAATGTCGAGTTAGACTTATGTTTGCGATTTTCTCATTTAGATGACATTTTACATCTAGAAGTCTTCTGTGTATGTCAGTCCTATTAAGTCTTGCTACCTAGCTGATCCGTGCAAACCATGACTGCAATCTAAAAAATATTTTAAGCTGTCACTGGGACTTGCTGTTGAATTTTCAGCACTGCATTCATTTTCATGAAGCTCCTGATCCATGTAAGGATATACCTCACCCACATAAAAACATAATTTTACTTCATGTCATGACCATCTTGTCAAATCTACACCTGTTATATGTTGAGATAATGAAAACTAAATAATGCCCTTGTACAGACAGGAACCTACGGTAAGTATATGGGATAAAATCATGATTAGACTTGGAACAAAATGAGTATGTAAGCAACTTATACAGCATTTCTTCCAGATGAACTACAGTTATCTCAAAACAAGTTTATTTTTTTAATTCAAAAACACAGTTCTTTTATAAGTACTCTTAAAAAAAAAACCAAACATTGCTTCATTGCTTCTATGAAATACTGAGTAAAAAAAACATTTTTGAAATAACAGAACAGACATTTTAGTTTATCAATACTCAATTCAGATCATTGCTTAATTCTGGCCGGCTCTAGGCTGGAAGCAGTAGTGCCAAATGCAAGGAATTTCCTACCCCTATTTATCCAAATTTGTGAACTACATAGCTTCAATTGAAAAAGTATCAGTGAACTTCAACAGAAGTCCACATTTTTTCCTGTTAGTTATCGCTGTCTCTAAAACTGTCTTTGCAGATCTTTCTCAGTGGCATGGAATTAGTAAGGCAAGAGACAGTCCTCAAGGCTGTACTTCTACCTTAAATGTAGGCTGACAATTCTCCATCAAAAATCCATCAAAGACTCTTAAAGGTAACTATCAGGTACATAAATTGAGCTCATAACCATATTTCAGAGCTCATTCTGAGAATCAGAAAACTAACTGCATCTTTCAAAACAGTAAGAAGAATCACAATATAAATTAATGTTCATGATGTTTATTATAAAGCATAATTCAGCCTCTTGCTGGAAATAATCATGATATCTTACATAGTGTCCTGCTTGAATACTGATAAATAAATAGCAATTGCAACTTAAGTTTTGAACCCTACCGAGAATTTGGTATGTAAACAAGGTTTGTGGATCTCAGCAATGACCCAGTTTAAACTGGAACACTAATATTTTTTCTGTCTTTGCAGGCTTTATGATTCAGGGGTATCAGCGGCTGCTTGATAAAGAAATACATGTTTGTAAGGATAGTTCCAGCATCTCATCCGGCAACTTCAAAGTGATTAGTAGATGTCCAGGTCACTGGGCTTATTAACAGTGACATCTTAGATTTTTGCTGAGACAATATGTCATTTCAGCTCCAGACAACTCTAGGAATGTCATCATCTTCATCTGATTTTCCCCATATCCTTCCCCAGCTCTGTTATACCCGGTACCAACAATTAGTTCCAATTCACTGTCCTCAGAAACTGAGGCTATTTCAAAAAATGTCATGCACAATTTACTGCTCTGTTTCTTCTTTACACTTTTTTCCCACACATCTGTGTTTTTTTCCCAAGGCATCCAGAGCCAGCTGGATATATATCTGTTAAAATATATGCATCATTCCACAGGTATTAACAGTCATTCAGATCTCAAAACAACATATTTATCTATTGGCTAACATTAGTTAAAAACGTCAAGTGCCCAAGCTATGAGAAATGTGATCAGCAGAGAAGAATTAGGGAAATCTTTTCTTTGAGACCAGGTTTCAGAACCTTAGAGGTTATCAATAAGTGCTCACCAGTGCAGTACAAAGCAAAGACAAATCAACTAACCACACACTTACTTACCCCATGCCTAAATCCAAACACACTACTTTCTACCACTGAGAACCTCAGTTGGTCCCTGTTTCCCAGAATAATCACACTTTCCTTTAGCAAGAGAGATATTCACATTACCTACCTTTAGAAAACCAATTAATAGATTTAAATCAGGAGGTCAGTCTTCCCAGTATCCATACATAGGCAGTGAAAAGAAGTAGTGCATTACAATTATGTTCCTGCTCTGAATCACTATATTTGGAGGATAACAAGGCAAAGTCAAAGCCAGATGTACAAAATGAAGCTGTGTGGATATCTAACAGCAATCAAATGGAAAGTAGCCTCAGTACGAAAAACAAACACTGAAATTTCTAACTTGAGAAAAAATAGATTGGATGGAACTGAAAAAGCACAATCTAGAATAAGCTTATGGTTCAATAGGAATCGCTATTCTTAATTTGTCCACTGTAACAAATTTATGGTGATAAACATAAAATATATAATCTTTGGGGCATGATTCTATAGTGTCTGCATTTTCTCCAAGCTTTACTATTCTAAAAGATGCAGCCTTTGGTAATAGAAAAACTAGGAAAAGGCAAAGGAGACCACAAAACAGTTAACAGGCCATTGAAGAAAAGTAATTATGATAGGTGTTGCTTAAAATTTCCCCACGTTCTCCTTTGAGTCTCTAATGAAATAAAAGGTGTACTTTAACAGGTGTGCAATAGCACAAAATGTAGAAATTAAAATATTGGCTAAAATGCCACATCTAATTCACAAGATGTACCTTAGTGAAAAAACTATGAATTAGGGGAGGTGAAGGAGACAACAGGGATTGCAAATCTCAAGGTTCGGAGATGATCCAGCATGAGTAATGAGTGGAATCTATACTACGTGAAATAACAGCAATGTAGAGATTTTCCTAGCAGCTGAGGAAGGAAGAATTAACTTAACTGGGCAAATATTTTATTTGTTGATATTTTTTCTACTAAGATTACATGGTGCTGTATTTCTAACTACGGATAAATGCTATGAGGTTATTCCTAAATGCTAACAATGGCTACATAGCTGGTCAAATTCTCCCTTAAACACACCCAAAACCCTTATATCTAAGCAGATATATTAGGAGATTATGTATCTGTATCTGGCTCAGGGTTACTAACAAATGATGTGCAGAAAATTTGCTGGATTGAAGTAATTCCAAAACAACTTCCTATTCGCTTTAAAGGAGACAGAAGTAGGTCCTTCCAGAAAAGAAAGTTGTGTAATTCTGGGTACTAGATCAAACCATCAAAACCATCAAAATGCTGGTAGGGCAGTCACCATTCATCCATGTCCTCATTTCTGCTGCTATGAACTGATTGCTTTTATCATAGCATCCATTATGATGTATGTGGCTTCTAATGACCATTTATGACTTGGATTCCTATTTTAATTTCGCAAACATTTGTGCTTTTCACTGTTCAGTAGAAAACAAAGAAAAAAAGCACAAACATTTTACAATTCCCTTAATGTCTTTCTGTGGACAGTGTCTATTCTACCAGGTTCAGGCAAGCATATCGCTCCTGCTGGCCTGTGATTCACAGGACAACCTCTCAAATACAATCAGATAACAAACCCCCATATTCTTCTTTCCAGAGGCTATTATAGATGTTAAGATCAAAGCCTGTCAAATTCTAGCTTCTGGGAGATGCAGTATCCCAAATTGTCATGTGGATGAGGCATATGTGCCTTTGACACAACAAACTCAAGCCATTTATTTTCCTGTATTTTTTATTTTCCCTTTACAAACCCTGTTTTCAGAAGAGAAGGTATCAAAATTTGAACTGTCTTTATATCTACACTGAGATCACTGTCAGTGGCCAGTGTTGTCAGAGCTGTTTTGGAAACACTGCTGTATCTAGAGTGCTTTACCAGTATAAGATATGTAGGTAGACTGTTGAGAATAAAATGCCAGAGCTCTTTGATATAATGAAAAGTAAGAAGAAAACCAGAAGTGAAATGATTTGTTATCATTTCAAACAATCAAAAATTTTTTTAGAAAAAGGTGTCCAAATAAAATGGCTGGTTTAAAATGGAAGATACATCAGCCTCTAAATTCACCGTCACAGGATACTGTGATAAAGGTTCAAAACATAAAACCCTGAGAAAAGCTTCGTAAGTGAAAAGTTTTCATATAGAACCAGAAGGATGTCACCACCACTCCAGAAGCTTTCTCACTTCTGATAACCAGACCGGTTATCAGAACCGTGATCTAGAATCAGTTTTTCTAGATCACAGTGAATGGTTCACTGAGCAGAATCAGGTTATTGACCAATGGACTTTCAGTTTGAACCAGGTAGAGACACATTTCATCTTCTTACCTTTCATGTCGTGATACAGGCAAATAATATAGTTTTCATTTTATAGTCACTGGGCTGGGCACTGATCTATAGCTAACAAACCTACTTTTACCTTAAAAAAGCTTAATACCTGTGTCAAATTGGAAATCTGTACAGTACTATCAATAGTCCACCACTATCAACTGTCAGGTTTTTGGCTTGATTTAAGATGATGAATCTTCTTCAACTGTCTTTAACATTTTCACTGATTTATTTCAAACTTTTATGTCATACATTTGTAAGTAAGCTTGTGTTGTTCGGATTAGGACATAAAACACCTATGCAATGTGTCCTCTTTTGTCAATCCACAGCAACCATAAAATCAATTTCTTATTTTCTTATCTTCTAAATATTAAGAAATTAAGTGTCCCTTTCTTTGTCCATTGTATAGTGAAAGAAAGAAAGAAGGAAAGGAAGGAAAGGAAGGAAAGGAAGGAAAGGAAGGGAAGGAAAGGAAGGAAGGGAAGGAAGGGAA
>JAPSGF010000068.1:2698364-2708771 GCA_035772895.1 Perdix hodgsoniae | reverse complement strand
ATAGGAAGGAAGGAAGGAAGGAAGGAAGGAAGGAAGGAAGGAAGGAAGGAAGGAAGGAAGGAAGGAAGGAAGATATTTGAAATACTTCACTGAATGAGCCATTACCTTTAATAAGATTTCTGTACACTGGCTCATGTAATTCAGATCTGAAGCTAATATGCTGTTTGAAAATGTACCTGCTTCTGAGATGATTCCTAAAGAGAGAGATAGAATAGAAATTATTAGGTAGGACAAGACATGAGCTGAATTACTGAGATTTACAATAAAGAGATCTTGGCCTCTACAATTTGCCTGTCAGAAATGAAGCTTTTAATCAATTTAATCAGTGTAACAATACATCAGCTCAGCAGCCTACCATCTCAGCATGTAATTTTAACTATAAAGAATATTCTACAAACACTATAAAGCCTCAAAGTGCTCTTTTAAAAAGTCTCTAAAACATAAACAAGGTTTTTAATAGCCTATGTCAGCAGGACTAGAACAAATCACAGGAATGTAATGAAGAAGCATTTTTTTTCCCAAAAAGGATTCAATAGCACTAGCTAGATAATCTGACTGCACTCCTCATTCTTTTATGGAGACAAAATCAAACCTTGATTTGTCTTCATCCCAAAATCTCTCTAGTTTCCATGCCACATGGAAGTACTTATACTAATCTTCATTAGTTGTCTCAGGACACTGAATTCATCCATTCCTAATTCCAACAATGTCTTGGCATGCACAGTAAAGCACAAAGGAATGTTACAAAACAGAATTGAGAGCAGTAAAGAATCTATTTCAAACTGCAGTGTCAGAATAGATTTTTCATAGGAAAGGATTACTATGTCTTATTAGTAAGTTTAAAGAAAGTGAAATAATCAATTCTATTATTTCATTGCATTACAACATTTCAGTGAAGAAATTACTGTAATTAACTTTCCCTTGTGCTTTCAGTTTTCCTGGGACTGCAAAAAATTACCTCAAGCCTCCCACAAACATACCAGTCGCCAGAGATTTGACAGCTAAGAAAGCCAAAGTAACAGGCACATATACAAGAGGGCTAGATATGAAAAGTTCTATATATATATAAACACATAATTCTGTGTGACCGTGAGCATTTGAAATAGTATTTTAATGCAATACGGTCTTCAAAGTGAATTTCCATTTCACAACATAAGAACATACTTTTCTATGGCAGGAAACAAAGCTATTTGCTGAGCTTCCCCCTTCCAACACACCAGGCCTGCTCTACAATTACGAGAAAGGATGGATGTGCCTTTGACCTCCTCTGCTGCCTTTCCCATTTCACAGTTTAAGGTAGGGACCTCACATAGGGATGGAATAGTGTTCTAAGAATTGCCTTTCCACAGACCTGAGCATGTTAAAGAGCCTAATGAGAACTAGCCCCTACAGAGAACTGTAATTTTCTTCTCTAAGAGAAGAAAATGAATGCTTAGTCCTCAAAGGAGGAGACAGTATGTGCAAAAGGCCAACAGCTGCATCATCGCATCTGACTCTTAAAAATCTATCCAGGAGAAGAACAGACGTGAATTTAGAATAAATTTTGGGACCTGTCTTCCTCACTGCACTGATAACAGGGATACAGAAGGCAGTATCTTAAATCCCATGACGAGCCTTTATAGTTAGGCAGAGCATACATGTAAACCATAAAACTAAAGAAGATAGACTACTCTGCTCTGTGAAGCAGCCTAATCGACAAAGGCTTTCCTCCTAAATCAGTACTTTTCATCTTCAGAAGAAATGTGTGGAAACTTAATGAACAGGACAATTTAGAAAATTACGTATGTACATGTAGCAATTTATTCATCAGTAAAGGTCAGTGGGATTCTGTGTATTTTCTGGGGTTCATTGAATCCTGCAAATTGCTGCTTGTGTGCAACCAACTATTAAGCCACTGTCTGAATTACATTTTTTTCGTTCTTTCTCACATAGCTCTTATCATGTGATTGAGCATGAGAAAGGCTGATAAAATAGGTGAAAATGACCAGTCTATGACTTTTTTGTTATTTTCTGTGACTACTGATATAAATATAGATGTGTGTGTATATAAGATGGTCTGTGTGTGTGCCCACGCACACGTGTGTATTCTTCTGACAGTCTGTGAGATCTCTAATGGAATAATCATTCCAATAGTGCAATAACTGTATCAAGTGTTGCAGCCTCAGTGGCATGAAGAGTTTTGAACTCTGCTGGATTTTCCTCTTCATTCCAAATACTTCAGCTGTCCAGTGAAGAAGTAAGAGTTACCATAGAAAAACCGTTTTTTTTTTAATGGCAATTTTTCATTGTTTTTGATGGAAATTGCTGATATGTTTTTAAACTATGAAGGAGGATCTGAAGGTAATGCCTCCTACTTTATTATGTCATCCCACAATGTCAGAGGTGGACATGAAGGTTTTTACAAGAGTAGCATTCAGGCTCTTGGTCATCATTGGTGAAAATGCACAGTTAATGGTGTGACTATGCTGAAAAACAGTGTTTTATAGCTGGGAATTTTCTCTACCAAATATTACAACTGTACTCTTTGTATGCACTGTAGTTCCTATGGAAATAAGCAGAAGGCATTACTTTCAGTGATCTAAATATATTTGTGGTAAAAAGATTCAGTGCATCAGGAATAAATTTATTGGACTTGCATGTCGATAATTCATAAATTTTAACAAGGTTAAACACACTGAATAAATCACCCTCTTTCAACAGTTTGCATACCCTAAGCCTGCTTTAGAGCTTTGCTCCTAATAGCCATTGTTATACTACTGAAACAACACAAAGCCCACAAGATATTTCTTATTTACATATTGTATCAAATTGATTGACCATAAATGATGTGTTAGTCCAGGCAAATTTGATCTTATAGCATTAAAAAAATATACTGGGGAGGACATTCTAACATTCAAGGCACTGTATCTCTTGTAGAATAGTCCTTCTATATCTCTCATCAGTTAATTATTTTAGACAGCTAATCAATTCAATTATTATTCAAATAGTTCAAATGTTTGGCTTGGTAAATCTTTACATACTGCAATGAAGTGTGCAGTTATACAACATATTCTTTCAGTAGAGTTGTTAGCTAATGAAATCCTCTTTGTCTTCTCCTTATTCTAGTGCTCATTTTCATGCTAAGTATTTAATCTTTGCCATCCTTAATACAATTTTTATGATCCACAAGGCAAAACAGATCATATAGATTATATTGATTTCAACAACAAACACACAAAAAATATTCCTGTACTCCTGCTTACAGTGTAGAACATGTGAGAACACAGGAGATTGTAATGGAAGGTTTTATATATACTGTTCTTATCAGAAAAAAAACATTTTTTATAATATTTCAAAAATATGAGGAAGGATTCAACTCATTCACTACGTTTATAGAGAAAAAAATAAAATGTGTATGAAGAAGTAATATAAAATTAAATTATTATCCATTACAAATTAATGGGACAATTAATGATGAATGATGAAACAATCAAAACATGAGGAAGCAAGCAGAGATAGTTAATAGCTCACAACTCTTTT
Source organism: Perdix hodgsoniae (assembly GCA_035772895.1). Classification (NCBI taxonomy): domain Eukaryota; kingdom Metazoa; phylum Chordata; class Aves; order Galliformes; family Phasianidae; genus Perdix; species Perdix hodgsoniae. The sequence goes on along the minus strand of JAPSGF010000068.1, from coordinate 2,705,252 downwards.
TCCTCAAAGCTCGCAACTTTAGTTTTTTAAATCAAAATGTACATACAGTCACCTTTAAAGAAACAGCAATGCAAAGAATATGAATGGTTTCTAGAACATGTCAGAATCACTGTTGCTGCTGCAGTTTTAATTTGGTTTACTAAATATAAACATTAAGTAGATGTTAATTTTCCCCTAGTTCCCTGCCTGTCAGTCTACAGGATGGATGTTCTAACACTACAGTTCACAGAATCATCCCTGGCCTCACTGACTGTAGTACTCTGAAAAGCTGCTGAAAAATTTTTCATTGCATTCTTTTCCACAGTATTTAAGTACTTGACAATTTTTACTGATTTTATTGTAACCTGACTTTTGGAACACAATAATATCTCTGAGTGGTTTTTGTTTGTTTGCATGCTTGTTTTTGAAGGGGTAGCAGCTAAACAAAATCAAAAACATTGCATCTTTGAGATGCTTAGGATCTTCTATTTTGAAACAGTACAACATTCAGTTTGTATATGAGCACTTTTGTCATCTCCCATTGAGAAAGTTCACTTTTATCTCAAAATTGATACGATCTGATTTTAAACACATAGAGATTTTACATAGATTTTAAACACATTAGAGTTAGAAATTTCCATTTGACTTCATTTTTTTTACATTGAATGAAAATGAAGTGATCTAATTGACAGAGAATATTTGTTTCATTGCAACATGACATCTAACATTGACCTGAAGCATATTCTCTGAAGGTATTTTTTTCTTCTACTCCCTTGGGATGGACCACATTTAAATTTTCATGTTAATTCCAGAATGTTTTATATTAGATGAGAGAAATTTAATTCCAGATGTATGTACATGAATGAGAATCACAATTCCCCCTAGTTCACTATAACACTGTAAAGCACTCAGAAAAAGTCCCATATACGGACCATCACACCTAAATTTTAGTTTAGATAGAATGTATCAGGATGGGGAAACCAGTCTTCTCCAGAAGTGAGTGGGGAAAAAGTGTCTACACTCATACAGTTGTACTTTGAATCCCGGTATTCCCTACAGGTTTAAGTAAAGATCTCCAAACATGCACAGAAAACTGTAGTTTTGGAAATGTTCAAAATAAACCTGCCTAAATTCATAATCCATATATGAAGTAGTACAGTGATTACATTCATAGTTAGCAGCAAGCCTAGATCAAAACAAAAGTTTTTATGGTGCAGACACTTTTGAAAGATTGCTGTTGGAGCAGTTACCTTTATACAACTGCTAGTGTTTAAAAAAAGAACATCTTGGACCACAAACGGTTTAAGAATACTGGAATACATAGGTAGCTCACTTCCCTGGAGATAAAAAGCACCTGGGCTGTGCTTTTATCTGTTAAAATTGTAAAACATCAGCCAAAAAACACAAGGGCAGCAGGACTAGAAGAAAGTGGCCTACTGTGGCAAATCAGTCATCTGATAGGACCCTGCCTCTTAAACTCGAACAAAATTTTTGTGTTTTTCATTTCATTTACAAAATATAACAAAATCAAGCTTGGCACCAAAGAATTGAAAACACTGAAAACACAAAGTCTTCTTTAACTCAGAGTCTAAACATGAATTTAAGAGAGTTGGAGTCACATTTCTTTCTTTTGGTGCCTCAGAGGTGGGCAACATAGCAAACACTCCCTTGATTTTAATGTTTCCTGCCAAATGTAATGGTTCCCTACTCATGATCATGCTTCTTAAATGTCCCATACCTGCAGTGATTGTGAGTTTGAACTGAATTTCCTTGAGTCATTTTGCTGTGATCAGATGTGTAATTTTTAGATATTTTCTGTTCCAACATCTAAGATTCTTCCTTGGAACTTACCCAAAGCTTGTGATGTTCTTTGAAAAGCTTGAATGAAAGATGTTTTGGGAATGAGAAGTCACTACTGTTTTAGAAAAAATCTGACAAACAGACAGTTGCTGAAAGACATTAAGCATTTCAGAACTTTTCTGATTACTACTGAAGTAAATTTTATGCGATAACACAATTTATTTTTGCATGCCCACACTATGAATATCTGTAACTGCACTAGTAACATTTAGCATACTGTAGAGACAAGAAGGGAATGGAAGATACAGAACGCTTGAATTCTTCTGACCTGTTTTAGACATATATCATAAATTTATTTACTGGCTTTGGAGATATTATAAACAAGCTCAAATGTAGAGGTCAACAAGTACACTATCACCTGGTCAGACATAACACTGTAATGTATATACCCGCCACACCTTTGCATCAACCATGTCTACAACATCCACTATGAAATCATTAACCTGGAAAGGATCTTTCCCTGGTTATGCTGTTGTGGGATGTCTCTGGCTTGTACAGGTTGTGAAACATCTTGGCTCACATAGTTTTAAATGATTCATTTTTTGGCCATGCATAGTCTTGAATGTTTACAGTTTTTTCTTAGTTCTTCTGAACAATTCAAATTAAGCAACTGACTACTAAATGCCAGTGTCTGCATATACAAGGTTTTTTAGCTATCCAATCTTAAGTTGTGTCTGTTATTACCTTTTAAGAAATTATTTTACAATATGCTTTTTTTTCTTAATATGTTGCATCAGAATTTTCTTCATAATAATAAAAAAGATCTTGTTCATAATAAATTGTCAACAAAGAAACTTCAAGTTAAACTACACTGTAGCAGAAAATAAATCTGTACTAGACTGATTTGTTAGCTTGTGTTTATACAAAGGCCTAAGATCTAATACAGTTTTGGAAATGATTTTTAATCAATATTCTTTAGTTGGTTAAGCACATCAACCTTTATATATTCTAAATATTTGCCTAGCTTATTTCCTGAGGGTATTCATGTAGAAACTAATATAAAAGATTTTATAAACTAAATGCAAATCTGGTAATGAATGTGCAAATGCTAAAATTACTGGACAGTAATTCCCTAGAAATGACAGCCACAGACAAATATGATGTGAATTACATGTCAGGGGCATCATCATATAGACAAAGACAAACCTTCAAACTAAGCCTCCCAGTAGTAATGTGTTAAAAGCCTGAGACCATCAGCTTTTTCCTGGGAATTAATTAAACCCTTTAAAATCTAGCTAGTGGCTACAAACCCCAAATGCACAACAAGCAGTCAGATTCTTAGCATTATGCATACAAAAGCAAAATTCAGAAGGAATATTCTTTTGTATTAAAAGCCAGTCATTATGACATCTGTAGTTATGCCATTAAATTCTTTCCCTCCAACTTCTTACTATTTTACAAGACGATCCTTTTACACTACCCACCATTTGTTACAGTGTTTGAACAGACAGAAATTTCATTGTCATGGGAATGGAGATACATCTGTTTTCTGAGGCCCTGAAACGAAGTAAACCAAGCTTTATGTGGATCTCTGATTTGATCAGAACATCCACACATTCACTCTCAGACTGCGAGTCTTTGGCTCACTAAATATATAGCTGTTTGCTCAAGACTTTGCTCTCACGTCAAATCTTTCTTTAGTATAATCTGTCAAAGTAGATTCTTGGTTAATGGCTTTGATGAATGTGCCAACTCTGTATGTCTTAATGCAATAACTAAAAATTGAAGGTTTTCTGTTACAGAAAAAGAAAAACCTGAAAGAACAAAAATGACCATGTCTAGACTTCATATTTTTGTTGCCAAATTTCCAAATAATACCAACTGAGCAGCATTGCAGCTAGGATTCTCCCTCAAAATTTGCACTGAAAATGCCATTCTTATTTTACGACAGATACATTACATTTAACTTCATGTAAGTTCACAGTTACATGTACAAAACGTCCATACTTGCTCTAATTTTAATGAATTTCTGCTCCCACTGACCTAGTCACTGTCTTTTTCATTGACTGATTTAATGGGAAGAGTATGCAGTCTTCTGCTCAAAAGTGGTAAAATGAACCAACAAATATGGAATGTTCCAAAACTTTTCTTAAAATACTGTATTTTTGCAACCTCCTCTAAATCAACAAGCACAACAAAAATCAAGGAGAACACGATATTCTAATTAAAAAGATGTAGTTTAAAAACTTCTGAATAGCAATGAGTTTATAATTACTATTTCTTAACATGTCAAACCATTGGGCCTGGGTCCTGAGTGATCCCCTGGCCTTGTTTGATCCTGTTCACTCTAGGGCTTCTCTACTTATACAGGCCTAGGTCCCCACATCACTGTCAGAGCCACCAAACTTTGCCCCATTTAGGGAGCAGCAGTGCTTAGCTCCAGTTACCCACAGCTCTGCCATGCTCAGCCATAGCTATGCACTGTTGGGCCAAGCCATGGGCCTAAAGCTTGACTTCACAGAACTAATAATATTTTATTGGCAGAAAAAAAATACAAAAACAAAAGAAACAAAAAAGTTCAACAGAAGTCAAGTATAATAAAAAACCATGCAAGAAGTATGCATAAAGTGTGAGTAAAGATATACAATCCTTTGTGAAACTTGACATTTCAGTAGAGAGGAAAATATGCTCTTCTAGTAGTTGTCCATGTGGCTTATGCCCAGCCAACAAAGCAGCAAATAATGTAAGTGAATTAAATACAGATTTAAGTACATTTAAAGATAATAGCAGTATTCATATTATGCATTACTTCATCTTAATGCTTGTTAAATAGTAATGGTAAATGTTAAATGGTACACTGCATTATATTTAAGAAATGATACTCTCATTCAAAATTCATGAAGTCACTCAAAATCCGCATTAGCACACCTTCTTCTTTTGGGTATTTATTTCCCATCTAACAACCTAACCATATGTTATGTTAAGTCATGAACAAATACATAATATATTTTCTCTTAAAAATACAGACAATTATTCCCAATAATCCCCAATTATTCTCATCATTATCATAAAAAATATGTAAGTTAACATAGTTTGTATATGTATTCCAAAAGTTTATAATGTCTAATGTATCCCTAAGAGGAGGGATTAGTCGACCATTGAACCTTTTCTAAAGCAAAAATGGAGTGAACTGTTTTACAAAAAAAGATACATAGGTGTCTTTTGAAAATTTTAACTTCTGTCCCTTCCTATCCATTCAACACTGAATGCCTAATTCAGGCAACAAAAGCTTTAAGTATATGCATGGAGATCTAGAGAAAAAGCATCCACAGAAATTGCTGACTTGGAACAGCTAGAATAGTCAGAATATCTCAAAGAGAATGCAAGATACTTTTAGTTTTCACTCTTCTTCACAACTCTTTGGCTGTGAAGCGACATTTTCTCTAGCTGCAATGCACAGCCTTGATCAGTGTCCAGATGATTCACAGTATATAGAAAGACATGCATATATTTATAGATACAAATACACATGGACAACACGTGCACATAAACGTACATTGTGAGTTCCTGTGTTCACATATAATGTGCAACTGCTTACATAGTGTACATACAGCCATCTAATCAGCTAGTATCTTAGGGATCACTAGCTGCTAAGCAAGCCAGTTCAGTTCTCCTCTTTCTGTGGGGATTTGAAATAGATGAGTTCACTAAATTATTCTTGTTGAAGTGTTCCATTTTGAAGGAAAATATTAAATTTTCATTTGGCCAGAGAGACAAGCACATGTAAAAGAGTGAACATGACTTACTGGAAAGGATACACTCCTGTGGGTTTCTATTTCCTTTTTCAGGTTCTGTGAGACATGATTGAACACTTCACACTTCTTAAGGTGAAAGGTACACTTTAACAAACAAAGTTAGCCAACTGCTGATCATGAAATTTCAGACTGTGTGCAATGGATATTAGTGCAGTAGAAGTTTACCACCCACCACTTTCATTTTTCTGTTAATGATCTAAGTCTATGATACACTGTTAAGCTCATTACCTGAAATTTCCAAAGTTCCAACCAATACAAGGAACTATGGTAATGAAGCAAAAAATGATGGTTTTGCTGTACCTGATATAACATAGAATATATCTTAAAAATAGAGAAGCTATCCTTTTCCTGCCATGTACTGACAGAAATATTTGAATTAGAATCAAGGGAATAAGGTAGAGTTTACTGAAATTTTGAAATCATGAATACTAAAGAAGTTCATTTCTTGCACTAATAACTGGCTTACACTAACTAGAGTAAATTGTTAATAATCCTTTTGTGACAGGTGGCATTTTATATGAGAAAATATTAAAATATTCTTCTTTCTCATTCATGACTAAAGCTTTTTAAATCTCAAAGTACTGATTAGGGATATAATTGGCCATTTGATGGAATTTTAAAGTTCTTTTCTCTAATACTCTTAATATTGGGATGGGGAGGTGGGTGTCATTTACATCAGTCTGAGACATAAATTTTACATATTTAACCATTTTACATGTATTTTTATATATACATACATAAAGATATACACACACTGGAAGACAGCATTTTTGTTCCAGTTTTCTTGATGACCAACTGTTTGGGATTCTGCTTGAGAAGGCAAAACAGCTGAGGATCAAAGGTTCCTTTAAGAAAATAAAACTTTCAGGTCAAGTAGGCACCAAAAATGTTAATGAAAAGAGCACAGATAAAGGAATCTTCATTTCAATCATATGCTTTGTGTATGTTAAGACACAAAAGTTTACCAAGCACTGCAGAGAGTGATCACTGTGAGTAATATTGTAGATATGGCTTTATCTGTATATATATTATCTAAAGAATAACATATGCAGTTATTAAGCTCATTATGCATTAAAGATATTACTGAGTGGCACAATAAATTATATGTTAATAAATTATACTTCAAAAAAGGCAGAAACTCTAAAAGCTGGGCTAGCATTTTACTCACTGAACATATTACAGCAATTTTTATTATTTCTACATTGATTACAGAAATAAAACTTACATTTCCACAATGCTGGGAGAAAGAAGGAAGGAAGGAAGGAAGGAAGGAAGGAAGGAAGGAAGGAAGGAA
>JAPSGF010000068.1:2685491-2698354 GCA_035772895.1 Perdix hodgsoniae | reverse complement strand
GAAGGAAGGAAGGAAGGAAGGAAGGAAGGAAGGAAGGAAGGAAGGAAAGGAAGAAAAAAAGAAAAATATTTTTTTCTAGTCATACATAGACCTAACTTAAAAATGGAGTATTTCTGAACAATTTAGAAATTTGGAAGTTTGCGTGAAACTGACCTAAATAAAAATATGTGAAATAAATTTTAAAAACTATGCATGTTGACTGTTCTCAGTATCAAAATTAATCAGAGTATCAATCTATATCTATTGCTGAAAAAATCTAAAGAATCTATGCTCAAAATCATATTAGACTGATGTTATATTTTATCAAGTAGAAAGCATTGCATTACCAAAAGACAGATTCTGATGATAAAGCATAATTATTGAGGTTTTTATGACAATTCTTTCATGCCTATGTTGAGCTCTGTCTATCAGACTCTGAGAAAAATCTTTCTCTTTTAAGTTGAGGGGGAAAAAAAAAGAAAAAAAGATCACTGTACAGAATGAGAAACTACATTTAAATTAATTCCGGTTTTCTCAATATGAAAATCAATCTATGTTAAGGTACATTTACTGCCACTGCGGAAACTGACTTGACATGTTGGAATATAGAAAACATGCTCAGATACTTTATTTTCGACAGAATCTGGTTAATGTTGCTTACACTGAAAAACTGAGCGTTTATTCTGCTTAACATAAGGTATTTAAGAGGTAATTTTGCAGCATATTTTGGACTACTCAGATAGATATTTCATATAGGCCACTGGAATCAGCTACTAATTTGATCCAAAAAATAAAGTTATCAAAAGAATTAAACTAAATATCTGTCTTTCAGGTAGACAGAATTGAGATAAGTTTTGAGATAGGTGTTACACTTCAGATCTGTCTACTCATAAAATTGCTTATAAAGCACTAGGTGTTCTCATCACCATAAAAACATTAGGAAACAGAATTTCTATCAGTTCATTTGAGTAACAGTCATTAAACAGCTATAGATTGTAATGACTTTATCTATTAATTTAGTTGAGATATGAACAACTGACTAGCCCCTTAAGAAATGAAAATTGCAATACATCTTAAGCATTCATTTCTCATGATTCTGACTTTAAAATTCACTTCAGTTAGAACACCTCATACTACAAAAAATATATTGCATCTATTTGGCTTATTTCTAAAAAAGAACAGTTCATGTCTGGTTGATTGGCCTGCTATCAGCTACTAATATTCAGCAATACTCAAAAAGCTACCATAAACATTGTGATTTATGCTTAGAGGCAATTGATGAGATTTCTTACAAGTTTTTTATCATTTCATGTACATATCTGTCATGAACAGAGCACTGTATGGATAAAGTTATCTACATTATGCGTCTACATGGTAACAGTGGCCAATAAGGGATGTAAAGCTGTAAAAACACTAGAAATACAGCCCAACTTCAGCTATTATAGCTTTGAAACCTGAAAAAAAAAGATCTATTCAAAATATAGGAAGCCAGAGAGTCAGTGAGCACTAAGAAGATGCTTGAAAGAGTTCTTGAGTTTTCTCTTAAGGATTCAAGCTCCAAGTCAGAGAAACAAGATTGTGTTCTACCTAATGTTACAACTGGCAAGCCACACTGTGTTTCCTTTTCCTAGTCATGTTCACATTTCACATACTCTAGGAAGTATGGTGCATGATCATATCAGTTTACAGTGCTACTGAAAGACTGTCTTCTCAGCATGAAGAATACCAATTGCCAGATTTGCACTATCACAGAAGAAAAAAAAAAAAAAAAAAAAAAAAAGATAGTATCATCTAGGCTGGAAGATCAAGATAATCAAGTCCAACCATTACCCTTACCTACTGAGTCCTATTAGTGCCACATTCATGCCTCATAAATACTTCCAGGGATAAGGACTACATCACTTCCTGGACAGCCTGTTCCAATGCTTGATCCCCCTCTGCACAAAATAATTAATGTCCAATCTAAACCTCCAGAGGTACAGTTTCAGGCTATTTCCTAATGTTCTATAACTTGTCACCTGAGAAACAAGACACCTTTCTTATTGTAATCTCCTTCCAGATAATTGTAGAGAGTGATAAGGTCTCCCCTCAAACTCCTTCAGCCTAAACAACTCCAATTCTTTCAGCGTCTTCCTTTTAAGTCTTGTTTTCTAGTCTCCTCAACAGCTTTGTTACAACTCTCTACACACATCTGAGCAACTCAATATCCTTCATGTAGTCAGAGGCTCAGAACTGAACACAGCATCCAAGGTGCAGCCTTACCACTACTGTGTACAAAGGGACAATCACTTCCCTGGTCCTGTTGAACTCAGTATTTGTGATACAGACCAGGACAGCACTGACCTTCTTTGCCACCTAGGTACACTGCTGGCTCATGTTTATCCAGATGATGATCAGCATCCCCCAGTCTTTTTCTGACAGGCAACTTTGCAGCAACTCTTTCCCAAACCTATACTGCTGCATGGGGTCATTATTACTCAAGTGTTGCACATGGCATTTAACTTTGTTAGATGTCACATGACTGGGTTCAGCTCATCAAACTTGTCTATCCTGATCTCTCTGCAAAGCCCTCCTACCTTCAAGTAGACCGTCAGTGCCATTTAAGTCAAGATCATATTCAAACTTAGTGAGAGCGCACTATATTCACTCACTCAGATCACTGATAGAAATGTTAAACAAAATTGGCCCCAATACTGAGTCCTCGGGAATGCCACTAGTGACCAACCACCAACTAGACCAAACTCTGTTCACTATGACTCTAAGCCCAATGATTCAGCCAGCTCCTCACACAGTGAACTGCATGCCCGTCCAAGCCATGAGCAACCAGTTTCTCCAGGAGAGTACTATGGGAGATGGTGTCAAATGCTTTACTAAAAACTACGTAAATTACATCCAAATGCACATGTCAGTAGATTTGACAAATCATAATGGTTACATCATATGGGTTACATAATACAATCTTATATTTCTTAAATTATAGGCCTTTTCTACATTATTAAATTAAATAGAAATAGAAGGCACCAAGTTATAGTAAGCAGTGCTACTTCCGAGCACTGGAACTTGTAAACTACTAGACTCCCCAGTATGTCTGTTGCACATTTTTCACATTTTGTTCCCAAACTTTTTCTGGGAAATGACAAGGACCAGGAGCATTCACAACAAAGTTTGCATGCAGTCACCTACTTTTGCAGGAAAAGATTGCTTAATGTTATGAATGTAGTCTGCTCCACACCAGCTGCCCACAGTACTAGAGAACAGTCTATATAAATAGACTTTGCAATAAGTACGTCATGCAACAGGAAGATTCTGGTTAGATAAAAGGAAGACTTTTTACCATGAAAACAGTCAAATATTGGCCCAGGTTGCTCAGAGAGTCTTGAGCACACTCTTGGAGGTGCTCAAGATTTCAACCGACCTTGAATAATCTGATCTGCTTTGAGAGTGAAGTAAGATGTAATGACCTCCAGAGGTCCCTTCCAGTGTAAATTATTTTGTGATTTTGTGATTTGTGTTCTCTTTCAAAGTCAAAAACAGGTAGTGCACACAGATAAGGACAATGTAATCTGACAGAAACTATTCTTTCTTAAATTGGCATAACAGGTCATATGGACAAATTTTCCATGGATCTTATCAGTGTAATTCATGAGTTTTCAACCCAAATAAGACCATTCTAGAAAGATGATGTCAGTTCCATGTTAAGGAAAGTAAACAGTAAGACTTGAATACTCACTTAGCAGAGACATGTCCAATCAATATATGAATTATATCTGGCAAAAGAGCAAGAAGAAATATGATAAATACCAATGACATTGCATTATCTGAATGTAACTGAAGAGGATATTAACTCCATAAAGACAAAATAACAAAACCTCTGCCACTAGAAAATGTGCCTATGTATCCTACAGTCAGTAATTGAGTCATATATAAAATGTGGTATGTACATTTTTTTAATCCTTTGAAATTGATTTAACTTAGTTCAGTATTTTTAAGTCTTCATTTTAATGAATAATGGTAAAAATGTCTGGAAATTCCTCAGAAAAATAGAATGTTTTTTTCAAAAGTGAGTGATTCACCCAAGAAATATTTCCCTCTGGAAGTCAAAATGGCTGTTAGTTTGTATACTGTATGTAAAACAGCTCTGCATGTGCCTCACTGTATTGTCCTTACTACATTCATCATTGTAGAGTAGAAAATATGATGAAAAATAAAGCTCCTGGTTTGAGATAAGGGCAGGGAGATCACTCACCAACTACCATCGCAGGCAAAACAAATTCAGCGTAGGGAGTTTCATGAAATTTATTGCTAGCTGTCCTAGTTTCAGCTGGGACAAAATTGTTTTCTTCAGAGTGTCAGGTATGAAGTTATCTTCTGGTTCTAGGGGAAAAACAATGTTGATGGCACAACATGAAAAACTATGCACCAAATGCAATGGGGATTCATTCCTGATCACTAGTCACCTGGAATAATTAGTGATCCTTAATAAAAATTCTATAAATATATTATTTTCAGGATTGTAAAATAATACCTTCTGTTGAAAGTTGTAGTTTTGTAATGTATTCTTACAGTTTGAAGGGCAGTAAAATAAAACAAATTCCTTTGGGAGAAATATTGACAAGGTTGTTTTGTCAGGAGGAAAATGCTAATCAGAGAAGGTATTTTATGGACAAATGAAAAAACACAGCAGAATAATGACTGAAACTCTTAAATAAATACTGTGTTTTCTTATACATAGTACATGTAAGAGAGATGCTTCTTCTAAATTCTAGATTAAAATTCTAGTTTGTGTATTAAACCTGATCATTTTCTTCCCCAGCCTTTCATTATATGGCTAAAGAAAAACATTATGCTGTCAAAGAGGATTAAACTAGATTTGAGATCCAGGATGGTTCCATTATATTAGGTATCAGCAGCCTTTTGGTTTTGTGCAGCACTCAGCACACTGACAGCCTTCAACTTATCCTTTCTATTGTGGCACTCTGTGTAATGCCTATAGCCTACTAGCCAGGGCTGATTCCTGAATATCTGTTTTTCTCTTAATCTGGTCCATTTTCAACATTACATAGGAAGAGTATGAACATTCTATTAAATCAGCATAAAATATAGCTTAATCTGTCTAGCAGTATTAATCTTGGCCTCAATCCAGCAGAGCTCCTAGTATTCCTTAATGCCATCATTACATTCAGTATAATAACTGAAAAACAAACATATATCTAAGCATAGAATAAGCTTAAGGCTTTCAGCATTTTCTGTGCTATAACAACGAAAACAATAAGAATGCAGAAAAAACAACACTGAAGATCAGAAAGGGTACAAGAAGCATTTTTAAGATAAGTTTAAAACCAAAAGAATATATTAATTTGATTTTTATACTAATTAATCTACATTAATTAATCTATGTCCCAGACACAGATTCTTAAACTGCAGATATTTACATACAAATGATAGTGATTGTTGTTTGAAATGCTTCTCTGTCTGGAGAGCCAGATGTCACACAGTGGATTGGGCAAGGTAAAGATCTTTCTCAGTTCCTCTGCAGTGTATTAAATAAAGGCCAGAATCTGAGTGTAGCACTGAACTGTAGCATACTTACTTCCTAATTGTTAGCAGCATTTCCTGACTCTCTCTTTTTTTTTTTAATTTTAGAAGTTTAGAGCCCTAAAAAACTATGAACAAGAGCCAGTTGGGAGCAAGCAGTCTTTAAGAAATAAATAAATGAAAGGATAAATAAATAAATCCCTGTACTTATTTAGAAATACAGCTGAAACTTCAGTTCCATTTTTGGGAAATATCTCATAAAATTAATCCCCATTTGTGAGATGTCTTGCTAAAGAACATGTGTTTGTCCTATTCTTTCTCTTCCTGATATCTTCTCTGTTCCAAAAGTTTTGAAATAATTTTAACTCTACAAACCAATTTCTCAGCCTTGCTGTCTTTTTACAGCTAAAATAGACTCTCATTCCTCTGCCTCTAGTTTGATTGAATTCTTGAAAACCTTGGAGAACAAAGTACTTCCTAAAGGAATGCTTTTAATTTTAAGTAGTCCTTTCTCTATTACAGGGAACTTAAACCTAAAATCAGAAATTTTATAGTATCATCAGGTCCAGAAACTTTTTTATTTTCTTATTCTTCACTTCCTCCCCTAAGGCCTAGATTAGGACTGAAATATGGTGTCTTAAATAAAGTAAAAATATTAAGAAATAGAGATGTCAGATATAACCCCATTTCACTGATTGGGTTGTAGGCAGGATAACGTTTATAATATCTCAAAGAGAGTGAAAGAAGCATGAGGTAAATTACTGCCATTCACAATGAGATAGTGATAACAGTGGTTCTTAAAAACTATCAGAGATTATTTTTGACCAATTGTTGCAAAATGATACATGTAATTATGATAGATAAAATAAAACACATTTGTTTAACACACGGTTTTACTATGCTTACATGTGGATGATAGTAATTTTCCTTAACTTACTGATCTATATAATTTGGACACTGATAGAATTAAGCCAACAATTAAATACATAATATCGACTTTAAGTGTGTGTCAGCAGTTGTTAAAAATATCACTACATATGTAGGTTGCTATGAAAGTATGTATTTATTTATTCTCTTATTTATTTCCAAGGAAACTACAACAGATACAAAGAGCAAAATAATACTATTTGTCAAAGCAAATTCTCAGCTATAAAACACTAGTTTTCAGTATAGTCATTAGCATTAGCTACCTTTTTGCCAGCGATGAACAAGAGCCTATTGCTCTAGTAAAAATCTGTACCAGAGGGGGTGACACACTGTAGCTGTCACCACTGCTGAAATACACCACTCAATGCCTCTCTGTGCTCAAATCCACTGTTCGGTCTCCATAAATTTTTAGTAAGCATTGATGAAAGTCAGTGGATGCTATTTTTTCTGCATAAAAGAGTTCAGTGATGTGCTTCATCCACACTTTCAAGTCAGATGCCATTTTGTCACAGAATCATAGAAACATAGAATGACTTAAGTTGGAGGGGATTTCAAAAATGATCGAGTTCCAGCTCCCCTGCCATGATCAGGGTTGCCAGCCACTAGATCAGGCTGCCCAGGATCCCATCAAACCTGGCCTTAAATGCCCCTCTGCTGCCGTGTTACACAGCAACAAAAAGTAATGGAATGTCGGTGAGATGGTTCAGCCTCTACTGCATACCAACCAACATCCACCTTTGACATCACGGACCAACATAATAAAATAAGAGGCATTATTTTCGGAGCAGCCCTCATAATTCAGCAAATAGTAATGAGTTTCGTACCTAAATGTAGTAAGAAATATATATATACTGAAGGAATAGAGGCATATATTAATACTGGATAATATGATTTGACATGCCAGGAAAGTAATAAAAACAGCATGTACTGGGACATCCTTTGGAAGACATGAAGTATCTAACAGAGAATTAATATGTGTATTATTATTATTATCCCACATCAAACGTGAGCAATCAGCCATATCACTGTATGCATACTTTTTTTGTCTAACTTACATACAATTTGGGAAGCTGCTAAGGATTCTTGAATAATACATCTAATATGATGACCTTAACAGAAATACTTACTTTTCCAAGACACTAAGACATAAATATCATTTATCTAAATAACTGTCTCAAATTGCAAAAGCCGGGCAATTTGCACCATTCCACACGACCAGACAGAAGCTACAATTCCTTCTGGAAGAAAGTTTATCTGATCAGTTTACTGTCAGATATAGTAATAAAGCTGAACTTCACAAGGAAAACAAAAGTTCCCAGGAAATACAAAGAAATATTTCTGAGTCAAGATGCCTAAGTACAGCACACAAGAAAAGAAATCATATGTCTGATATTCAGTCAGGATCAAAATAGAGAACATATACAAGTATTGGTAGTCTTGGAACTCAACCAAAAGAGCAAATGTGAGAGATAAGCAAAATAAAATATTCTTTAGGAGACACTTTCTACTCTCTTGATAAAGACAGAATGATGATTCTGTTTCAGCTCTGCAAGACAGATGTCTCCACTGCGGTACACAACTACTTTTATTACGTAATCTGAACAAGTGTTGCTATTTGCTTTACACATTAACATAATTCCTGTTTGCAGGAAGAAATCAAAGTTTGCCTATATCCATCTCCCTGTAGTTATCTTTGACCTTGCTGATAGTGACATGGCCACCTCAATGAGAATGAACAGAAGAAGGGATAATGGGAACGAGGTAGAGGAAAATGAGTTTCACATTGTGAAAAACAACAACAAAAAAATATTGGCAACCTAAGAAAACAGGCTATGATTACGTGAGTTCATCTTGGCAAAGCAGATATATTATATAAACTTTTAAGTGCTTCTGGAAATGCATCTACATTTTAATGCATCTACTACTTGTGTGGATTTTCAGAATTACTGAACAAGTCACATTCTCCTGTGAACAGCAACACCAAAATGGTTATACATACCATGCAGACTGTGACTTCATTGCCTCTAACTTTTTTCCTCCATTTTTTAGAGGTTTTTCTTTATGTTAGCATATTACACATTTGCCCTCTAACCTAAAACTCACAACAGAAAGACCCCATTGCACCCTTTTTGAGTGGTGAAACAAACCTAAGAAAAATTTCCCTGTTAAGATTGTGTTATACCTCGTTTCTCTTATCATTTTCTCCCTGCGAAGCTATGTTAAGTTTTATCCAAGCCCCCCAAGGCATCACAACAGTACTAAAATAATATTTGCTGAAAATTCTCTGAAAGACCTCCTATGCTGCAATTCATATTTTCCTGGCACACCTATGTGTCAATTCTTTTAAATCAAGTGTCTGAGCAGGTTTAGCACACATACTCATTCATAATTTATTAGCCTGTTAGGTCTGGGGCTCGCATTCCTTTAATACAGATTCTGTTGCTGTCAAAATTAATCATAGGTTACTTCCCCTAATGGCTCCTGCTGGGAAGTTGGGTACGCTAGAAATTCTGTTTTGATCTGCGAGAAAATATTCACGTCAATAACAGCTGCTTTGTGTTAGAAAATTTACTCTAAAAGTAATCCCTCCTATTTATTTCCATGGAAACTACAAAAGCTACAAAGAGCACAGTAACACCATTGGACTACTTGACAAATTTTCAGCTACAAAACACTAGCTTTCAACACAGTTACCACCATTAGTTATTCATTTTCACCAGAGATGAACAAGGTCCTACTTGTTGTGCTTGTAAAAATCTGCACCAGTGGAGGTGACCCACTGTAGCTGTCACCACTGCTGAAACACACTACCCAGCACCTCGCTCTGTTCACATACACTGTTCAGCCTCCATAAATATTCAGGAAGTGCTGATGAATGTCACTGGGTGCAGTTTTTGCCACATGGAGGAGTTCAGTGCCACATCTTTGCTTCATCTGTGCTTCCATGTCAGACATCTTTTGTCAGAGTACCTCTCTGCTCTCATCTGTCACACAGCAACAGCATATAATGGGATATTGGTGGGAAGATTCTGCCATTACTGCCATACCAGCAACATCCGCCTCTGAAATAGCAGGCCAACACAATAAAATAGGAGGCATTTCTTTCAGAGTAGCCCTCATATAATGCTATGTATGTACAGAAATTAGTTGCTTATATTAGAAAGTTTTCCTGACAAATTGCCACATTGTTTTTGATACTGTAATAGTTTATATGGATTATATTATTTATCTTTCAAATGCAGACCTTATTTCCATAAAAACACATTCTTATTTTTGCAACAAGAAACTCTTCATTGTTCACAGTTTCTTGAAGTGCCAATACTCATCCTTATTGCCAGTATCACCACTATTCCAGAAAGCAAACACATGCAATTCTGTCCTGCTCTTCTAGCACATTCACACTTAATTACAGATTATTCAACTACCGTGTGAACTAAAAAAATAATTTATACTGTACTGAACTTGAACTCTGTCTTTCAAATGCAGAATCACAACAGTTTAGAGGTTCAAGCAGAAGTCACCTGGTGACATTTATGTTCATGTATTTTGATCTAAGTGACTTGAATCACAGAATCATATAATGGTTGAGGTAGAAAGATATCTCTGGATCTCATCCTGTCCAATCCCCTGCTCAAAAAGGTCTATGTAGAGCAGGTAGCCCACACATCTTTTTTAAATTAGCCAAGCCTTTCAGTTTTCCGTCCCTTGCAGACTCGCTGGGGGTACTTTGTCCCATCATTCAGATCCAGATGAAGATGCTGAAGGGTTGGATCTAGTACTGACCTGTGGAGTACTTCGCTGTTTTTCCTAACTATCACCACCTTCTAGACTAAGCCATTCAATCTATTTTCAGTCCTCCTCACTGTCTTCTCACATAGTCCATAGATCAACATCTTATCTATTTTACAATGGACAGTCTCAAAGGCCTTAGTGAAATTCAGGAAAACAATATCCACTGCTCTGCCCTCATCCACCAAGCCACTCATTTCATCACAGAAGTTTATCAGATTGACGAAACATGACTTCTCATTATTCTCAATATAGACTGCTCTATATTCTCAATATAGACTGCTCCTGATGGTTTTCTTCTCCTTCCTGAGCCTAGAAATGTTTTTTTCCAGGATTATCTGCTCCATTACCTTCCCAAGGACCAAGAGGAGGCTGACCACCCTGTAGTTCCCTACATCATAATTCTTGACAGTCTTGAAGATACACGAGTGACATTTCCTCTCTTCCAGCCTTTGGGCACTTCTCCCAGTCATCTTCTTCAAACAAAGATTATTGAGAGTAGCCATCTACCATCTCCCTCAGCATTTGTGGGTCCTTCCTTTGCAGTTATGCGTGTCTGCTTCACTTGAGTGTTCTCTGTCCTGATCTTCTTCCACCAAGTTTACATAATCTTTTATCCCACCTTTCCTCCAGAGAGCTGGGATCTCTGGAGACTTGTCTTGCTAGGGCAATCTGAAGCAATGAAGACATACAGTGCTTCAGTCTTTTCCACATGCAACCTTTTGCATATCCTTGCTCATTTAGTATCTAAAACCATCCAATTTTAAAATAATTTCAAATAGGAGAAAAGGTATTTGAGGAAAAAAAGAATCTATAACTACCATCTTCAGGATATTTTCCTCATCAGCAGTCTCCTCAAGCTACCATGGATTTTAACAAAAAATAGATAATGATAAAAGGGGATTACAAAATAATTTGTTGCCTATTGGGCTAGTGTTGGGATGATGATCAGGCGATGAGCATTACAAATGATTGATATTCAAAAACTGGTTAAAGACAAGATAAAGAGAGGAGGAATCAGTGCACAGACAAAGAGGTGTAAAATGAGCTTCTAAAGGCAGAGATATGATTAATCAATCAGCCAGCATATTTATCCTGAGTAACGCAATGGCATATCTCCAGTTAGATAAACTGGAAGGAGTCCAAAAAAAGTTCCCTGCAGTACACAGTCTGTGTTCATACTTGTGATGGAATATCCTCTGCTCCATGTATATAGAAAAACTGTTTCGGGAGAAGACATAGATCAAGCAA
Source organism: Perdix hodgsoniae (assembly GCA_035772895.1). Classification (NCBI taxonomy): domain Eukaryota; kingdom Metazoa; phylum Chordata; class Aves; order Galliformes; family Phasianidae; genus Perdix; species Perdix hodgsoniae. Next base: position 2,686,873 of record JAPSGF010000068.1, on the reverse strand, counting down.
GAGGTAGTTGCGAGAAGCTATCCAGTTTTGCCTTGTTTTGTTTTTTAACCTAGAGGTGAAAAAGAAATAAAGGAAAATTCATTGTAGTGTGATTTCCTGGACAAATTTTCTTCTGAAGAAGGATGATCTAGTGTGATATTTCCTCTGAAAAGTGACAAAAGCACTGTTCCACTGTTTCCTGCAAACATTTTTAATGTATGTCTTCTAGACATTTATTCTTCATGCATATGACAATGAAGAAGTGGTGGCAAAAAGATACTAGCCTCTTGGGCTTAAATTGATTGTGATGCATTTTTGTTTATTCTGCTGTTGTAGTAAGAAAAACAGATGTAAAGCATGATAAACAAACTAAGCCTGTGGTCATTTCTTCACAGTCATTTTCTTTGTGCTGGTTTTGTTTGGTTGGTTGCTGTTTTTCTTTTGCTTAAAGAATCATATGATTAGCTCTGGCACCCTTCTGCCCAAGAAAGTGAGCAACTAAACTCAGATATGGAAAAAAGCTGTTAATGACCATGTTGTGCTGCATAATTGATCCCCAAGTCGCTCTGGTACCCGTAGTAACTTTTTTCTAAAGTCTCTTGAAAATTTACTTCTGAAACACAACCTTATTTCCAGAACCTACCAACTCTGCTGGCTCATCATACAAAAGTATTTCCAATCTTTCCTTTAGAGTGATCAGAAAGTAAATGCATACTGCCAGTATAAGCTGTCAGTATGAACCATTTCTCAGCTGACTCAATCACATGACCCCTCTCACCCTTTGGAGCCTGAAGAGTACATTCTGAGGCAGATACCACCATATAATTGGTTGAATTTGAATTCTGAAACTCAGTTCAGGCTGGAAATACTTTCTCTGTGTTCGTGTGAAGGAGATAGCCATTTTGTTCCAGTTTACATTGTACAATTTTGTGAGAAGCAGCATTTCTGAGAATGACTTTGATTTGATAGACTTTGCATGTCCAGTTTGCAAGTTCAGATGTGACCCAGTAAACCAGACATTCCTTTGAAATTTTGGAAATTGAAAGAAAAAGGGTTGCCACAGAATATGAATATTCCATAGATGCCTACTGCAAGTAGTGACAGATTTATACAGGGGCTTCTATATGTGTGTCCTAAAATGAAACTCTAAGAGTTGAATAGTCTGAGCAAAACACACAAGATGGTCTTGAAATATGTTGCCTGAAACAGACTGTATATATCCGTGGTAAACAATAAAATCAATGTGCTATTAACAAAGCATCATAATAAGAGTAAGAAGCACAATCTGTCAAGCTAACTTAAGAATTTATGCTTGTAAATATGTCCCACATGTCTAATTTTGTAATTGTAAACCTATGTCGCGGGTTAAGCAAGATCTACCTGTGCCCGTGACAGGGGGGCAG
>JAPSGF010000068.1:2392665-2685481 GCA_035772895.1 Perdix hodgsoniae | reverse complement strand
GATGTGGAATACTAATAGCAGAATTACAAAAGTATTAAACCATGACAACCTAATTTTACTGCTTTACCTCTAATGGAATGAGTCAGTACCCGTTTTTAATGTAAGTGTGGCAAATGTGCTCTGAGTGTGCATTAACTGTATCACCTTAGTGACAGCACATAAAGGTTTGTCTGTCTTATCCTGTTTATCCATTTTGACTGTTTACATACTTAGTGATTCTCCTCACAACTCTGCTTCCATATTAAGCATATGTGTAACAGAGGAATGTCAGAACAAGTGGCTGTAATTTATTTGATAAAATAGACCTTCACCAGAAAATAGTGGTTTGTTACAACTGAAATTTCATAAGTTCACCAGTGTTAACACCATGATGAGAGATACTCACCAGAGAAAAAGCAGAATATCCATCCAAGTTATCACTCACAGCCTTTGCAATTATAAACTGTCTCATTTAAAATCTAACATGGGTGAAAATAATGATGAAAATTATGCATTTAAATCTTTTCATGTAGGAAAGGTAGTAAAATTGGGTTTCAGTTCTTAGACAAGTGTTGCAAATGCAGATGATCTTGTAAAAAATTTTGAAAATTTTTATTTGGAAAAAAAGATTACTTGTTTGTTTGTTTAAGTCATATCAGTCTGGTTATAAAAGAAACTTTCATTTGAAATGAAAAGAAATTCATTTGAAAATGAAATGAAATGAAAATTGAGTTTAAAGCCATGTGTTCTCAAGCTTAGATACCATCTTAATTCAGGTGACTCCTGGCATGATGTCAGTTCTGAATCAAACTAGTCCATCACTTCATACTTTAACTGGAGAAAATATTTGCACAGGATTTTGTCTTCTATCAGAGACATTGCATTTAACACATATCAGTGTAAGAATACCAACTGGTTCTTCTGAATTTGTGCTTCTTAATCTAAAAATTATTATCATATAAAAATTTTTATTAAAATCTTGATAGCATTCAGCAGTACGCTGTACGGTACATGTAAAAATGTAGCAAAAAAAATAGTTAAAAACTGTTCAGTTTTACTCTTTTACAGAGCTCACTATTTCATCAGGCTTTGAGTTTGCCACTGAGTTATGGCTTACATGAGCATATGTATATTAGATGTCTCTTATGCCTTTTTTTTTATTATTTTTTTTTTTTTAATTTTTCTTCCTTGCAAAATATTCCAGACTATAACATTGGTCCTATTCATATCCAGTTGAAAACAGTATATTACAAGTACTACAGATAGATTTCTGGATGTGATGTCATAGATGCACTACTCAGGAGAAAAAGTAAGTAAAGAAAAAACATATGAAAATGTGGGATCTCCAAAATAAGCAGGCAAGTGCTAAGGTTCTTCGGATTAGATGTTCAGAAATATTTCAACTAATGAAGTCAGATGTTTTATATTTCCACTTTATTAAACTATGAAGATTATGGCTGTTAGGGAACTACACATAGATGCTTGATAAATACAGATTTTTCAGAAATCAAAAACTATTGTACACAATTTATCCAACTGTGTTTAGTGTGTAGGGCATATGTAGTACAGTGGCATAATACATTTATTGTCACATCCATAACACCCATCATTATTTCACACAAAATCGTCATGAGCACTCAGAACAACGTGCAAATATAAAAGATTGATTGTTCAGAGTTCCTACATTGTCACTGTAAGAAATTAATGGCTCTTTCTGACAAACAAGTGAGAGTGAAAGCTTTGATTCAATTCTAGCATTTGTCTTAAATTTGGGCAACTTTCTGCAATTATTAGCATCACTGCCTCAACAATCATTACTGAATGCTGAAGTGCCACTGCTGCATATGTCAGTAGAAGAAACACAAAGACATTTCCATCTCTTTCTGTATGTATGTCATTAATATCAGAGTAACATAACAAAAACTGACAAAAGTTTGAGACTTACTTGAGGTTGTTTCTAGCATAACCAAAGTAGATTTTTATCCTGTAAACCTACAGTGGTCTATTTAAGACAGAAGATTCTCCAATAAGGGTGGTCTACTTCATAGGATTTCCTGCATCTCTAAGAATCTATCTTTGCTCTTTCCATTTGGGAAGTTGAAAAGCCAACACACAGGTGGTCAGGAAAGACTGGACTAACCTTTTCCAATTATGAACTAGCTGGGTCATTGGGAATGCCTGCCTGCTGACATATCTTATATCATGCAGGGTGGCTGTTTGATGGCGAATGCACCACTACCCAAAGTAAGTGTTTAGATACATATGAATTTTAACGAATGCCTAAGTGTATTGAAAAAACACATTTTGTACTGTATTTGTGTACTGTTGAATGATAGATTAATCATTAGGGTATCTCTGATCTAATGAAGATCATTTGGAGTTTCTGCATATTCTCAAAAGGAAATACAGAGTTGCATTTTATATTTCTTCCAACAGCCATCATGTGTTTTCAATAACAGAAGCAATATGCAGGTGCAGTTATCTTTTGCAGTACATAAATTTTAAGGAGACTGAATTCTTTTTCTCCCCTAACAAAGACCTGTGAGACTTGCCTTGCAGTTGAGACCTTACCACTGAGGTATAACCTCTGACCTTCAACGCAACACGCAGCAGAAAAAAGCAAATGCCCTGGTCTATGCAGAACACCTGCCTCAAACATCTGCAAGCAACAAGCTGAGGATTTAATGAACTGGCCCGAGCCATGTGATTACAATAGCTCTGCAAAGGTTCTTAAGGAAGCCAAGATTAAAAGTAATCAGGAAAATAAGTTGACCTTCTACAGACTTGGTATGACCAAACATCATTGCTGATGTACCCTGTTAAAGACACCAGCCCACTTTCCTGTTGCATACTAATGCTTCATGTGCTTATTGGTTTTATTCTTCCTGTTATTTTGGGGGCATCAGGTGGAGGGAAACTCCACTGCAAAAGTGTGAAGAGAAAAATGCTAATTTCTTTTACTCATGGCAGAGAAGAACATCATTTTGGGGATTCTTTAATTTGAATATAGGTGATTAAAATAAAACTCTATAGCACTGCACCATTTATTTCTAATCTGGAAAAGTTAATATAGACAGACATAAACTGAACATGGGACCAATCAACATGGGGATTAGTATTTACCTTTATTTAAGTTGCTCATTTCATGCTACTTTAGAACACCTCTAGTAATAGCGATGGCTGCTTAAACAGTGATTTGAAATTCCTGAAAAGATCATTTCTGCCTTCGAGACTGCACAATCCTGGATGATGTAAATCTCCACACAATCTAGTTGAAGTCCTACAGCACTAAACTGTCTGTCAAGTTTGCTGGGGACACTATTATTTGTAATATAGTCTTTCTAGTTTCTAGCTTTGTACCTCTTTTATTTTTATCTTTCCTGAAGTGAAAGAGGTATGTAATTATCCCATTTTGATTACTTCAGAAGCATAGCTTGTTGGGAAAGCATTGTGCTGTGAAACACACAATGTATCATTGATACACTTGTGTATCACTTCTTATGATCTCCCAGAATGTGCGTATAAAGAATCAAATGGAACTTACGCTTATCAGTTCTGTACCACCATCTGCTCACAGAATCTGGCTATGGTCTGGGAGAATCTAGTGAGGTACAAGCTCTTTTTCTTAGTGTACTAAGCCTAGTAAGTAGGACAGTCATGCCAAAGTCTGAGTGATACATCTCCTACTAAAGTTAGTATTTCTGACTTGCTGAGAATCTACAATTCTACTTAGCTATTTAGTGCATTGTAATTGGGTCATTAACTGTTCCCACTGATCTGATTATTGCTGAGCTTATCTTCCCTGCTTGGCCACAACACTTTCTGTGCTTCTTTCTAAAGCAAAAAATGCACAACATAGTCCATGCCTTTCACTCTGGTAAGTCTGATAATCCTCTCAGATTCCCAGGATTTTAAATGAGGAGAGCTTGCCTTGTGTTAGCTTGGCTACTTGGAAATTGGGTTCCAAGAAGTATTTATGTACAAAAAATTGCATTGTTGCTCTCCAGTGCCTGGCCTTATTTCCTCAGATGCTATCTTTTTAAAAAAGTAGGATTTATCATTCCATTCACTGTAGTGCACACTTATATTACTGGTTCTTTAACCATCCCAGACCAGGAGATATGCTAAATACCTTGAATTTTCCTTTCTATTTAGCTTCTAATTCAATCTCTTAAAACCCAATTAATCAAACACAAGTAGGAGACCGAAGAAATACTATGATATGACTACTAAATCTGAGATGTGTTTGCGGGTATTTAAAGTGTCCCCCTCAATTTCATTTGAAAATGAGATACATTTGTTTTGAGTACAGAAAAACCTTTGATGTCATGGGAAGAGGAAAATTTATTAAATAAAATTTTATTTAATTATATCACCTTTTACAAAATTTGCTTTCCAGCTCAGTTTTTAAAGTACCAAATAGATATGGCTTCTTTAAATGTCCCTAAAGTTTTCTTCCTATTGTTCCATTGTAAGAATGATTCTAACCTAATTCGAAGGAAATATTGTGATCATGCAGGGGTAGAAATGTCTGAGAAAAGACAAATTTACAGGTTCTCAGCTAATTTATTTCCAGGAAGTCTCTCTGCTAATGCTTTTCTTTCCTTTCTCCCAGACAGATACAAGGTAATTTTTTTATAATGAAAATCCCAAGGAAAGACAACAAAAAGTCTATTCTTTCTAAAATGAATCTCAATTTTCAGAGACATCTACAAGAGTAAATAAGGAACTGTGTTCATTCCAAAATACATACGTAAATAACAGTATCTCAAAAGTGTACAAACAACTTGAATCATGTCCACATCTGACAATATATATATAAGGATATAAACACACGCATACACACACTCATACACACACTTACATTGCTCTGAAAGTAATACCTCCTGTTTATTTCCATGGAAACTACAACAAATACAGAGAGCACAGTAGCAGTATTTGATAGAGAAAATTTTCAGCTACAAAACATCAATTTTCAGTATAGTTACCACCACTGGTTATGCATTTTCACCGCAGATGAATGAGAGCCTGCATACTACTCTCAAAAAAATCTGCATGACCATCCAGAGCATGGCTTATCTTTCACATCTCTGTCACTACACCTGAAACATACCATCCACCACCTTAGTCTACTGGCATCCACTCTTTTGTCTCTATAAATATGCAAAAAGCATCAATGAATATGAACAGGTGCCATTTTTTTCCCGCATGGAGGAATTCGATTCCACACCTTTGCTTTATCCACATTTTCATATCAGACATCATTTTGTCAGACTGCCCCACTGCTGCTATCTGCTGCTCAGAATTCTATGATTCTATGATCTCATTTTAGAAAGCACTGATTCAGCAGTGTTGACAGCCATGCCGCCTCTCTCTCTGGGAACAAAAGCACTGGCTACACAATGCATAACAGGTAAGATGGAATCATCTCTGTGACAAATTGCCCCTTCAACTACTCTTCTTCAGAGTGAACCTCAAGGAAATGGGAAAACAGAGTCAATTCTTAGCTTAGTCAGAGGTTCGCGTAAGACACGGGAAAAGATCTAAAGTGGCTTTGATTGCTAAGAATGTTAAAGGTTTGGCAAAAAATAGGCTTCTAGGACTCTTAACATGGCGAGAGACAAGAACTTTCTAAATAAGGGATAAGGGAGTAAATGACTTCTCTACGAGCACTCAGATGACTAATTCTTTCCATGAACAAAAAAATAACAAAACAAACACACACAAACAAAAAAAACAATGCAGAGTAACTATGCTGGATGTCCAGAACACTTCTTGAAATTCATGTAAGTTTCATTCAGTTATTTCATCCTCACTCATTAAAAAACCTTTCCCACATCCCATATGACAACTAAAGCAGTGCTTCCTTTTCACTTGATTTTAAAAGCAATACTTTTAGCTTGTTTTAAAAGTGGAATATGTGTGAAGAACTGATAAGTATTCATAAGAGGATGGGCCTTGATGAATCCATCTACTGAGAAAGTGATGAGGAAGCCACATATGTGATTTCAAGGCCATTCTCAAAATCTTTCTTCAGTTTTGACAACTCAAGTGATTGTCTGAAGACGAAAGGAAAGCAAATGTCAACCATATCTTCAGGAAGTGCAGGAGAGAAGACACGAGCTTGTCAGCTTCATCTATTTCCCTTGAAGATAATGGAACAGATAATTCTAGAAACCATTCCCTGCACATAAAGGAGAAAAAACATTAGAAATAATTAGCATGAATTCACCAAAGCAAAGTTATGCCTGACCAACCTGGCAATCTTCTGTAATTAAATCACCAGCCTGATGCACAAAGGGAGAGAAATGGATAATGTCTACATAGATTTCAGTAAGGTCTTTGGCACTATCTCCCACAAGATCTGTGAGACAAGCTGATGAACTATGGGATGAATGAGTAGACAGGGAGATAGTTAGAAAACTGGTTGGACAGCAAAGTACCCCAGAGATCAGTACTAGATACAATTTTGCTTAACAACCTGATGGGGCAGATTCAGTAAATTCACTAGTGACATGAACCCTGGAAAAGATTTGCCAGAGGGTCACACAGACCTCCAGAAAGACTGTAACAGCCTGGACAGGTGGGCTGACAAGAATCTCATGACTTCAATAAGTAGTGCAGAGCCCTGCACTTGAGAAGGAGCAATCCCAGGCACCAGTACATGCTGGGAATTACCCACCTGGAAAGAAGCTCTACAGATGAAAGGACTTGGGAGTTCAGGTAAAGATCCAATTGAACAGGAGGCAGCAACATGCCCTTGATGCTAAGAAGGATAGTGGTTTTCTTGGTTGCATAAGACAAGACGTGGCCAACAGGTCAGGAAAGGTGATCCTTCTTCCCTACTCAGTATTGGTGAGGCTATATCTGGAGTGCTGTACCTACTTCTAGGCCTCCCAGTAAAACAGACAAGGACCTACTGAACAAGTCCAGCTTTGGGCCAGCAAAGTGATCAAGGCAATGAAGCACCTCTCCCATGAGAAGATGAGGGTATTGGAACCATTCAGTCTGGTGAAGAGGCTTTTGGGGATCTTCTCAGTATCTATATGCACCTGAATGGAGGGTTCAAAAAAAGACAGAGCCAGACTCTTTTAAGTGGTTACCAGTGTCAAGAGATAATAGGCATAAAGTGGGACACAGGATGATCTCTCTGAACATCCAGAAACACTTTACCTTGTGGGGAATGGAGCATTTGAACAGGGTGACAAGAGAAGTTGCAGAATCCCTTCTTTGGATAAATTCAGATGCTGCTTGTACATGGCCCTGGGCTGCGTGTCCTCGCTTGATCAAATTTACTGTAGTTGAACTTCAGGAGTCCCTTCCAGCCTTAACCATTCTATTATATTTTTTTCCTCCTTTAGAAAATGTACAGATTAAAAGAGGACATTTACAGGTAAAGACTTTTTTCGGGAACTGTTACTGACATGACAAAAAAAAACACCTTCTGTAGGCTTTATTTCAACAATTTACTTTTCTCAGCTTGCAATTTCTTAAGTTCTTTCAAAGGCATACCACATCAAGACAAGATAAATAGTTGCTGCAGACTCCGATGAAAGTAGTTTTCTGTAAAAATCATTCAGAACTGAAGGACTACATTGTGGAAAGTGTATGAAGCAATTAGCACATTGAATTGTTCTGAAAGCTGCTGGACTGTTTAGAGATTAAGTCAGTCTTTGGCATTATTATTTGAGAGTTCTTAAAGGCAAATTTTAATGAAAAGTTATTGCATTAACAGTCTGCAAAAAAAAAAAAAGACTTATGAAGCTGATTTAGTGGCAAAAGCAACAAAAATAATCCATTTCTGGTAAAGCAAAACGTTAGATGTGCTTTATGCTGAGCTTCTTACTTTAAAATACAACTTTGAATAACAGCTAGTTCATTTGTCATCTTGGGAAACAACTGGACCTTTTCTTTTCAGGAAAAAATAAAAAAAAGAACACAAACTCCAAACAGGTTCAAAATGCAGCTCTGAAAAATTTGGTAATTAAGTACTGAAAGGAGTTTCAAAGATTACTAATTCCTGGAGACACATCTCAGTCCTTCTCCTGGTTCTCTTATTTTATTGTTGCTTTTTTTTTTCCTTGTAGTTTGTTTTTTTTTATGAACATTTGCCTTTCTCTTGTACTCCTCCAGAACTGAACTACTGAACTTTGAATTGTGCCACTTTTTAAGTTAAATGTGTAAGAAATATTTAGCAATCAACATGCCTCTCAGAGCACAGGGTATGAGTTTTTTTCAGATTTATTTTTTTTATCAGGACAGTAGACATTTCTATTTATTAAGCTGTTTGAAAGGAAAATGTAAGTGAAACACACTGAAGATCAGCATGTTTTTGCTTCTGATTTTGCTGTTTTTCTGCTAGCATATCAAGCAGATCTCTAAACAGAAATAGGTAATATAGAAATAGAATTAAGTTTGCTTAATGTATAGAACATGGAGTTGAAATGGAATTAAGCTTCCTTAAAGTAGCTCCTGAATTAAGAAGAGATTCATTACAATTCACAGGAGATTCATTACAATACATTCACTGCAGACCAGGAGAATCATATGAAAACCTTTCCCGAGGAATAATAAAAATACTGGTGTCATCAGAAGCTACAGTCTAAGCACTGAAAAAGAATTCTTATTTCCTCATTCCATCTGAAGAGATTAAAAAAAAAAAGCCATACTACTTCATATAGGCACGAAGTCATATCAACTAAGATTTTCACAAATCTTGTGGCTAAGTATGGCTACACATTGCTCCATTTTTGCCCTGAACTTCAGGCTCACACACTGGATTAATCTCTAGAACTTCATATAGCATAGCATTATCAAGCAAACTTCATGAGCAGAAAAGCTTGTAAACTCAGTTTAAGACAAGGTGATTGACTTGTTGCAGAAGTCAGAAGTGTAAGTCTTCGGAGTCTGAGGCCCATTCAAAGTTTTTGCCATAACACCTTTGCTTCTCTTTCTATGGAAGTTGGAATGCTTTGGCGGGCACTTTTGGCAACTCTTTACTTTCAAAAATACTTACTGTTATTTAAGTAATTCTATTGGATATATTGCTGGGAGGAAATGGAATGGGAGGATAGTCTTATCTGATAAAGTAAAAATATGTATTTTTTTTCCCTTTCAAGAGCATTTAGTGAGAAATAAAATTAGTATGCCTTTATAAAAATCTTCTCTGGAAAAGCACAAATTAATCCGTGTTGTTCAAATAAATCTTTCTTCAGTTTACTCTTCAGATTCCAACAGAGACTATCATCAGAAATATCATTAGGATTCAGTATCATCTGATTAGATAGTGCTGCAAGAAAATGAAAACCAGTATCCTGTAGGACAAGATATTTAGTCTGAAGGTAACTTACAAATAAATAATTTCCAGGGTACATAAAGAAAGATTAAAACAGAGCTTATGATTTTTATTTGATATGTTGTTTTAGAACAACTAGGGACCCTTGCTAAGTTTGTAATATTTCTAAGCCACACTATGAGTTCTTATTTGTTTTATTAATTTGTAGAAATTATTTTTGAGTAATCATTTGTCTTTCGTGAACTACTTTATTCCTGCAGCTCCTAACTGCATACAGAAATTAACATTTTTTCAATTACTTTACTTTTTGCTATGATCAAGTCTGAAATTTGCCATTTTAATGAAAGCATCCTCTGTGATAATAAGTTAGGTCTAATGATAAAACTGCTTAAGTAACATCATATTTCAAAAATGCAAATGTAAGTAAAGCAACACTCTATACAGATTTAAGACAAAAAAATCATTCTATTCATAATTTTATATTAGCTTTTCATTAATATGGTAATTTGTACTAGGAATAAGTATAGCAGTAAGAATCAAAGTAAAGATTAAATTAAACTATTCTGAAGCAGCCTCAATCTTTTATAGATACATTCCAGGTGACTAATATGCCTGACTATTAAACAAAGCAAATATGAACCATTTGGAACTACTTGCAAAGCCTTTCATCATTCCCTTAAAAGAAATGCGTCCTAAACAGTTCAGCACATCATTCTCTGGAAACCATTTAGCTAATTTATAAAAACAAGACCACTGTTGAGAGTGTGGCCTGCATCTACCAGGCATAATTATGCTGCCTTATGTTTTGTTCATTCTGGAAACAATCAGCCACACACGTGCCAGAAATAATAGTTACTATGTGTTCAGAAAATACTCAAACACTGACACATGTGCATCTCATTGACGAATGAGGGAGTATAAGCCTACCTCAGCAAACATCATATTTTGATATTCATATGATATTTTACTTCCACTGTTGACAATTTAATATAACTTTAATATCTAATGGATCATAGTTAAAAAAATATATTAGGGAGATTTAGCATAGGAGTGATAAGAAATCTGTGGCGAAAAGTGAAAGTGGTAGAGATAAGTGGAAGACAGATGAATAGTGTTCTGCCGCAAATTCTCAGAGCAGCAGGAGATACCAAGCAGATTTCACAAACAAAATACAATCCTATTTCTACAAATTCAATGCCATGTGCAGTTATAAAATAAAGTTTACTCAGTCAATAGTAACTCTTAGAAAATAAAAACAGGATGTCTCAGAAGCACAGTGTTTTCCTGAGACCACTCAGTGATTCAATGTTGTACAGTTTCAGAAAATTTGATATAATCAATTCTATAGCATTTCTTTTCATAAATTAATGTTACTGGTAGGATTCTTCCCCTGAAAATCTCTCTAATAAGTCAATTTTGAAAACTTTCTACTCATTTTATCTTCTTAATAAGAAAGAGCAGTGAAGAGTATCAATTTTATGTAATTTAAAGAATTTGTTGATACTTCAGCAACAGCTTATCTATGTGTGTACTATCTAGTGTTCTTTGGTCGTTAATCCCTTCAGTTTACTAAGATCTCAGCCCATGGTGGAACTGGAAGATACTTTGTCTCCACAGGTGATGTTGGAAAAATCACAACACTAGCATTACCAACAAAAGTCCCTTCTTCACAAAGTATATATAAGGGTGTATTCTCCAGAAACAGGATTGGCAGCAGAGCCTTCCTTCAGCATTTAAACGGAGAAAATGTGCCCTTGTAATTCTTTTACTTAGTTTGACATACATTCAGAAAAACTTCACAGAGGATAACAAGTCAAAAGGGATGTAAATAAACATGTATGGACCAGATTTTGTTGGTGAACTAACCAGAAAAATTTAGTTTTATACTGATGCAATAGACAGAAAATACAACTGACCTACCAGGGGCAGGGTACAAAAGTTATTGTCTAGGGATCTGTGGATTTCCTTAACATAAAATCAATAGAAGTTCAGATTTGATCTCATAGGATGAAAAGATTAGTGCATCTGAGAAATATCAAAGCAAACAAGATTACGGTACATGTGATGCATAAAGAAATGTGGGTTAAGTACAAATGTGTTTGTTGCCAAATTAATTTGCTGGACCTGTTCTTTTGTTTTGAAATCATAGTAATCTACTATCAAATTAATCTTCTCTGTTAAAAATGTGTTATTACTAACTAGAGACATCTGATGCTCATCTGCATTTAACTCAGGAAATGATCAGCCAGATTTCCAGCACCATGTCCAGGCAATTTTTGACTGTTTTGATCTCCAAAGAGGAAGACTTCACAACCTCTCTGGGCATCATATGCCAATGTTCCATTACCTGCACAATAAATGTTTATTGATATTCAGAGGGAACCTACTGTGTTCCAGTTTGTATCCATTGCCTCTTATGCTGTCACTGGGCAGCAGTGAAAAGAGCCTGGCTCTGTCATCTTTCCACACTGCCTTCAGGTAGTTGAACACATTTGTACCTCCTGTAGCTCTGAGCTCTGAAACTGACAAGAAGAGACAGCGATTTCTGTGATCATGAATTAAAGGCACAGAAAGAAATTTGGGACAAAATGACTGAGTTCAGTCTCCAGAAGTTACTTTAATTCTGATATTTCCTTCTTTTCAGGTATACAAGTTTTGGACTTAAATATGTTTTAGTAAGTTTTGGAGATGTCATGAAATGCTCCAGTTTTAACATGGTTTAAAATTCAATCAGCATCTCAGCTATTGTGCTCTCTTAAGTGCATCTGGTTGTAAGAGCTGTGTCTAATTATATTTTTACATTAAAGATAATTTATTTTAGTATATATTACTACTTGAAAACCTTATGTATCTGAGAAAATCTCTTTCCAGAGTCATTTGTGTTAACATAAGCAACAAAAAATTTCCACTGTCTCACATAGGAAATTAGCTCTGGGATCATGACTAGGATACAAAGTGGTAAGAAATATCATCTTCACTTTGCACCTTACATGATGCCTGTTTTAGTTGAGAAAGAAAAATAAAAGAAAAAAGTATTTATTTTTCAGTTATTATTGTGCATACATATACACACACAATATACATACACAAAACTGTAGATGCAGAGAAGCATATAAGCACTATTTCTCAGTACAAGAAGCTTTTATGATAAGCAAAAGCTATCAGGCAGAATCTCTGACCTGGGTCAAGCTGACTAGGCAAAACTGACAGGTCACGAAGGTCAAGACCTCTTTCAATTAACCCCACACTGTGTGAATGGCATTAGGTAATTACTGTTTTAGATGTGCCAAGGTAGATGAATTGTGTATGTGTTAGCATTTAGGCATTAAAGTATTTATCAGTGAATTTTACGTCATATTGCTGCAGGCCATTACCAGTAATATGGTAACTACTGATACTTAAAAATCCTTTCACATAAATTTCATGTTTTAAGTAATAAATTACTATTGTGGCCAAAATACTGTCATTGGACAAAATTTTCTTGAAGGCATCAGAATAAAGGGTAAACACACAGCCATTTCAATAAAGGAGTGGCTACAGGCCCTTATCCAAAAAGCAGTCAAGTGAATGAATGACCAGAATACTAACCTATGAAAAAAATACAGGTAGTCTTTAAAATCAGTAAGAGATGAACTTGAAAGAAATACATATTATTGATGTATAAACTATAAATATATTCAATCTGAAATCAAGATTATGTTTTTATGGCTAGTCTGTCTACCCTTCCATCATTAATCAGCATCTTGATTTTACTTAAGAGTCTATATGCATGGTCATAATTCTAATGTTTATAAATATTTCTGAGCATTCAGACAAAGGTTTTTCACTGAATAAGAACTTGAGGATCTTTCTATTCCTTTGTTGGTACCCACTAATTAATAAAATGTATTTCCCTGCTATGTAAAGATAGGGCAAAAAACAACTTTTTTTGTAATGAATTAATGAAGTCTACTGATCAGAGTTCAACATGAGAACTGGAAAAGTAGGAAAGTTTTGAAAAATTTGTCTCTTCTCAGTTATCATACTGCACTTCGGGTGACAAATGGCTTTAAACTGTTAGATTGGTTCTTAATGTTGTAGAGTGCACCTGGAATTTAAGTATGGTGTAGCTGCTAAGCATTCAGAACATGACTTTTAATTCTGACCAACCTTAAGACAACTGCACCTCCATAAGCAACACCTACATTTGTCTTATCCTGGCTTGAGTATTAAGTTGCAGAATCTCAACACTACGTAATCTCAGCACTACAACATTCAGCGTTCAGTACATTTAGAAGAACAGGTTACTACAATCTAATCACAATTGTATACCAAATTTCTTCCTCAGTCAAATCATTACAGCCCTTGAACAGTAGCATCCAATTTCTGAAGTTTCCTTGCTCAGGATTGAGGTAACCCAGTAAATGGGTTCCTGGTTCTGAACTTGCCCACTAGAAGCAAGAACAGCTATAATGTAGGTCACTAGTTAGAAATATGCACCCTTCTTTCAGGAGGAAAGAGCTCTAATTTTAAGCAGAAGTACACTACTGATGTTTGTGTGCTTCAATAACAGCAATATGCCCAAAGGCCAGAGGGGGAAAAAAAAAAAAAAAGTGAGAAAAAAAAGAAAATGCAGAGCAGGTGAATAAATGGCATTGCTCAGGTAAGAGAAAAGTGGATATATGTAAGTACTTGGAGGAAACCTGACCAAAGCTCATTAAAGCTCAGGAACTTCAATGTTATGTTACTCTCAATTGCGTAGGGAACTGGCCATGGTAGGTGCTAGCACGATAAGATATTTTCACTTTCAGAAAGAAAATATAGTTCTTCATTGTTTTAGTAACGTAACTGATCCATAATGTCACATCCTTTAATAGCTATGTCACTCTAATGAGTATAGGAATGTTTGTAAACAGAGAATCTATATTTTAACTACAGTAGACTTTAGATTTTGGATCTTTGTAATACAGCAAATTAGATTGAAAGCCTTATTGTTTATAAGAGCAACAAAGCCTTATGCTTGGCTCAGCTCCATTTCAGTTTCTCCATCTGTATGCAAAAAATCCAGGTCACAAAGGTAAAGTAGCACTGTGAAAAGGCCTCAGAAAACACCTCCCTATCTACCACATTCTGATTTCTCATTTTCTTTCCCCTATACCTCAGCAAGCCAGTGGCAGGAGAATGTGTTTTACATGAAAACCCATGCTTTCCAATATTTTTTTTCACCTGAAAATGCCAATTGATTCAGACCAAGCCTTTGTTTCAAAAAATCCTGAATTTCTATGTATCTAGGATGAAGAAGTTTATCAACTGCCATAAGTAGGAGGATCAACACAGGATTATCTAACAGAGCAGATATGCATCTGGATCTCCACCATTTTGAGGAAGTATTCAAACAGTAAATTATTACCTTATATGGGCTGAATGTCTGCTTTTTTAAGGTCAGGTTATTCCCTTGGAGTGAAGTATGGAGCTCCTCTGAATGATCCTTATTTTATCATTTTTAGATGAAGGATTCGATAAAGTAAAGAGAGAGGTATTGCATTCCCCGTGGGATCTTCAATTTGAGATGTTTAATGAGCTACATTGAAACCAAAAAGTTCCCAAAACAGGGAGAAAGAGGAAGGGGTCTTTGCCAGTGTTTTACTGGAAAGACTAATGATGCAGGATTATTGACCTCTTTTGACCTTTTGACCTTAGTTAACTACATCTTTTAAAAATACAATTTGCTCTATGTATTTTTTTCATACAAATGAAAGTCATTTTTTAACCCTGTGGTATTTATTCAGCATTTATCAGTAGACAGAAAATAACAGTGGTAGAAAAAGATGGTGTCATTATGGAGTCTATCTTCGTCATTATAAAAGATGTTTATTATTAGTTCTTTTTTCAGTTAGCATTATGAATATATGCACATTCTTTCAACTAAAGAATTATATATTAAATTCAGTGGGAATTTTCATTAAAGCATATTCATATTTTGCAGACATTTTTGTTACTCATTTAAATGAAAATGGTATGTATGTCAGCATAAGATCTGGATATTTAGAGACGCAGTGTTTTCTTTCATTTGATGTCCCAGCTTGTTGCTTCTGACATAGGCCTTATTGACAGAACACGCAAACTTCATGCCAGAATGAAAGTCTGAAAACACCTTCTTAGTGATCATAATTCAAAAATCTGGTATTTATCCGTTCACTTAAATACTCATATTTTAACTGAAACAAAATTAACACTTGCATGTATTTTTAAACCTCAGAATTAATCTGGAAAGATATAGCAAGATCTATTTAAAAGATTTTACATTTTTTTTTGTTGGAAGTATGTCCACATCCATTTCTGTACGCAAACAGTGAGTTTATCAATGTTCAGTCACTGCTAATTTTTGCATTCTCTGTACTGCTTCATTTGTGATGTCTCTCAAAAATAATCCTTTCTTTTATAATATTGCAGTGTAACATTCCATTCAACTTCGTAGTGATTATAGGATATAAATATATTGCCTTTTGCAATCTCAAGGTTACAATTAAGAAAAAAAAATCTAAAATATGGGCAGCACTGCTAGATATATCTCCATTCCAGTCCCACTGATTCACTGAGACCTGACTTGTGGAACATTAAGCGGTAACAAGTTTTCCAGCTACTAAGTTAATTACAAAAAATATTCAGGACACAGCCTTAACAATGCTTTGTTCTAAGAGTACTGCCAACACAAGACTCAGCTGCACTTGTGAATTTCAAAGATGTCAGAAACAACATTCTCTGTTTTCATTACAGTGTTGATAGCATCAGGGCTACTAGGGTTTGTGAACATTAACACAGTTAGTAGTTAGAGTTTTCTGAACTGTAGCAAAAGACATGCATGACACTAATAAAGGTTAGTAAGTAGACCTTAATAAAGGTCCCCAAATGGCTCTTGTGATCTAACCTGATGTTTAGTTGGCAAAGGAGATGAAGGAAGGATAATACTCCCACCTTTGCAAGTGTTCCACTCCAAAAACTAAAAAATAAAAATAAAAAAAAAGTTAAAAAAAAAAAGTATTTTCACAAGTAAAGCAAGACAGAACATACTGTAGATCACAGCACAGTAATTACTGAGGGACCAAAGGATTCTTCCAATCAAAGATCTGTTTACTAGTTAGGAGGAGCAAATTTGGGAAGTGTTCAGCTCATTTGTATAAACAAAAACTGTTTATAATATCTTGACTCCATTAAACCATTTGTTTAATTATTTAATATTGTAATAAATACATTTCTTCCAGAAGTATTTCAAGGCAATGTCTGACCATTCTTTGAATTAATAAAGAAAAAAGAAATACGTAGGAAAAAAAAAATGGAAGAGGTAGACATGTAAGAAGATGTTCTGATCAAAATGACTCTGATTATTCTTTCAAAATTAATTTGATTTATCTATGCAAAATTAATAAAAAAAATACCAAACCTAAACACCCACCCTGCAGGTGTGCATGTTTAACACTGTTTAGTTCTGCTATGGAAACACAAACATTCAAGGGATGCAACCTTAGTAATTACAAAGTACAGTGCAGGAATATATCTGTGATGACTAATGCTAATCTATCAGTATGTTGTTGTTTGAATGTATAACTTCCAGTAAAGTTCTACAGGATCTCTTCACTACTAACAGCCTCTCTTTTGATAACATTAAGTAAAAATAGAAAATGTGCAGGAGTATTTTTAAACTGTATTAATATCATACAAACTGGTGCTGAATGTATCACACAGATTGCATTATAAGATATAACTTCTCTGATTGTATTTGTTTGTAGTATACTTTCCCATTGCATTAGTTCATTACACTAAAGTTGGATAGTTCTTTCTTCTACTACAAATGCCCTCCTCAAAAGAAAAATGATGTATCAGACATATTTTTTTCATTTGTTTCTACTCTACACTAGAAGATCCTAGAGTTAAAAAACACATGGTAGCCTTTTCAAAATTCCATAAAGCTTTACTTCTGAAGGAACCATTGTATAACCAAAAGGTATAATAATAAAATAAACAAGAGAGTTA
Organism: Perdix hodgsoniae; assembly: GCA_035772895.1. NCBI lineage: Eukaryota > Metazoa > Chordata > Aves > Galliformes > Phasianidae > Perdix > Perdix hodgsoniae. The sequence goes on along the minus strand of JAPSGF010000068.1, from coordinate 2,668,197 downwards.
TGCAAAGCAAGGACAAAAAAGAACAGATAAGATGCTTACCCATATCATGGGCTTGCTCAGGAAACCCCAGAGGAGTGGATCTCCAGAAGAGAGATCCTCCCCACTGGTAGTCAGCTCTTAAATGGGTCTAGGAGAGGTGAAGCCTGGCTCCACCCCTTCCTGCAGCACAGGTGAATTGCTTTCACCTGTGCTTCCAGGGCTGACCCATTGCTCGCCTCGGGTGACTAATCAGAGGTTCAGGCCGTGACTCAGCAGTTCCCATTCAACCGTATTTGTTAATGTGATTGGTATAGTGCAGGAAGAGTGTTGTGAACACCAGAAAGGTTTAGCTTCCTCTTCAGATTTCAACTTAATTCTCCATAAAAACTCTTGCAAATCCCCCATACAATAGTAGAGTCTTCAGGCTCATTTTTTGGCCATCTGTACTTTGTATGTTGCAATTTTCATTGATCTCAGCCAGAAAATTAGCATTTTTTTCCCCTATATGTAGGCTAAAAATATAGAAGAAGAAACATAAGGCCATATCTCTCGAATTAAATAATTTATCACTTCTCTTTTTCTCTTTTCTACTTAATCAGTGTAACTCACGGGGTTAAATCCCAACTCCTTGCTTGAGCCTACTGTCCTAACATTAGAGAACTAAATGAATAACGTGGGGAAAAAGTGCATCATATGTTGCCGTTCGCTTTAACCTCACTGCATTAGCCCCAGCCTACCTAGCCAAATACCTGGCTAAGGGCCAAGAACTGCCGAGACACACTGATACGGTGAGCAGCAAAATGGCGTTTAATGTGCGGTGTAGGTTGCTTATATACATGCCATGCTTCGTTTACGCCCCTTAAGCACACATCATAAATCAATCACAGAGCAGGGGAGGACCTGACCCGTCACATCCCAACTCCTCACTATCGCCTAATACAACAGTCATACCAAAACAACTTTGGGGATTGTGACACAATGGAAAACACAGCAATGACAGCATAGTAGCATTGTCCTAGGCTACAGATGTGAGGACTTGTTCAAATGCAAAAGCTGTGGGCACAGAAGTAAAGGGATGAATCTGCTTCCCTTCAGAAAAAATAAAGTAGGCAGGGTTTGTCAGCAATATGGCCTTGCCTCCACTACCAACCCTTAATTGAGGTCTGGGAAGGGCTAGATCCTGGCTCCACTCTTTCCAGTCACTCAGGTACATTGCATGCACCTGAGCTCCCCTGGGTTGACCTTGCACTCCCATCAGGTGCTCAATCAATGTTTCTGGACATGACTTAGCATTTTTGCTACAGGGATCCTTCAAGAATTCAAGGTACAATAACTAATAAGTACTGTCCTGTTTTATTTTCCATCTTTTCTTGTTTCGTTTTCCTTTTTTTTCCTTTTCATTTCTTGGATTATGAAAAACAACAACTCACAAGAGAAACTGTGAATTTTACTGCTCTGGAAAGCATCCAGATCACCAACCATTATAGCTTGGAAGTACCATCATATTTTTAACACTGAGAAATAGTTGTTAATTATTTCCTCTGAAGTAGGTGCAAAAATTCCATAAATATATTATATAATTAATATATTAGTCTATGATGGAATGAATGTCCCTCAGTGATTCAGGTGGAGACAGTCAGAGAGCTCCTGGACTGTCACAAGTCCATGGGACCAGATGGCCTACACCCTCGGGTGCTCAGGGAGCTGGTGGGAGTGATTGCTGAGCAGCTCTCAGCCCCCTATCAGTACTCCTGGTTAACTGGAGAGGTCCCAGAGGACTGGAAACTTGCTGATGTGAATCCCATTTTCAAGAAGGGCCATAAGGAGGATCCAGGGAACTATAGGCCTGTCAGCCTGACCTCGGAATCAGGGAAAGTAGTGGAGCAAATCATCTTGGGTGAGATCGCACGACACGTGCGTGGTGTCCGGGGGATCAGGCCCAGCCAGCACGGGTTCATGAAAGGCAGGTCATGCTTGACCAACCTCATCTCCTTCTATGACTGGGTGACCAGACTTGTAGATGAGGGAAAGGCTGTTGATGTAGTCAACTTAGACTTCAACAAAACCTCTGACACGGTCTCTCACAGGCTTCTTCTGGGGAAACTGGCTGCCCATGGCCTAGACAGCTACACACTCCTTTGGGCAAGAAACTGGCTAGAGGGCTGTGCCCAACGGATGGTGGTTAATGGAGTGAAGTCCAGCTGGTGACCTGTTTCAAGTGGTGTCCCCCAGGGGCCGGTACTGGGGCCCATCTTGTTTAATATCTTTATTGATGACCTACAAGAGGGGATTGAGTGTATCCTCAGTAAGTTTGCAGATGACACCAAGCTGGGAGGTGGTGTCAACCTGCCTGAGGGTAGGAAGGCCCTTCAGAGAGATTTAGATAAGCTGGATCACTGGATTGGGGTGAATGGGATGAGGTTCAGCAAGGCCAAGTGCCAGGTCCCGCACTTTGGCCACGACAACCCCATGCAACGTTATAGGCTTGGGGATGAGTGGCTGGATGACTGTGAAGAGGAAAGGGACCTGGGGGTGTTGGTTGTTGCTCAGTTGAACATGAGCCAACAATGTGCCCAGGTGGCCAAGAGGGCCAATGGTATCCTGGCCTGCAGAAGAAATAGTGTGGCCAGCTGGAGCAGGGAGGTGATCATCCCCCTGTACTCAACACTGGTGAGGCCTCACCTTGAGTATTGTGTTCAGTTTTGGGCCCCTCACTACAAGACAGACATTGAGGCCCTGGAGCATGTCCACAGAAAGGCAGCAAAACTGGTGAGGGGCCTAGAGCACAAGTCCTATGAGGAGAGGCTGAGGGAGCTAGGATTGTTTAGTCTGGAGAAGAGGAGGCTCAGGGGAGACCTCATTGCACTCTACAACTTCCTGAAGGGAGGTTGTGATGAGGAGGGGTTTGGCCTCTTCTCCCACGCAACAAACAGAACCCAGGGAAATGGCCGCAAGTTGTATCAGAGGAGGCTTAGGTTAGACTTAAGGAAGAACTTTTTCTCTCAGAGAGTGGTCAGGCACTGGAATGGCTTGCCCAGGGAGGTGGTGGAATCACCATCCCTGGCAGTGTTCAAGAGGCATCTGGATGAGGAGCTGCGAGATCTGGTTTAGTGCTTGTGGTAGCAGTGATAATGTGAAGACGATTGGACTAGATAATCTTATAGGTCGTTTCCAACCTTGTGATCCTATGATCATACCTTGTAGTGTTCTGTGAAAGAGATTTGTTACTATACTTTAAAACATCCAGACATTTAACTGATTATACTCTAGTTCCATATAGAAACTTAGCTACGCTCACAACACAAAATCAAATGTAGTAACAATCTTTTGCAACTAAAATATTTGTAAGCAGTAGCAGTGATACTGCTCAAAGGTATTATCTGCCATTCTCCAAACACCTGTATCATTTTTTGAAAACCAATTTTATAATAGCAAGTTTGATGTCCAGTCTCATTTATACTATCTAATCAGTGAATACAATTTTAGCATTTGACATGCATATCTTTTGCTATGCTCTTGAAGAGTAACATAGAATCATGGGCTGGAAGGGACCTCTGGAGATCATTAAGCCCCACCTCCTGCTAAAGCAGTTCCCTACAGTAGATTACACAGGAAAGCATCCAAGTGGATACTGAATATTTCCAGAGAAGAAGATTCCACAACCTTTCTGTCAGTTTATTCCAGTGCTCTGTCACATTCACAGAGTTCTTTCTCATGCTCTCATGAATAGGCATTTAACTACACATTTTCAACTAGAAAGTTCTTTTTCTCACTTCTGCAGTTAATTTCCCAAGTGGTGGCAAGCATTCTATTAGCAGTGAGCAGCACAACATGACTGCAGTGATTTTTAAGCAAACTTATAAGACAAGCTTTTGTTTACCAAAATTATGGAGTATGAATGCTTAAAAACACATACCTGTTTCATTTTTTTTTAAGGAGGGGGTGGCATGTAGTCACATGTACCTGGAAGCTTACTTCAGATATGAGTAATTCAAAGCATTTACATCAAAGCTCTAATTTCTTTTTGCCGTTAAAGACTGTGGAGGTGAGCTTGGCAGATACAAAGTCTTGCACTCAAAGCCAGAGGCAAATATGTTTACCTCCAGGCTCATTCTGGTCATGTTTTCATTAATTGCAAAGAATGTATTGCTTTAGGCTTATTTTATATTATAGATAACAATCACTTCAGCAAAAGTAAGAATTCTTTAAATCACTCGTAGAATTATCTTCAAAAAAGAATGTTGAAGAATCTCCTGGTCTCCATTCTGCTATGAAAAAAAAAATCTGCAGATTTCTCTCTTTTACAAGAGCTATATTCTCACCTACGTAGATGCTCAGCAATGCTAATGGTAGTGACTCTCTAAGATGTTCTGAGCTGAATAAAAGGGTTATGGAAAGAGAAAAACTGAGTGAGGAATAAAGGGATACAAAAGGTATTTTTGCTGTTCCATGGCTCTAGAGTACAGTGAATTTGTATATAGCTATGAAACGTTTATTCTTGAATGTCATATGCCTGCAGTGACCCATATTGTCCCAATTAACAGTAGCAGACTGGCAGTCTCTTTGCTGGCTTCTTGGCTACCTGTAGGAAAGGACTACGTAGAGAAAGGCATTTTTGTTTATGGAGCTTGGAGGTGAGGAACTAAAGGAATAAGTCAGAAAAGCAGTGAAAATAAAGTGTACGCAGTTAGTAGAACATTTAGGATGAAGAATAAGCTTCATTTCCTTCAGGAAGGAAAGAACAATGTTTTTAGAAGGCATCAAGCTCTCTAAAAACACATGCTTTCTCATTTATCATTCCCATTCTCATTCAACAGCTTGAAAATATCCTTACCATACCAAACTGTTCTCTTAGGGGAGTTAGAAACCCAGAAGTAAGGAGAAAGACAATATTCATGAAGATCACCTTGAACAGTCTGATTGCATTTGGGGTTCCAGATGGTTTTGGTTTCAACTCTGAAGAGTCATGCAGTCTGAAACTGACTTTTCCAAAAAAAAAAATGTTAAAAAAAAGACTAGCAGAGATTAGGAAGTCCCCAGTTCCACATGATGCATAATGCTTGTACAGGTAACAGCCCTTTCAGTTGGGATCAGCATGCAGACACCCTGAAGTGCCTGTAAAACGGGTGAGTAATTAATACTAATGGTATAATCTGCAGGTGAACCAGAAGGTACCTGTCATGTGTTCCTAGTTGCAAGAGTTCTCTTCACTGGATTTTCACAAAGATTGGTGACTGAGTCATTCCACCTTACGTGGAATGAATCAGTCAATTTAACCATCTTAATTATATCCCTGCAAAGTGTAGATGCCCAGCCAAGTACTTTCACTCTAACAGGAATGGAAAGATCAGAAGACAACCAAATTCTTTGGACTTTCCATAAAGTTTCTCAAATTCAAGGACCCTGTTTGCCTGCACTAAAGATTATTCTATTTCACAAGCGAAAAACTCTTGAAGGATAAAAACTATGGCTGTGCTTGAGGCAAGAAGGAAAAATTTCTCTTTTGTGACAAGTAAAAACCCAGGCCACATAGGACCAAGCTCTCAGTATCACTGCCTACCGCAAAAAGTTACAACAGGAAAGAAGCAGCAACTAAGCAGGATAATGTAAACATACGCTGGGGAATTAAGGGTTGCATTTAAGGACTGAAGTTAATGTTCTGGGTAAATAATGATTTTTCTGGAAGTTCTTGGGAGGTCTTAAATGTATTGTGGGAATCTTTGGTTTCTCAGGATTGCAGAGCTTCTGAATGCCCTCACACACACAGGAAGGCAATGCTATGTCCTATGTTGTTGTACAAAGAAGTAAAGTTCCCATTAGGATCTGCTCAATGTTTTCTCAATGTTTGGGTGAAGGTAGTGCTGAAAAACCACTAAGGTCCTGATGGCTGCTTTTTTAGTAGGTGGCAGGATGGAAAAAACACATATCCTGCCTGCCCAAGAAACAGAAGTGGCAACACAAGGACTGCAACTATTAAAGTTGCGCATTTGCTTCATACATGCATAAATACTACTACGGTAGTTTGATTATTTTTAAAAGGAAAGGTGGTATCCTGGTTGGTTTAATAAACAATGATTTCAAAGGAAGAGTTTTTCTACAGCAGGAATTAAATTCCTGCTTTATGGTTTGTGTTTCTAGTTTATACTTCCCTCTCCTTCTTATTACTTAGTTCCATCTTTTTCCATACCTTATCTACTCACTGCTATTTGAATCCTCCACTTCCTCATCGCTGCTTTTGCTACTCTTCAGCTCCCAACTTCCATCACTCTTTGTTTTCCGTGAATAAGATGTAGTCATAGTTACACACCTACTGTTCTCATTTCATGAAGGCATCAGAACACAACTTCCCAAGCAACATGAGACCTGAAATAGACAGAGCTTTTTGTTGATACCCCTCTTTTTTTTTTTTTACACATTGTATAACCAATGAATATACAGATGTTATAATTAAGAAATATACAGGAAAGTTAGGCTAAACAGGTTATTGTGCTAAAAAAGAATGGATGGAAAGCTTACATTTGGCCAGGGCTCACTACAAAGACTCCAAGAGGAGCAATCTCCAAAAAGCAATCTTTCCCTAGTTGTAGTTAGCTCTTAAATGGGATCTAGGAGAGGTGGAGCCAGTCTCCACCCCTTGGGGTAGCTCCCAGCCCTCCCTACAGGAGAATTGTCTTCACCTGTGCTCCCAGGGCTGACTCATTGCTCACCTCAGGTGGTCAATCAGAGGTTCAGGCCATGATTCAACAGTTCCCATACACACGTATTTTTGAATATTTGGCATTAAGTGAAAAGCAGGTTTTTCCTTTCAAATTTTTGCTGTTTTAAGAAAGAAAGTTTTCAATTTCCTTGAACATGACAAAATAAATAACCTGCTATTTGGGCACAATTTGCTTTTTTGTTGTACAATGACAATATTGACTCATCTCCTCATGCCATTAGATCATCCATCATCAGGCCAGAGCAAAAAAAATGCATATTTTGTTTCTCACCTAACTTTGAAATTAGTTTTAAAGCTGCATATGTTGTGCGCTAAGAATGGGAGAAGATTTATGCATAAAGTATATACATCGAACTATGTTTTTTCATTTCAGATTATCTAAAAGTCACCTTGTTACTCATTCTACCTTTACTTTTCTTTTCAGTGTGTTGTTTTAGAATGCTTCCTCTAATTAAGTCCTAACAACTGAAAGTTAATACATTCTTTCACTTTTAATTTTGTTTGTTCAGCATTTTCCTGGCTCACACTTTGAACATACCCCATCACCATTAGCTTCAAATTGTTTGCACCTAGAACAGTGCCATCTCTCTGTTTATTGCCTTTTTGCAGCCCCTTTTTGTGAGTGTTACTCTGTGTTTGCTTTTGCCATCTGCTTACCGCATGATACATCTCACTTACTAACCTGTTCATGTTCGCATGGCTTGCAGACAGAGAGCTCTCTTTGTTGGTTTGTTCATAAATTAATACACTATCAAAGAAAAAGGAAAATTTGCCTGAAATGAGTTCTTCCTCTCAATTTCCATTTTGTGGGGTAGGAATTGTAGAATCATAGAATTACTGAATATTTTGGGTTAGAAAGGACCTTTAAGATTATCTAGTTCCAACTGCCCTGCTACTGGCAGGGGCACCTCCCTCTAGACCAGTTTACTCAAAGCCTCATCCAGCCTGGCCTTGTGTACCTCCACAGTGGGGGCATCCACAACCTCACAGTAAAAAATTTCTTCCTGATATCTAGACTAAATCTACCCTCTTCCAGTTTAAAGCCATTTTCCCTTGTTTTATTGCTAAATGTGCTTATAAAAAGTCCTTCTCCAGCTTTCCTGTAGGTCCTGGAAGGCCACAGAACTAAACATTGTATTTCAGGTGAAGTCTCACAAGAGCAGAGAGGCAGCTCTTGACACACAATTCTCTTAATGCAACCCAGGATGCGGTTGACCTTCTGGGCTGCAAGCACACGCTGCCAGCTCATACTGAGTCTTTCATCAACTGACATCCATAAATTCTTCTCCTCAGGGCTGCTCATTTCATCCAATTGCCTTTGAATTTATATCAGTAAAACTCATGCCATAAATTAATTAATTCTCTTTGGAAAGATACTTTTATAATATCTGTGAAAATACAAATTTTGTTAATAATAATTTCATTAATAGAAATTCTACTGTACATTTGGTACACGTATCCTTTTCTTAAAAATTTTTGGCATCTACAACATTTAATGCATTTTCCCTGGTACTGTTGGCATTCTAGAAGATTAGGCGTATACAGCTTCTATATGAAAAATCTGGACTTGATGCCATAACTCTTTAACAGTATGTATATTATAAATAAATAAAAATCTTCAAGCTCAATATTGCTTTTTTTTTTTTTTTCTCAGTTTGATCCCTTGTTAAAAGTTTAATATATTCCTTCTTTTTCTAGATGAAAACTTAGATGTTACTTACTTGGGTCTCCCTCCGGGTAGAATGGGTTCCTAGCAATGTTGAAATAGTTCAGACTTCTTAAAAAATATACAGAAGAATTCTTTTACACCCTGTTTACACTGACTACAAAGGAAAATGTTGAAATCCTGAGTTATTTTTGTTCTAGGCATTTGTCAGTAGCTTTCACACTTCTTTTTCTTTGACCTAATAAGTTCTCTCTGTGTTGTCATGAAGCTGAGCTACTCTAGGACACTGAAAGAAGTGAAATGAAAGAACATGAGGTAGTCAAAAGTTCTTGTTTAATGAATCTTTATTAAAGTCCTACACATTTCTTCTCATTATGTTGATTTCAATCTTAAGAAGAACTTTAAATATATACTCAGATAAATTGCTTGCTGTGAAAAAGTTTGAGTTTTGAGGAATGTGGTGGTATGCCAATTCCTTCAGCATGGAAAGAGAAAAACATTAGAGAGGTTAAGAATGCTTATTCTGTTAAAGCAATGTAATACAGCAAGCCAGAGCCAGCTTCAGAATAGTCCAAGTAAGATTGGAATGACATAATTGCAGCATAACAGTGCAGTCCTCGTACAGATTTGTGAGTGCCAGTTCCTGCAAGAAAACAAGTTTACAATAAAATTAATTTGTGCTGCAAGACCTTCACCAAGAAGACTAGCACTGGAGCAGGAAAGAACTGACTCCCTGATATTGGTTTGAATGGGTAACTTAAACCAGTAGAGTTCAAATAAACGATTATTAAAGTCAGTATTGAGCAAGGAGGTAAGGTAGTCTTGCAAAAATACACGTTAATTGGTATCACCTTAAAGACAAAATATCTATGTTGATTTATAGTAACAGAACCTAGCCTTTGTCTTTGAAGTCCAATTTGAGGAGCTTAGAGTTACCTGACACTGAAGTAATATTACTTCCCTCAAGACAGTTTATCTGTTTAAGGGCATTGCTACATGGAGTGAATTTACTGATTGCAATTTCAAAGTTATTGACCAAAAGAAAACTGCATTGCATTTCCTGAATTTGCAAGCTCTGCTCTAAAGATTTTGTCACCAATGCTTCTGTCTAGTGGAATTAAAGAAAAACTTGTTAATTTGCTCTTGACCTCAAAGAATAATTGTCGTGGAAGACATTGTCTCCCTTAAGTGGCATAAGATTTATCTTGCACTCCTTATTTCTAGCAGGGTACAAACTCTTTCCTGATCAGACCTTGGCAGGAAGAACATGCCTTTTCGTACTGTTAGCAATCAGTCCAATTATGCTTTTAGCTGTTCAGGTCAGAATGGTGTGGTCTACACAGATTCTGGTAAGTGTAATTGCTGTGAGATTTCTAAAACCGTCTCTATCCCAAACTTTGTACCTCCACATGGAGCAGCTGAAGTAACAGTGTTGCATATATTTATGAGAGTATGTGAAAATTAATTTAGAATTCAGATCAAAATTCTGCAGGGTAACCATATGTCTATCAAAAAGTCTGAAGAAACGATGGCCTACCATTTTTGCTTCAAGCACAGTTTTGCCACATAAAAATCTGGTCAGTCCAACACACTCAGATATCTCTCTCTCTATTTATATTCTAGCTGTCAACTGTTGAGAAGAAGTAGGCCAGGACTATGTAATTATTTCATAAATTTATAACTTTGTCAGTTCATCATCATCTTTGTCCTTCTGGATGCAGGCAACTAGATAGCAGCATTTGCAGGACTCTTCTTGTACTGTATCCTTAATAGCAACACTGGGGAAGGGAAGATGGAAGGTAAGCAGCAGGTAGGACAGAAGATCAGAAGTGAATAAATTATCTTGTAAGTTGGCCTTGAAGCAGGCTTTAATTAAACTAAGTAAATCTGGATTAAATATCCAACAAAGAAATTCTAGAGTACAGACCGAAGTGTTTTTCTTTTGGAATTCCCTGTCTTTCACTTTCTACCCAAGAAACAACTTATACTTATCTGTGCATCATAAGATCTTAATTATAGACAAAATTACTATCTAGAGGAATTTATTACTTACATAGATAATCAAAAATTGCTGAAATCTAGATCTCACTAGTATAATTATCAGGAAAAAGCAGATTTCAGTGATTTAACAAAAATTATATGGCAAACTGTGTCTCTGGTTTCAGAGCAGATTCTTCTGTTTCCAGGTCCTGAGAAGAGATTAACATTCTCTTCTGACAGGAGGGGTGCCTAGCAAAATTTCTGTTGGATCTCTGCAATATGAATGTACTGGACTGTGTCAGTACTCAAACTTCTTTGATTATATCCTCTTATGTAGATATACCCTAAAAGATAAAGCAATGCATAGCCACTTGATCATTCCTTTCCACACACTAAAAAGTATTAAGGCAAATGTCGTGTACACAAATTAATTGAACAAAATGTATTGAAGAATAGAGAATTATTTAGTAATGAAGGAAACTTAGAGTCGGTACTGACCTTTACCCAGGTGACATTATTTTCAGATGGTGAGTAATCGCAGATATACACATATGCATAGAATCTTTGACTTTCTCTGCAGGTTTTGTCTATTTGGCCAACATTTATTCTTTCCCTACTGTCTATTAAAAGATATTAAAATGAAATCAGTCTACATTTTTTTCAAAGATTTTTTATTTTACTAGTAGTATCAGGATTTTTTTTAATCTAAAGCAAATGTTAATGTGTGACCTTCTGCAATGGCAAAATTACACCCAAAAGGGCCAAACGGGTTTTAAAACACCTTTCACTTACCACTCATAAGTGTGCCTCAGAAAAAGTGAAAATTGACTTTGACCAGCTTTTGTGACATTCCTGCATCAGTATGGTATAACTCAGAGTTAACAGAAAAGCAGAACTGTCATTAAATGATTTCGTATTTACACAAAACTTTACTGACAATTTTGGCCACAATTCCAAGTGTATAACAGGGCACATTTACACCACCTGCCTATGTTGTATCTTATGAACTAGAAACCTTCCTAAATCCCTCTTAACTTAGTGGAATACTCTGCTGCAGCAGGTTGTCTAATCCTGTTAAATCAGCATGCAAAACACTATGTTTATTATTCATGTTTTCATTTGAATTTAAGATTTTCTACAGAAATAGAGTTGCACTGAGACTGTATAAAGTCTGTATAAAACACCTGCAGTGTTTTATGTGCACTGTCCTCTCCATGAGAGACTGGGAACATTTCTATAGCCCTTCTGTCCAGGTTGCTTTCCTTAATTCAAGTCTGTAGAGAAGGAGGAAGGACCAGATAGTATCTTCAGATATTGGATGTGAGCAGCAGTCAAAACATCCATCAATTTATACATGTTAGATATAATTGACAGGACGAAATATGATTGAAGTAACAATTTATTGATCCACATTACTGGTTTCTTTTCTTTTTTCTTCTTCTCCACACTAGATTTATATCCTGAAAGAAGAACTCATAATCCTACACTGTTAAAAAATAGAAAAAAACATGGATTTATACTTCCTTTTTAAATGATTACTAGCAAGTCTCCTTACAATTAAATTTTTGTAAATGATAAAAGTGTCTGTCATTGGTCTGTTGATTTCAGTCTTGGTTCAGTGTTAACTAACATCTAGTGATTTTTTTAAGTAGAATTTATTTGTTTATAAATAGGATTACTTATGAATGTAAAAAATATGCATAGACATTATGTTTACATGTGTAAAAATGATCTTTGAAACTTATGAAAAATTTCAAACAAACCTTTAGTCTTCTAATGTTACACACACGGAATGCCAATGCATTAGAAATACAGACAAAACTCAATTAAAATAAGCCACAGTGCTCATTGCAACTTCTTCTATTTCCTACTGTGAAACATTTATAGACAAGTGTTCTATATTCAGTGAAGTCAAAAAGACTTATTTTGTAAGTAATAGGATAGACCTTTTCAGTTTTAACAGCAGCATGCTTATCAAAAGGACTCTTTCTAAAAGAAATTAGAAGCACTGCTGTATTAGCAGTACAGTATTATTTGAATTGTATAATACTTCACGTATTTTCCAAAGCAGTATAATAATATATACAGAGTTGGGCGTAAAAGTTCCATGTAGAATGAAAACATATGCAACTGGATAACTAGACAGAGTGTACCCTCAGCAAGTTTGTTGATAACTCAAAACCAGGAAGAGAGGCTGATATTCAGAAGGTTGTGATGCTATCCAGATGGACCTGGCCAAGCTGGAAAGTGGGCTGGCAGCAACCTTGTGTTCAGCAAAGGGAAATATATAGTCCTGTACATAAGGAGAAACAACTGCAGACCCCAGTACATGCTGTAAGCTGCCCACCTGGAAAGTATTGTGGCACAAAAGGACCTTGAGGACATGGTGGACACAATGTGGAATGTAAGCCAGCACTGTGCCTACAAAGAAAATATCCTTGGCAGCACTAGGCAGAGCATTTCCATCAAGTAGTGGAATACAATCCTTCCCCTCTACTCAGCACTGGTGATAGCACCAGTGGTGTCCAGATCTATTCTCTCCAGTACAATAAAGACAAGTACATACCAGGAAGAGTCCAGCAGAGGTACACATAGGTGATTAAGTAACTGAAGCACCTCTCCTATAAGGAGAGGCTGGTAGCTGGTACTGAATCTCATCAATGTCTATAAATACATTAGGAAAAGGTGCAAAGAAGATGGATCCAGGCTATTTTCAGTGGTGACCAATGACAGGACAAGAAACAATGTGGCAGTAGCACATGAGGTTCTCAATAAACATCAGGAAAGCCTTTTCACTGTGCAGGTGACTGAGCCCTGGAACAGGTTGCCAGAGATTTTGTGTATTCTCCACCGCTGGAGATCTTCAAAAGCCACCTGGTCATTGCCCTGGGCAAACTGGTCTAGGAGATCCTGCTTGAGCAGATGGTTGGACCAAATGAGATCCAGAGGTTCCTTTCAAATTCAATCATTTTGAAATTCAATGGTTCTAATAGTTGTCCTAGTCCTGTGTGTATATTATGCAGTTAATCCAAGTAAACTAAAATCAAATTATAACTTTAGAGTAGGAGTTTCTTAAAGAATTTGCCTTAATCTGATAATGCATTGGATCAGCTAATAATTCAGCAATTTCTTCACATTATGCATCTTAACCTCTACTGAAAATCTTTTATCCATCAGAGGAACACATGATTTTTAGGCTATAACACCATGGAAAAATACAAAATCTAAATTTCCTTTCCACAATCAGAAACCTTTGATAACTTAATTTTTTCTTATGTAATATTTTCTGGTTTATTTAATGCTTAAAAGACTTTTAGAGTATTATAAATAGTAGGTTTTGTTTTCTTTTTTAAATAACAGTAAAACAAGATCACAATTATTTATGAACTTTAAATATTTAAAAGAAAATTAAACCAAGTTATTTCCTAGTTTTCAAAGACTCTACCAGGTAAGTAAAAGCCTCTCACTCTAATAAACCTCTGAAAAACTCAGTCTAGAAAGGATTTTCTTTTTTTCAAATATTCTACATGATGGCATTACAGGGCACCTCAAACAGGAGACTTCATCCCTGTTACTTCCCACTACTTCACCATTTCTTCATCACCACTCAGCTGGGAGAACAGAAAGGCTTTCTTGGAGTTTAGGTCTTGTGCCACCATAACCAGCAGCAATATACATCCTTTGAAGCAGAGTATTTAATGGCACTTCTTGGGGATTTTGTCACTGTCCACTCAGCTTGTTCTGCAACTACCCAGATATCCAGCTCTCATGAAGAAAGGGCTTTCTTTAGGAATAAAGTAGGAGCCAGATCCTCACATACTGAAAGTAGACTGAGACCTTTAAATATCTGTGTGCTTGAAGGCAAAATGAATTGTGGTTAGGACAGAAGTTTTTTTCAATGTCTCTTAAACACTGGAATATTTCTTCAGGGGTGGTTTTCCATTGCTCCATCGTCCTCACAATTGCACAGCAGTCTTCAAATGCTAAAATCTGAGTCCATTAGTTATTCATCATCTTTCTTCTCACTGCAGAACATTTCTAAATAGTTGAAAGTAAATAACAGTTTTTGCTCTTTCTTTTCTGTAAGCTACGATACTCCAGAAGTTCTTCATTCTTTTACCATAACCCATGTTTTCTGAACTCTAATAATCCTCATTGATTTTTAAGTTTTCCACAATCTTTCTTAAAGTGAGGCTCATTCTTGAAATAGTGCTCCCACTGAAACACTTTCAAGTAGAAGGAAAATTATTTTAATGTTGAATGCCACATTCTTGTCTAAGTAGTTCAGGATACTTTTCCTTTTATTCTTCTGAAACAATGCAATATTGTTGGCTCGTAAGCAAGTGGTGATCAACCCATGAATTCAAGTCTCTTAGATGACTACTTAGCTAATTTTTCCCCAGCCCATACTGTTTAGCAAACTATTCTTGCTCTAGCAAAGTACTCTCTGATTATCCATATCATAGCACACCTTTTATAATAGGCATCAATTTGAGATGACTTCAAATTCCATTTGTTGACATGAATTTTCTTTATCAAGTCTGTAAATCTGATGAGAATACTTCTTTTTCACTGTCCAGAATATTCATGATAACCGTACATAATCCTGGACAGAAAAAGGAGTCTCTGAAGTATGTTAGTAGATAAATTTTTCAGTATTGGCTCGTACCTTTATTACTCTTTAAAAATGCTTCTGCAGCAAAGTCTGCATAGACTTTAATATTATCATCTGAATATATTTCTAATTTAATCCTAAGAGACACAAAGTCAAAAAACCTTGCTAAAATCAGGATATGGGAAGATGTTATTCATTTCAGCATAAAGATTTGCTACTGTACTATATGATGAAATTGTGCATTGTTTGGTCTTTACTGATTCATATTGACCAATCTTTATCTCCTTGAATTAACTTCTAAAATCTTACAGGTTGAGCTTTGATGATTTTTTCAAATCCTTTGCTAGATTTACTTCCTTTATAATTCTGCTTATCTATTTTAGTCCTGCATTTATACTGCTTTGCACTCAGAGAATATACTTTCTGGTATATGATATCAATTAGACTGTTTTAATTTAGTCCAGTTGTGAGCTTCTGACCCCTGTAGCCCATCCTTCTGCAGAATTTTGCCTTCTAAATGTATACATGGTAAAACTAGCACATTCCAAAAACTGGCTAGACTGCCTGGATGGATTTCATATTATCCTACTTTACATACCTTTTTCTAAGCATCAACACCTGAGTTTTTAGTTTGAAGTTCTCTATATTAAAATGGAAAAAAATAAAAAAATAAAAAATAAAAAATTGATCATTTTAATTCAGTTAAACAGACTTTCAGCAGTTTGTGTTTCAACTGACTAGAGAATAACCAGTGCAGGTATAGATGTTCTCTCTGTAAAAATCTGTTCTTAGTCTGTTGAGTTCTTACCTCATTATTCTATATTTTTTTCCCAGATTGTGTCTGAGAAGCAAGTGATGACCAAGTAATTACTGTATTACCATGAAGTCCTGCTTGGATTATTCTGATTTCCACGGTCAAGACAGTGATAGTGGCCATCTTCTTTAATTCTTTAATTCTAGATCTCTGAATAGAAGTTAGCATCCCTCACATTTAAGAATTTTTTTCATGATATTTTATTCCCCCCCCGCTTGCCTTTTCTAATCAAGTTACATCCTTCAATATTAATGCTGTGACATGTGAAGCAACTGACAAGTTTTAATCAAGCAAATGACAACTGAAGCAAAATGTTGACCAAGTAATATAACCCTCAGTTCCTCCCACTTACTTCCTTCAGAATCTAAGATACTTGATGGACCAACCCACCATTCTGTTTTATCCCTCCTGACCTTATGGTAAATGCATATATTCTTGCCAATATTCAGGCATTTGTTAAGGCCAGAACAGTTCATATTGATCTGATGGTTTTGTGGGGTTATTTTTGTTGGTTTTTTTGGTTGTTGTTAAACTGTCTCTATAAATTAGTAAATTGGTGAGAGAGAGATGCAGTTACTATTTGTGCTGAGGGGTTTATGGAACGTTATCCCATGGTCAAGGCAGCTGACATTCTGCTGGCAGCACCATCTGCTCACTCACATATTTATCTCCATGTCACATCTGTCCCTGAGCCTTGACCTTTGATCAGCAGAACTGAAAAAAAGCCACCTGAGCTCCTGACCCTTTCACCCTCCCATTCACAGAGACTTACAGTAGCTTTTAATCTTTGTAAACTCATTCCCAGTAGCTTTATTAACACCCACATGGAACATGAGCACAGAGTAGTATTCAGTGGGCTGGAGGAGCCTTGGCAACATTTCAGTAAAAGCATTTGTGATCCTTGAAGACCACATAACCTCCCAGAATGTCAAATCTTGTCAACAGATGGGTCTCTCTGTCACTCTTATCAACACTGTCATTGACAAATCTTATAATCTTCTCACAAAAGTGATGTTACTTTGTGCTTTTCATGCAACCTAATCCTTTAAAATCTTCATGAGAATTTCAGATTCTTCTCTTCCAACCTCTCTCCACTATTTTATTGTCACTATGGTGAATTAACAATTTTTCTGGAGAAAAAGAAAGCTCAAAAAAAAAAAAAGGATGCTTTCATAAAAAAAAAAAAAAAAAAAAAAAAGCCCAACACAAAACCACATCTTTTTTTCTTTCTAGAGGGCTATGATTTTTCAAGCATGTACAAGTTAGTTTGGCAAATCCAGGGATAATTTTGCCAACCACAATTAAAAGTACTGTAGAATAAAAGAATACAAACTATCCATCCTTAGGGGTAAGTGGTTAAAGAGAAGATAAATGTCTTTAGTAATAAGCTTTTGCCTTAGCTAGACCTCTGCCTGCATTCTTGAAATATTTCCTGAAATATACTTTCATGAACAGTGCATTTTTGCTGTGGAAAGAATCAGCATGCACAGAATGCAGAGAACTTTCCCATAGACAAAATCATATTTTTGAGACATTTTAAAGAACATCTACTATAATATCAAGTCACTCTGTGGCACAATGATCAGCTGCTGTGAGAACACATCTTTTCCTTCCTTTATAACAAGGATGTGGATAGCAGATATAGAAATTCTAAGGAAATCTCTCAAATAAAGCCAAATGCATAAACATTCCATGGTGCAAACTGTGACATATTATGTAATAAGAATAATAATGATTGCACATCATAATAAACACTTTTAGATTCTTAGTGGGAAAATAGCCTCATTTCAAAGAAGACTAAATAAGGAAGATGATCAACTGTAATTTTAGCTATATGGAAGATGTCTCATAGCTCATTTATTGACTCAACTGAGAGGAAAGAATGAGATTGTAAAAACTGGAATAAAGAAGCCACAAAAATTTGTGAGGGACAAAGCATCTCATAATATACGCAAGTAGAAGAAAATTAGTATTGCCAGATCATCTCTATAAAAAGGAATGGTTATGTTATTCTTTGAAACAAGCACACAGAAGATAGATTCCAATCTAAGAGGAATATCATTCCCAAACAGTCAAGTCATCTGACATAAAATAGTGATCAAGAAAAGTTAAAGATATTATAAAGTTGACAGAGAACAAGGATTGCAAAGTTGAGACTGAAGATAACACAGCAGAGGGTTTAGTAATTGGAGTCTTAAAAACATGTTGCAGGTAATAGCTGAACTTTCTCCTAAATGAGTGATGTTGAAGCATGACTGTTCCACTCAGGCAAAATTTAGGAGTGAAATTTTCAGTGAAAATGTTAGGTAGCACTTGTCAAGAGCAAGCAAAGGGAAAACTGCAAGAAAAACAAGGAATCCCATAAAGATGTCTTTAAGAGGAATGGATTTTCTGTGCCAGAATTCTGGCTGTTAGGGACAAGGCAGAACAAAGCAGAGGAGAATGGCTCAGACAATGGAAGTATATCCAAGATGTAAAAATAAAATCAGAAGGATTGTCAATCAAATAGAAAAAATGAGAGAGATCATACAACAAAAGTAAGTGCTGCATATACCCTAGGATATGTTTTCAAAGTCAAACATGATGAGCAGGTTGTGCTTGTTAATCTCAAATCTGGCAGGGTTACTATTAAATTTAAAATGGATTTAAGGGCAGAGGTGAATGTGGATTGTAAGGAGAGTTTACAAGAGATGATCCTCAGAACCAGATGGAGCGGTTGGAGATATTGCTCAATAGCCCTGGGGACTTGCAAGTTGCCTTGTTAAGCTCAAAGTCTACCTTGGCCATAAAGGAAAGGCACACACATTTGACAAAATCAGCATTAATAGGATTCCAAGCACTGAAACCCCTAACTAAATCATGCATTGGGAAGGAGATTAAAAATAAGTGGAAGAAGCTTTGCCTAAATTTGGCAATAATGCCATAAAATCAGTGTAGAATTAAATGAAATAAGACCTTGCTTTATGCCTTTTGCTTACGCATTTTTGCCAGTCTTACTGCTCATATAGAAGGAAGACTAAAGAACATGGCAAAAGAGAAGTAGCAGCCATTGTTAACCTGACAGTGTAGTGTATTTTACAGTGTGCACAGCTGTCATTGCTGAGGTGAGCCATACGTGCATTTTTAAGTACATTAATGTGTTGAGGGCAACACAATGCTAATGAACAAGTATAGTTTTCCAACATGTTCAGCCTTGATGAAAAGCTGAAACTAACAGATTCACAGTATTGCGTAGTTGTTTGTTTTTCATTCCCTTGACATGTTGAAAACGTTTTGTGAACTGATGCTATAAAATTTACAGAAACGTTCTTGCCAACAACCTCTGACTGATTTAGTCACTTCTTTTTTTTTTTCTTTTTACTTTTCTATCATTTCTAAGAATGGCTAAGTAACGTGTAAGTGAAAAATAAGGATTTTTGTATAATATTCTTTTAATAATAATCATTTTTACCTTTCATCTCACTAAAATATTTATCATCTTTTTGATCTTTTCTTCCAACAGTGGCTTTTCAATTTTTTTATTTTTTTATTTTTTTTTTCCCCAGTTAATGAATCTGATCATTTAAGGGAAAGCAAAGCTTTACCTTACCATGGGACATTCTACTCGAAGAACAATAGCAATAGCAACCCACCAGAGAACGGAAGAGTTTGTTGCTGTTCTTCCTGGTGCACTGGCTCCAAAGCAGTACCCTAGCTCTTGAATTTGTAGCAGACAAACAGTATCTGGACACAAAGAACAGTCAAGATGCACAGCATAGAGAAATACAGGGAAAACAGTGCTCACATCTGACCTCCTTTTATTTCTGACACATAAATTGTGGTGGGCTGTACTTGCCAATCATCATCCTCTCCTTCAAAAGTCCTTAAGAAATTCATTAGGTTTTATTTTCTTTTTTGTGGGTGTGAGTTCATTTAAAAAGTGACCATTTTTAATTGGTTCTGACTTACCGTGAAGTAACTGTATTAGGAGAGTGCACATTTTATTTCATCTATAAGGAATTCAATGTGTCCGCATTTAAGATGATTGTAACATATGCTTCACAAAGTCTGGAAATGGCTCTTTCAATTGGAATACAGCAATTCATACATTTAGATTCATATTTTGGATACAATACTGATTGATTTCAGAATTCTAAGCTCCAGGATATGCTGTATTTCTAAAAGCCAAAACAGCACCCCTGTCATTTGTTTGAGGCTGACTGATCCATTAGGCAAAACGGGAAGCTGATCATTTTGCAGAAATCCTTTGCCTACATCAGTTTTCCCACAGTTTGGACAAGATTTAGCATAAAGTCTGCAGGTATCTTCATTGTCTGTCTCTTTTTGAACACAAATTACCTCTTATTTTTATAGAAACAGAACGAAGCTTTTGCTTGAGACCTAGTGCCTGGTCAGAAGGGCTAAGCATGTAAGGCTCTTGATTTCACCTGTGATGTGCAATAAGCCTCCAATTGGACTTAAGTCCCAACTTTAGGAAGATTGTCCTTATCTTCTGACAGATACCCTGTTGCAGCTTCTTGGTATCTCAGAACCTTATTACTGCATGTGCTCTCATATTGTATACAAGTAGAGCTCACTCATTTGCAGTCACTGCTTAAAAAAATACCATGGCAAATCCTGCTTCTTGTTCTCATCAATGATGACTCCTTTCCTCTATCCAGTTGAAAATTTAGATCCTTTCTGTGTGCAGTGCTAGGATGTGTCTTTTCCATTCTGTCTTCATTTATTCAGTTCTGCAGATCTACTGCAGTCCCTCTCCTTTCAGCAACAACTTGGCACTGAAAAATTCACACAGATAACTCTCTAGCTAGTGATAATCAAGTGACCATCTGGAATGGAGTAGACCACAGACCCATAAGTGTCTGTGTCATTCACAAGGGAAGATTTGTTTAGGGCAGCTCAGTGTTAATTTACGTAAGTGCATAACAGTCCAACAGGAAAATAGAAGTCAGTAGTTCATATGTTCCCCACAGTGGTGGAAAACTCTAGGGGATTTCAGGGTGTGCTCCCACCACACAAATCTAAACCTCATGTCTCAAACCTTTTTTCAGACACTTGTTATCATGGAAGAGCTGCAACCTGCGAAGTTGGTACCAGCAAAAAACACTGAAGCCTATCAGAGCAGCTGGCAGTGTTAGTCCCAGAGAGCAATGCAGCTACAGCAATGTTTTGTGCTGAGGTCTTGGTTTCTATTCTGTACCTGCAGATGTCTGGTCTAACAAAGCAATCTGAAGTATTTCTATGAGACTTCTGCAAGCCAAAGCCCAATGGAAGTACGTCTGTGGTGGATTTCAGAAGGAAGCTGTCTTCAGCTGTTGTCTTTGCAGCTGGTCCACCCTCACCTAGTCTCCTCAGCAGGAGCATATTGGAGGTGTGAGGTGCTCTCTCTGCCCACACTGTGGGCACAGAAGCTCAGGATCATTTTGCTTCAATAGCAGAGGCATCTGCTGACTAACATGGCTCTCCCTGCTCCATTTGCTCCTTCTTTTGTTCATGTTGTGCTTACGCAGTCAGCTACATGCCCTTCCTTTTAGGATCAGCAGACACTTAAATGCTGAATCCTTTGCCTCCTTTTCACTTTACGCTTCTGTGATGGGAAAGGGGCCTTTCCAAAGCATATGTGCTGAACACTTTTATTTCTTCAGAAATCCAGATGGTGGTGTCTTCTCCATTTGCCCTCTCCAGACACAGGGGTTTCAATACCTGTGGCACCTGCAGAGCCAGTCAGGTGCCAGCCATGATCTGCCAAATCCACAGCAGCCTGGTCAGCTTAGCTCAGTCATTTCACAGCCTCCAGAAGTCTCAAAGCTTGTACTCTGCTTGGGGTGAAGTGGTAGCTGAACAGAGGATTCAAGGCACCAACCCACAGCACACCAAGAGGTAAAACAAATGGACCATGGCCATTGTCAGTAACAAATTATTTAATGTTAATATGGTAAATTACCACTTAAGTCCATTTCACAAGCTAAGTAATCAGCATGAATTCTCTACAGATCTGGCTAATTAATTTTGTTTCTCAAGATTTCTGAAGTAACTGATGTTTGACAACATGAAGATAGATCAAGAAGCTGTTGGTTTCATTTTTTGTAGGCTTTTCCCAAGGCTTCATCACAAATCTACTGAGAACAAAAGCAGCTATGTAATTGTTTTTCAAAAGAATATTTTCCTTTTTTTTTTTTCTTCTTTCAAACAGAATTGTTTATGCCATGTGGTTTTCCAAGTACCATTTCCTTGAAAATTAAGATGTCAGTATTTGCATTACTGTTATTTTATTTCACATGTAATTAGTAAGAGGGGATCTCCATCTTTGGTAATATTCAAAACATGAAAGGGCAGAACCCTGAGCAACTTGTCTTCTGTGAATGATATAGCACGTAATAAATTATTCTGGAGATTTTGAGATTAGCTGAGATAGGAGAAAAAATTCCCTCGACAAAGTCTGAGAACAGCTACCAAAAACACTAACTATATGATTCTTTTAATTGCTTCCCACTACCAGTATATACTGTTTCCAAAAACTAATATTTTTTCAGTCAAAAGTTGAATTTCAGGAAGTGAGAGAATCCCAAACTGAAGTGTTCACCCAATTGAACTACATTTTCCATGCAAGTTTGTTGGTGAGTGATACCAATGATATTAAATAAATAATACATTTATTATTAAACTTAATGAAATAAAGGGATGAAGTTTCTTGTTATTAGTCCCATGTACTTTATGAAGATATTTAGAAAATTTACAAAAACACCTCCATGGTTATTAGACGGAACAGGTGGTATCATCTTATGCTTTTAAGGTAATCAGTACATTCTTAGGGGAGGGGAAGAAAATGTAATTTCAGTTGTGTCAGCTTTGTACTTTTTGATATTATCCAGGCACAGAAGTTCATGCTGTTTCTTCTGTATCTCTATGCCTCTGGTATTCGTCTACAATTCCCGTTTTCCAGATTAATTGGAATCAGTTTGTGTTCAGACTAAGCGATGTATTTAGCTAAATTGAAAATAATTTATTGTCTTAGCAGCATTTATTAATCAGCAAATTGATATAATCAGCTGATTGATATCTATCAGTTGAACTTGCTTGTTTGATAGCTACCATTTCCTGTGGCTGGCATGTCTGTTATTTAAATAGACACTAAAATATAGTTTCTCTAGAAGTATATGATGTAGATTGTAATTGAAATGAGATACAGATACATTTTATATCTAAAAAGAGCATTATTTTGTTGACAAGGGATACTTTATTGAAATCATCTCTAAATACATGATCACATATATTATTTTAATGATTTTATTTTTTGAAAAGATATAACAAACCTCAGCCTTCATAGCAATGAATAGTGAAGAGAAATATGCTACAAATATAACCTCTACAACCAAGGTAAATAAATGAGACACGTTCATAAAATGAACATACAACAAAAGCAATAAACAGTGATCCCTTATAACACCCCCTTCCCCCTCCCCCAAAAAGATACTGAGATTAAAAAAAAATGTGAGAAATTAATACAGTCCTCAGATAAGTGCTAAAATATAGAATCATTCTCTGGTGCATCATTATACTCTTAAGCTACTGTGTATACCTAGCAATTCATCCACTCCTCAGCCATTAAATTGCATCCTTTGTGATATTAGAAAAATCTCTGGAATCCAGTCAAAGCAAGGAGATTGTCTTCAGTGTGTTTCAATGAACATCAAACAAAAAGCACAATTGTCCCAGGGGGTTCTATGAGCATCAACCCACACACTTTGTTTTACTGCTTGTCGTTTTTTGTTTTGTTTTGTTTTGTTTTTTTCCCTTTGCTTTCTTTTTTTCTTGTATATTCCAGTCTTATGAGCCAAACTGATATTGGTGTACAGATGTGCTTTCTGAAAATCTGAAATAGAAATATTTCAAGCTAGCATTGCAGCATATCTCAGAAAATAAATTTAAAAGATGAGTGCTTGTAGATAACTGATAATACTGAAAATTGGACATCTGTGAAGGAGCAAACATAAGATCATGCTTTTCTGTTTTTTTTTTTTGTTTTTGTTGTTGTTGGTGGTTGTTTTTTTTTGGAGGTGGGGAGCGATGGAGGGTGGGAAGAAGGAGGATTGGTGATCACCTCTTCCACCTCTCACTTAGGTAGAGGTGACACAGTGGAAATTACAGCTCATCACTCTACATCTAGTAACAGTTACGCAGTCTGAACTGTTTAAATCAGGCAATAATAAAATTATAAAAGTGTGAAAAATGTCAAGTCGGCTGATCAGTACTAACCATACTAACCATCAAATCTGGATTTAAACACTGACAAATTTGAACCCATTACAAATAAGCAACTAGACAGTTTTTGAAAAAGACAAGCAAGTTCTGTTTGAGGTACAAACATCTTTGCAAGCAAATAGAAAGGGTTATTTGTGTTCAACGTGTTTGCCCATCTCTCTTAAAAAAATGGCAATCTAATAATTCTCAAGTTGACCTTCTTTTGAGAAGAGATCTCCTTTGAAGCTTATTATTAAACAACATGAATTAATTACCGTCCCAAGTGATGAAGTGGGTAGAACAAGCATTCATAAATTCTTCAGTTTATGAGCCACACAGCACTCAGTAAATGCTTACAGCAAGGCGTTTATTAAATATTAATCTCTACTCCAACCAGTGCCTTCAGGAGAAGCAGAAAAGATATTATGCACAATCCAAAGGAGGACAGAGCTATTTGCTTATGTTGAACCATATCTCCCTCAAGCCTTCACTCACTGTATTTCAAAGCCAAGCTCTCAATGTTCTCCCCAGTGCTTTCTTTCACCCTGACAGGTGCTGCATTGTCGCTGGCAGGCTAACAGCCAGTGCTTTGGCTCAAGGCCTTCCTCAAGGAGGCTGGCATATATCCAGATGACGACAATACAACACCTGTAATAAGAAAACAGAAGTATAGGGGACTTATTTATTTATTTTGGTACTGTGAATAGCTTTCACTGTATAATCTTTTTCCATAAATGGACTTTTTGGATGATGGAGCACGTTCTGGTTTTAGATGCAAAATAGCAAATTTGCACTGAAACACAAGACACAAAACTCCAAACTAAAAGGATCATTACTGCCCAATATATACTAAATTTGCTTTATTTAATATGATTGATATCAGGCAGTCATTGTCTCTCCCAAGTAAGTGTTGAATAGAATACTTACATGAAGCTATGGAAGGAAAAAAAAAGTGGATATTTGGAATTATAGTATATAAAACTCTTCATCTACCTATTATCACATCTTACCTATGTATTGTGATATATAACTCCTGTGAAGGTTTACTGTGCCACAAAGGCAGATGTCACAGGAATAATCCAAGTTGAATAGAAATTTAAATATAAGGAGTTTTCAAAACACTATTCATACGTAAAACAAAAAATCAAGCACCAAAACCCCTAACAGTTCTTCTAATGAGAAAGCAATACCTGGAAATTTTGGATTTTATGTTAAAGCTAAAAAAATCTAAATGTTTGTTAGGTAATTCAGGGGTACATGAAAGGCACACACCCCAACGTTTACCAAAAACATCACATCTGAAAATGACAGCAGATCTGTGACTAGTTGAAACACTTAAATGCTGTAGTAAGACACATATTTTCATTTATTAAAATATATATAATATATATCAAGTGATAATGTTTTGTGAAATAGAAAATCTGTATGCATAGATTTCACCATGATTTTGAATTATGGAAATCTTGACTTCCGGGCCCAGGCCACTGGCATAGATCTAGCAACATTTTAATTATTTTAACACAGTATCACTAAGGTTGAAGAAAAATTCACTGTGGTTGAGTCCATTAAAACAGAGAAACTATACGTGCTTGATTATGTCTTGTGTCTGTTTTTTTTATTTCAATAATTACTTTTCAACATAAAAATCTCAAATGATACCTAAATTATAACTTTCTAAAGACAACAAAATGTAGTAGCAAACAAGGAGTATAAAATATTGTGACTTTATGTACAATGAAATGAGATGTAACAATGGCAGTATGATTTTTAATAGATGACTCTATATTTCCATAATAAATAAATAAATGGAAACAGTCTAAGACCTGCACAGAGGAGACAATGTAGCAAGACTTCAGTGTAGGACAGTTTATTACCTAAACAGTATGTACAAACTCTAAACAGGAAAATAATACATAAAAGAAATCAGACTCTATTTACATTTACTTTTTTTTTCTTTTTTACAAATTGTTTTTACAAGAAGCATTTTTCTTTTTCTAAATAAAAGGACAGACTCATAAGACCCATTGTTCTGTATTACATACATAAATAAATACTGACTATAAATGACTGTTATAGGAACGTAATTTCTACAGCCAATTTGTGTAACAGATAAACAATTCTGTTACCTCTACTACTAAATAATTAGGTAAAAAGGAAAAAAAATTACATATAGAGCTCTGTTAATAACTTTGTAAATTGTTCCTTACTAATATATTCAGTAGAGGTAATACAGTCGTTACATTTCATGCCCACAACTGAACAATGAGTTTTGGCATGCAAAACCATATATAATCATTAACATCTGCAGGTATTCATTTACAATTTTTTAAATAAAGGGTTTTCTTAATTATTTAAAACTACATGCAACAGCTTATTAGCATCATATTCCTGGTTACAATGCACGAGTTTGCATAACATTATTTTTAGTCATCGATGTTCACAGGTACTGATCAAAAGGGTAGGAATATACTTGGCACATAGCATAAGAAAATGAATTAATAAATAAGTCAATATCACAACTACATTTACATATACACACAAAAATAAAAATTTCTATGATGTTGCAGTATACTTCCAAACCACTGACTTCTGTGCATATCAAAGTTTTCTTTTCTGTGCACTTCCCTGAATCAGGGCCTGCTTATCTGAAACCACATGACTGCAGTAGGGAATATAGGGATGGAATTATTGCCAAATAAATTTACTAAGTATTTAGCTTTCTATACGTTTCTGCTAGTATAAATGGTAAAATTGCCATTCGTGTTAGCAGTGACTATTTCTTTGATTTTGTTTTTGACTGTGCCAAACATTAATGTCAATTTTAGCACTGCCACACCTCAGCTCTTTCTGAAGCCACTAAGTTGAAGATGCCAAACATTTCAGAAGTTAGACTCTTATTTATTCTTCACGTGCCGAATTCTTAATGAACACTCAAGATGTTACACATAGTAGTACAGCATAAGTTCTGCCTCATTTGAATTTCCTCTCCTCTATAAACAACTAAAAACTGTCAAAAGAGATATAATTAGAACACACCATTGTCTTCTTAAACAAAAATCCCCAGTGAACAAATAAAAAGTCACAAAGCAGATAGCAAAAATGGCATATAGTAGTTCTTTCAGAACTACAGATAAACAAAATGCATCACAAAGCCAATGGACAAATCCATTGGAATCATTGGAATTGTACATAAGAAATAATGTTAGTGTAAAGATGCTGAATACCTAAAAGCACCCCAATATATAAATTAATTAGACAACATCATTAGAGAAAATAAACCTTTGAGTAGTGAATCAAGTAGTGAATTACAAGACTACTGCTGAATTAAATGTTTAATGTGATTTAAGCCAGTAAATTAGGACAACAACCTGTACAATTCAGCAAACAAGGCTTTATGAATTAGGCACTAGCAACTTTAAATCAGTACTGCTAAATTCAAAGAATAATTAGGAAAGAACTCATTGCTGTGAATTTAGCATCTATGCATGAGCCTCACTGATTTATTATTTTTTATTTGGATGATCACTTGAAAGGTGAATTGATAAATTCATTTGTTGAAGAAAAAATAAATTTACTTCTCACTGAACCTTATATAATTCTTAATACAATTGTACTTTATTAACTGTTTTTTTTTCTTTTTCTTTTCAATGCAAACAGCCTCCATATTCTTTTACAATTATGTTACTATTTTTAAAAGTTGAATTTTTCAAAGAAACAGAAATCAGCAAACACTAACAATTTTGATTCCTCTCAAAAGAACAAGGCTTCCACTCAGCAACTAAGTCTAAAGATATGATCACTCAGAGCTGCTAACTTCCACTTTATCTCCAAGCCAGGTTTAGCATCACTGTAATATGGCACTATGAATACAACATAATTTCATTAATATTAATCAAATCACTACAGAATTACTCCAGCGTAACTGGAATAGATTCTGATGGAAAGATTTTGACAGAGGTTTTTAAAGAAATGCAAAGTATTACACTGATCCCAGTTTAAACTATTCTCAGCTAACATCACAGACATCTCTTCTATCCATACTTTACACCCTGCACAACCCAAACGTCAAAGCAATGCTGCACACGTGTTCAATTTATACTGTTTTTTCTTTGAGCAGTCTTGTATTCAAACATTTTTACCCCTCAAAAAAATGTGAGACACTGGCCTTATTTCAAAATTGAAAACAAACCTATTACCGTACAGACTTGATTAAGAGTTTACCTGTTAATTTGTTAATATATTTTGAAAGAGAGGAGGTGACAGAGTGGCAGAGGAAGGAAATAAAAGCAACTCAACATTTAATATTTTTGAAACAACTGTCAAAATCCCAGATGATATAGCAATAGAAATTATCTGGAAAAGTTCTTGGTCATTCAGTGCGTATTAAAAAAGACACCAGGAAAAACAGAAAGAGAACAGGGAAAAAAGAGTATTTCAATAGCAAATACAGAAACGCAGAAAAACTGTAATGAAAAAATGGTCAGAAATTAATTTAGTTTCTTTCCCTCTCTGTAGTATTACCCCATATGCACCGAAAAGTTATACATTTCAGTATTGACAAACTATGTATGATTATTTTTTGAAGGCTCTACTGTAAGAAGCATAATTGTTATCCTCATTTTTCAGATATGTATTTCTTCCTCATGGAGCCAATACATCCATCCTTCTGTTCAAAAGATCCATGGGGAAAAGAGATATTTGCATCAAAAGACAGAGAAACCAAAAAGTAGCTCTACTACTACTTGAATAATAAATGTGCCTCAGAATTTCCATTTTTAAAATGTTAACTGTTCAAGTTTTAGATAGAAAATCAGAATTTCTTTTCAAGATAGCAATCAAAATTGTTCAGATAATTTTTCTAGGATCTACAAATTAATTGCGTTAATCATCATTAATTGAGAACAATTGTATTAATTGTTATTTACTTCTTTACAATTAATGGAGTATCAACATTGTATATGACTGTTAACGCTATTAGTATAAGATCTACATGCAGAAATGTTACTTCAGAAGAGATGGTTGATTATGCACATGTACCATCATTCTCTTCTGCAGTGATGCTGCAGTTATTAAATCTTGCTTATTTAAGGGGTTCTGGTTCTGGTACCTAGCTTACTTATATGTTTTTCTCAGACAAATAGGTATTTTCTTCAAGAGCAAAATACACTAGGGTTTGAACTTGGGTTAAAAGGCAGAGCTTGAAGTAAAATACATCATTTAAACATACTGATGACAACATGGCCTCCAAGTGTTCAAAAGTATGTGTACATCACAGGAAAATCTCTCATATAATAACATTGAAGCCACTAAGAGAAATAACTGTATACACTTCACTGTTTCAATCTACTTTAAATACAAAATACAAAAACATTATAATCAACACATTTGATTTTCTCCACGATGTTGAGTTTAATGAAATCTTCAATTTGTTGAATAATGGTGGTACTGAAATGGTACTTGTTGTATGCTTCAACCTGGCCTTGGTAGAAATAAAATTCTTCATGACTAAACTACACAAGAGTAGAAACAGATTGTACAGCGTGGTAACTTCCACTGGAAAACTGGATTCTTTGCTTCTATAGATGTGCCTTTTCCTAGCCTCCACTTGGGAGCTCAGTTTTTCTCTCAGTTATTTGTATAATCATCTTAAACAGTTTAATACTTTTCTGGGGGTGGCTTGTAGTGGTGAGGATGATGTTGTTTCAGATGAGGTCCTAAACAAAAGAATAGAAGAGTATTCAAATATGAAACCCTGAATATGTAAATACAATCATTTATCAGATTTTACTGTAAAGGCTTCTTAAGCCCTTCAGCTTGCAAGACTTCAGCTTATAAGTGAAATGTCTGTGCTGACAATTATATACATACTGAGTCCAGACATCTTCAGTAGGACTGAAAAAGGACAAAAGGATTCAAGCAGATTAATTATGGACTGTAAATTTGCTGGGCTTCATAATACTGACTTATTCTTTTCCAAAAGTAATAAAATGCTTGAAACCATTAAAACTATTAAGAAGTTTTACAGCTTTAGAAATATGGTCAGGCAATAGATATAACAGACCCTCAGTTTAACCTAAGCAATCCCATGTCTAAGTAGTATTTGTAGGAGAGAGCAGCTCTGAATCCTAGGTACTATAGGCATACACCAAAGAGCTGTGGTGGAATGCAGTGATAAATGTAAGATCATAGAAAATGAATAAGAGAAAGGCTGTATTTGATTGCATCAATGCTGATGGACAAAAACAGAGAAAAAAAGCAATACTGTCATGCATGTTATGTTTATGGACTTCTGCTAGAGCTAAAAAAGATTCTAAGAATTGAGCAACCTGTTTATTTGTGTAGAAGTTTTTAAACACATAACCACACATCAAAACACTACTTACTGTGGGGTAAAAATGGAGGAAGATCGGGTGTTCGGAACAATTTTATAGTAGCTGGTCCTTCCCCACCAGTTGTCAACACTTGAACTTCCAGTCGGTATAGCATTGATGGCCTGAGATTGGGCACGGTGAGTACATAATGATCCTAATAAATACATTACATTAATTCTCATAGAATCTAAAAATAAAGCATAGTTGCTCTACTCACACAAATCAAGGTTCTATCACTCTCAGCACTCACAAATTATTTTCTTAGGAAACTGTAAAAAAGATTTAGTGTATGTATTACATATTCTTTTTTAATAAAAAAAAGTTCATTAAATACACTTGTTTTCATTTTACATTTTTCTGGAAATTCTACTGAATGGGAAATTAAACAAGGCAATTTTCAGGACTAGGGCCCCTGCTGGAGCTAGTGGTGTGGCTATGCTGTTTTCAGCAAATTTGCCCCAGATTACACAATGAGAATCAGCTCTTCTATTCCCATTTCTGACATGAAATATGTGTATTGTCCTTACTTTTCATTGCTCTGTATCTCTGGTCACTCACGTGTGCTAAAAACTTTTGGAGTAACTTCATAAATGCTCCTAAATAGAAATACATCTGACTAAGTATGGGAGGGCATTCAGGAACTACAGTCCCAATTTACCTTATTTCAAGCTAAAAAGGAGTGAAAAAGCACCCTGTAGTTCAGTTCCAGGGCCAGGACAGAGGGACAGAGACACCAGGCAGTGCACACAGAGTATACTCATTCTATCAGACAGAATTTGCATGGCAAATTGTTCTGGAAAATCTTATCTCAAGCACACAGCAGAAGGACAAAAGTTGGCTGTGAGAACAATGATTATCTGCTATTCCTGGCAGATCAGAAATCTAAGGGGAAGGGAAAGAAAAGGCAAAGGTAAAAGTGGAGCTTTATGCCAAATTAGTGTATATACTTAGATGTGGCTACTCTAAAAAAATCCTTGCTGAAGCTCTTTCATTGCATATAAAATACCCAGTGAGAAGAGAGAGAAATGCCTACGTCACATTCATACATACATTCATACATTCACTTTGCTCTTTTTGATGCTCATTGAACATGAGCAT
This sequence comes from Perdix hodgsoniae, assembly GCA_035772895.1. Lineage (NCBI taxonomy): Eukaryota > Metazoa > Chordata > Aves > Galliformes > Phasianidae > Perdix > Perdix hodgsoniae. The sequence continues at coordinate 2,636,715 of JAPSGF010000068.1, read as the reverse complement.
TTCAGCTCTGGATGCACAATTACGGAACTTTTAACGTTTACAGATGGCCAACAAGAACAAATGAACGATCTTCACCATGAAATACAGAAATACTGAAGCAAGTGTTTTGTGCAAGTTAACCAGCTGCCATGAATAGATGGATACATATCGTGTTAAATAATTAAGCATATGAAATCTCCAGACTCTATAGTAACAAAATCAGAGAAAAACAAAGATAAGCAACTAAAACACAATGTAAAGGAATGTTTTAAATAAAACATAATACATATCCCAGACCTAACTGAAACAAATGCTTAAAAATGAAATAGTAATAATGAATAAACTGTATGCAAAACAAAATAAATTTTAAATGAAGAATAACATCTTATGGCCTGAAACTTCACTAAGGTTGTGGCCCGCATTCTAAGGTCTGTGATGGAGTAGCCACTTCAAGATAACCCTGCAACATACCCTGCTGAACAGACCAAGGATATATCTTCTTTGTGCCTCTGCTTGTGGATTTGATGTGGATCTCATTAAGACTGTACAACTGTGGAAGAAAACAGCTCTGCAGAATGCATAGCATCTTTTGGAGCATCTGCAGTCAAATTTGTTACTCTCTGTTACTCTGTCTGAAAACTGGCTTTGAAATTTGGCCATAGCCTTAGGGCAGTATGCAAGGAACTCAGATAAAACTGTGGGAATCTTGTTTTGGACTTCAGAACATGTGTTGAATGTAGGATGTGTTCAACACAACATTTTATTCATTCTTTGATGAAACAAATGTTATCAAAAGTCTTTCAGCCAATTCTGCTTGTGACACAATTGCCTTGATCTATCATGTCTCTAAAGTGCACAGAAAGACTCCCAGCACTGTTAGGAGACTTTGGATCCAGGCCAGCTGCCTAAGTCCTTTTGTCGACCCTGGTGGATCTGGCAATACAATCCAAAAAAAGTACTCTTCACTTGCTTCTGCCAGAGGAACTGAAATAGCAAAGACCATTTTAAAGCTAAAAGGAGGAAGAATTCAAATTAATTGTTCTGATACTTTGAACAAACAGTGAATTCTATTTCTCCTACAAATTATTTCTTCGTTGGACAATAGCAAGTATTCACAAAAGTGATTTTTATTTTTGGTAGAGAAATGAGAAACTCAAAGTAAAAAAGTAATACTTAATCCGTGAAATGTATTGACTTGGACACCAATTAATTAGTAAAACTAGTAATCACCAATAATTAGTAAAACTTAGTAATCACCAAGCTGAACAGCCTGATCATCAAAAGAAAATAAAAACTATCTATTGCCATACAGATGATCTTTTCCTCCCTTCAGGCATTTTTTAGATAATGGTTTCTAATTTGACAATTGCGCAAATTAAAATTTTTGATGTGCAATCGAGAAGAGTAGCTGTGCTTTTTATTTCTAAGGAGGACAAAATTAAAGCCTCTCCTGCTCCAACTTGCCTGCGGAGAAGGAAAATGCTATGTGTGACATCTTCATTACCACTAAAAATAAAAATATGCCACATATACACACAGTTATGAAGCCACTAGAAGAGGAAATGAATGAGCAACTTACTGCTGGCAGTATCTGTGACTGTGAAATGATGCTGTTGGGCAAGCTATTCTGTCGGCTTTCTGTGGTTACTTCTGCCCATGTGACTTGAAACCCTGTCATGGGCTGGTGAAGGACTGTCTTAGATATCTTCCAGGAAAAATGACCGGTGATGTTACCTTCCTGAACAATGAAAGACGCGGATAGATTCTCGGGTTTGGCCAACACTTTGGGTAGAACTGGCACTATAAATTTGAAAAGCAAAAAGATAAGCTAAACTTTGAGAAGTAATAGTCAATAACATTCATTTAATTTCACAAATTGAGGTCAGATAGAGCTCTTTTTCTGTGTGTTACTCAGGATCTTGACACGGTTCTGCCATCACATTTTCAGTGTTAGCAAAAACCTATCTTTGACATATTCCATCAGTATTCTGTGTCAAGTTCAAATTTCAAATCAAACTCTATCAGCCACAGGTGACAGGTAAGAAAGTATATGCCATGTAAAATTATAAATGCTTCATTGATTGGCAACCATCCTGGCATCCTGGCAGTTCTCTGTATATCAGAATATATGAGCTGATTTCTGAGATGAAAAGAAAACCTACAACATATCACAGAGCTCCATTATGTAGGCAACATTAAAATTAATGCTATAAAACTGTACCACAAGTAAATAAGCACACTCTGGCTAGGTGAAACTTATGCCTGAGCTGCAGCTGTCCAGAAAGAAAATTATAATGTTGGAATTTTTCAAGAGAAGTGGGCCATTGACAGCAGGATTCTGAGGTGAGCCACAGAGCAGTGGAGGGCAGTAATAATTCAAAGTGAGAGGGCCACTTTCTTGCTGAAGATAGAGGTGTCCAGACTTGCCTACTCAAAGCTATGGCTGACCTCACCTGCTTCAAGTAGGTGGCTGGGTTTGCTGACATCAGAGATCCCTTCCAAAAAATTTCTCCATCATTATGTGATTTCAAATAACCTTTCAGCTATAGCGTGGATTGTGGTAATACTGTCAAAGGTATGATTGTCCCTTTTTGCTATGTTAGAGAAGCATTAACCTAAACTAAATCAAACTGAAAAAGCAGCTTTGGAGCCGAGTACTAGAACATTCAAAAGATGGATCATGCCATTGAATTGAATCAACAGTTATTAACAGAATTGAAATAACAGTTATCATTCATCGTTATAGTGAATGTAACTGGGAAGCTATTCCTCCTTACAGAACAAAAACTCTGTAATAGCAAATGTCATCATATGTTTATAAACAACACTCTAAAATTATAACCTAATAAACACAGCAGCAACATGGTAACCAAAATCTATGCTGCTTTGTATTTTAATTGACCTTTCATATTCCATTGCGGAATTGCTTTTACATACTTTTTTTTTTGTCATTTTAAGTGCATTTGAAATTATTTGGCAAATTCTGCAGATCATGCCTTACCTTCTTCAGCAGCACAGTTAATGTGCTTACGGGTTTTTTCTTTAAATGCAGAGCAAGGTGGGGTGACAAAGAAAATACTCTCAGCCTTAAAACGACTTTTAGATTTTGCAGGTAAAACAGTTACTTTATATTTGCATGAAAATGACAGGTCCTTCAGGATCATGTAGTTCTCCTAGAACAAGAAAAGCAAAAGAGAACATGATGCAAACAGATCCCTAGGGAAAAAAAATAAAAAATGATAACTGAAAAATGAATTTGGCAGATGACGAAGTTTTCTTCAGTAAAATATTTTACTGACACAATTAACACACTCCAACGTGGTTTTTCTCATAGAACAAAGTTTACTTATATTACAATTATTTTCAATTGTAAAACAGTAAAATACATTAGCATGGCATTCAGAAAGGTCCATCCTTTCTACACAGCTCCTTCACCATGCTATATGAATGCTTCTAACTTACAATAGTTAGAACAGTCTCCTACATAGTGGCAATGTGGTAGCAATGTGAGGATGTAAATGCTAATTGAATTAAATAATTGTTAAAAAGATGAAATTAGTTGCTGTAAATGGCAGGCTTCATCTACATTTAGCTATTTTAAAATGCATTCAAAATTCAGCATGGCACTGTGAATCAATTATTTTCCACTTTAGTATATTAACAACTTCTGTCTTATCAGGAGGGTAAACTCCACAGCTGAATTACACAGCAAAATTCTCCTTTTAAGGACAATGATAGAAAAATAAAATTTTACACAAATTATAACTGTCATGGTAACTTCTTAATGTTGTATAAAGTATGTTGAAAATCAATCTAAAAGCTTAAGCACAAACAAAAGGTGTGTGTGTGTGTGTTGGGGGAATGTGTTTTCTGGGAATATGTACAAAAATGCTTTCTTGGCTAATGTCCCAGGTCTTTGATGGCCTTTTATATTTTTCTTTCTCTTTGGAATCACTGATCTCCAGTATTTTTCTGCTTCACATCAACTTTTTTTGGAAGTTAATCCCAAACTACATTAATTAAAACTTCACATGGAAGACCATTTTCAATGGGACATAGATTGGGCTGAGAATGGACTTCACTCTCCATTTTCTACCTACTACTCTAACAGGTTTGACTGCTCCTTATAATTCTAACTGGGTTGGTCCTACTTTTATCGTAAGAAAACAAAACAAAACAAACGGACACATTCCATTCTTTTACAAATGACTGCAATTTGATATTTGCTAAAGATGCTGGCGCATTTACCCAAGACTTCAGGTTATCCTCTGTAGCCACTGTTTCTCGTTTACTCCTTAAAGCAGATACTTGCTAGTCAACAGGCATTTTGACTAGACTTACTGAGACTTCATGTTCACTTACATTTCAAAATGCACTATGAAAATAGGAAATTGTCTAACTTCAAAGTCCATGGACCCTGGACGAAAGCCTAAATGCTCAGCACCAGAAATCTAAGTTCTTTATCTGCCTTGAATTATCATATTGATTATCAAACCCTTTGTAGCAGCAGATGTCTTCTGATTACTTGTAATAAGAATGAGCCTGCATAGTTTTACAACGTAATTGTACAAATTGGTGTAAAATGATAGAAAAGAAATAAATTTACGAATCCCACAGTGCATTTGGCCCAATATACAAGTAATCTTTCCTGATTTCTAGTGGAAATAAACTTCTTAAATACAAACTTTCTCCTGAGATCATTGACCATAACTTGAAATATTGAGACTGTTAATACCATTATATCACAATCATTTTTTTAATCCATCTCTAACATTTGTCCTGTTGACTTCATGAGGTAATAAACCTTACAAGCTAACAGCCTCTTGCATGAGAATTCTTTTTTTTTAATTTATTCTAGCTTTATATGACATAAACTGTACTGAATTGATCTGATAGTACAGGTCAAGGTAAGAAGAAAGGATGAATTATGTTTTATTTCATGTTCTAACATGTATTTACATGGAGCTTTTCTCTTAACAGTGTCCAACTTCCAGATTTAATATCTAGTATTTTCCAGCTATTGTATTATTTTTCTAATTCTATCATTCTTCTCAGTTCTGAAAACCACATTTGTGTCTAAAAAAAACACGCTAGTTTATAATTGCTATTATTACACTTCAGTATTTGTACTTCTCTAGACACCTAGTTCTTATTATAAAACAAGCTATCTTCTATCTGCTGTAGAAGTATATATTAAATCTGTTTTCCTGCTAATGGCTTCTGAAGAGCACCACCATCACCAACAAAAAAATATTAGCCTACCTTGGATTAAAAAACAAACAAACAAACACAAAAACCACTCCAGATGAACCATTTCTACCTTATGTAAGAAAAAGTATAAACCAAACTGTGTTTTGTTGCAGAACTATCCTTTCTCTTGCAGCTTAGGAGCTATTCAGAGTCAAGTAGAAGTCTGAATGAAGACTTACGTAAGTCAGCTCAGTTACTTTCTCAAGTCCCTTGGTGTCATTGTGTGCACAGGATTCCAGTAATGAGTGGACTTGGAATTGATTCATGCTGATATCTAAATGCGTCAAAAAAAGAGAAAAAGACAAATTATAATTACACCTTCACAACTGCAACTTTTTCTAGCTTGTTTGGATATAAATAGAGTTTAAGTATTCTAGTGCTACTAGTTCCTCACTTGTCCATAAGCATTCATTAATAAAAATGGACTATTATACATTCATAATTTAAGCCATACATCAGCTAAGAGGGATAACTTTCAAAACAGAGAACTGGCATTTTCAGAAATGTAAGTATCTACTGATATGAGCATTAAAAAAAATCTCAATGCTGTTTCTTTCAAGCATCCTGCATATGATGTGAATGACCCTGTGCCAATTACTTGACACTGTTTATCTTGTCAGAGTGTTGCAACACTACTCACTGGCAGTACCTGAGAAATATGTGCCTGGAGGTATGTGAAAACGTCTGCAAGCCTGTGAGATCTTCCTTTTCTGAAAAGGGAATTAATTCCCATTTAAATCAATGATAAAACTTACATAAGTATCAGTACTATAAACTTTCAAGCAGTTTCCAGATCTTCATTTTGAGATCCCTACAAATAATTGTAGAGGTAGCCACTGTATTTTACAGTTGCTTTTGTCAAGACTGATTGCAAAAGAAAGTGAAAGAAAGGGCAATTAAGAATTAGACAAAAGAAGAAAAGCTCGCCAGATACTGACAGTACATCCTGTCATTTTTTCCTGATTTAGTTCTCCTTTGTCTTTATATAGGAGATGAAAAATTAACTTGGTATGATATAGCCACTAATACCAAATGCCTGATTGTGTGTTTCAGGAGAGAAAACAAGTATCTGTGGTGCCCTTAGATCTGCTCTGGCATTAGACTGCTACAAGCAAATGGGATGCAGAAGGGAAAGATCATAAATTAAAGAGAAAACAAGCAGTGTCTGAAACTAGCTCAGACGGTGTTCTGGTAAAAAGACTGATGAGAAGACCCCTCAAAATTGATTTTTATTATTTTATTTTTTTTAACAGCTGTTTGCAATACAATGTGTATGCTAATTTTCTTTGGAAGCTCAACACTCTCTCAAAGATACCTAAAGAAATAACTGGCTGCTTTGTGATTGTTCCCTTCCATTTGAAAAGTAATAAATAATTGGATGTGCTTTCACTTGCCGCTTGGTTGCTGGGCTTTCCTATTTGTTGTGCTTCTTTGATGAAGACACAAATTCACAGTACATCTGGAAGCAGGTTTCATCTGAGTTAGCGTTTCTGTTGCCTATCACCTGTTTGTGCCCCCCTCCTGGGACCTGAAAGCAATGTACTGCTATATTATTCCTGCTATGTTAAAAATGTACAGTTTGTGCCACATACACACAATGAACCTGTTATTGATAGCATATTCGCTGATAATCAGAATTTATTATTTAAAACTATCTGCATGTAAGTTGTTCTGCTCTTTGTAAAGTTACAAAATCCCAAGAATCAAGAGCTTACAACATCTCAGCAGCCGTCCAGAGATTTACTATGCGTCTTTCTAGAAATGTGCTCCAAATATCTGTTATTGCAGCTCCTAGCAGAGAGGAAATCTGTTTGGACTCTACAAGTCCACCTCCTATAAGCTAGAAGCTTTTCAGAAGACACTGCCCTCTTGCAGATCTTCCTTCCTAATTTCTCCTCTCTTGCATTAATAAACCCTAAGTAACCTACCCATAAACAGCCGATACCATCTTTGTTCAAGCAAGAAAATCAGGAATAACTAAAAATATATATATATTTCTCTCTTCCTTGCCCTCTCAACACAGACTGTAAATGTATAATGAAAGTTTTTAACAACAATAATTCTGTGTTTATTTAAACAAAATTAAGAAATGAACCTTATATTTGATAGTGTTCACATTTTATATTCTGATAACAGTCTATATTGAAAGTCAAGATTTTCTGTATTTTAATATTTAACTTTTGCATGCATACACATATGTACAAGAGCAGCCATAAAATAGAATTCATCATGACAGCAACAGCTAAGTTTATCCAAAACTCTTCATTAAGACACATCCCTAGATTTTTTTTTTTTTTAATATTAAAATTTCTTCAGTCATTTCTTCACTCATCTTAAGTAATTTGGGTTGAAAAAAATGAAATATAAGTCTCCTATTTGAGACCTCACATGTGAAAACTGAGGAAAAGTGAGACTTTTTTATTAAGTACAGCTAGAGGCATGAAATAGTGTATATGCATGCTTGATGTATGCATATTAAATAAGGAGCTTGCTTTGGAAATTATCTTACTATATTATTTAGAAATTCTTTTTAGAGCAGGAGGCAAAATGTATGGAATGATCTCAAAGGTCACATAAGATACTTTAAAAAATATCAAAATATGTACTTGTTTCATAAAACTGCTTATAAAGATCATGGCTTTAGAGTTTAGTTCTTAGGCAACTGATTTGTGTGCACAAGCAGAACAAAAGCTTATCCTACCCTCTCTTTCTCTTTCCTTTGAAATTTCTACAGTAATTTTATTAAGATTTTTCTTTTCAGCTATCCATTACAAACTCAACAACATGAATCACATAAACTGTTCTAGCTGCAGAGTAGGTGAATGTCAGCCACTATCACCACAGCTAATGGTTCTGCATTAAGTCCAGCTGAAGTTAATACACACACTAACACACAACTGTATCATCTTCTGAAAAATAATTTGAGTAGTTAAATATATACAGAATATCCAGCACTTACTGAAACTGCTTTCTAGCAGCTTAATTAGAAAGCTCTACCATTCCTTCTAGAATAAGATTATCACACAGCAAAGAAACTGCCTGTCTTTCATTTCTATTCTCTGATATTTCATGTTTCACATTGTAAAGAATCCTTGTATATAATCAGTCTTCCACTTAATAGTTAGGAAATTTCTAGATTCTGTACTTCCAATTAGAAGACTTCAGCAAGTTTTATAACTCCCTAGCTACCATAGTTAGAAAACATACCTTCTGACATGAAAAAGACTGATAGAATAACCATAAACTGCAATAATTCATCTTTTCCAGAACTGAAAATATGGGACTTGCAGGAGATACTAAGTGCTAGCACTCATTTGAGCAACTCTAAGCTTGTGAATTTAGTCAACAGTACAGCCACTTAAGAACTCCTTAAAAGATTGACACAGCAGGCAGCTTAATCAATTACTTTTGTACCCATAAAAATACCTTAAAATAATCACATAAAGAAATCACTTAAAGTTATCAAAATGGACCTGATCTACCTAAACAAGACAGCATTTCAAACAGTTGCATACAACTAATCCTCCCATAGAAATTAATAGGTAATGTTAATTATTTCTTCTATGATTTTTAAGGTAAATTTTCTGTAGTGTGTGATGAATTCCTAGAGTTAAGAAAACATTCAGACATCACATGAGCATGTTCTTAAAATTCCACATACGCTTAGCTCTTTTGCTTCTAACTTTGATGAACAAAATACCCAAATACCTTAACTAGAAACGTCTTGATCCGGGGATGCTCTAAATCACGCTGAAATGTTTGTTTTGACTCTCTCCCTCTTATGTTCCACCCAAAAAAAGAACCTTTAATTCCAAATCAGTATCTCTGCAAAGCTATCTTGCTACTGATGTTCTTCAAGCAATGTTTGATATAATTCCCCACTAGAATTAAATATGGTAAAAGAAAGAAGTTGTTATCAATGTTCGGAAGATAACTTGCCATGCATAAACCTGCTATTTTCAACCATCATCCAATGAGAATGTCATAATGAAACCACAATTTGTAAGAAGTTACTCAGTAAGAAAATTACTGGAACACCTTGTTCTGCCCATACCTAAGCCAATTATACATCGCTAAACATGATGCTTTGTAGAGAGAACTGCAGTGATTAGTTATGAGGGGCCTGTGACTGCTTCTCTTCTCTTACCATGGAGAGTGTTGATCTTACAAGCTTCTGAGTACTCTGGCCCTGATTCAACAAAGCACTTAAACACAGGAACACTTGTGTTGATCTCGGTAGTTAAGAGCAGCTAATGGATCAGGCAAGAAAGTTTAGTATCCGACAGAATCAAGACATTAATGACCGTATAAAGTACAGTTAAAAGATGGTCTTGAACATATCTTTGATTGTCTTAGATTAAAAGGAAGAAGAAAATATGATAAAATTACATAATTCCCTTCCTGAATTGTGTGTCTTGCAGCATTACTGCTATAAAAGTAGGACATAGCAAAGTTTAACCAGATCGGGTAAAGATTTTATATTTAATATCACAGCACAGGGCAGAGTCAGCTCAGGGCATATGAAACACATTTCAACTAGCTTGATTGTTCCTAGGGTAAAGTTACAGTCAGGCTTTGGGGATCTCTGTATAAATACTTTATCAAACAGGATACCACCACAAAACAATCAGGACAACATCCAGGACAAAAATTACTTAAGTGATGAAACTGTGCTATGGTGAATGGTAAACAGTGAAATGGTAAATGGTGAAATTTAAGTCTTGCATAAAAAAAATCTCCTAAGTACCTGAAGTTGTGTACAGGTCAAAGAATTCTGTAAGAAATAGGAATAATCTGCTCCTGTATCTCATAATACACCTTTACAACTGTGGAAATAGTTCAATAAATCAATGCTTCCAAGATGCCATTCTGGCACAAGGATGAATGGCAATGCTTATCTTCCAACACAATTTACCCATGTTTCCATACCAAGAATTATTACCCAGTATCTGAGATAGAATATTATGAAGTATCTTCACTCTCTCAGATCTTCATTCCTCTGTTTATCAGGTCATCATTCTCAACAGAAAAAAAAGTTACAAAATATATCATGATTATTATAAAGCTGCTCATTCAAAACTTATTACATATGACAGTGTCATACTGTAACAACAGAATGACTGAAAAACAGTTTGGGAGGGCATGCTTCAGTGTACTTTGGAGAAGCAAAACATGATCTTAATCTCTACTTGATCGTAACACTTCTTTTCTCATGCACTGGTTTAGAAGCTATTCTATGCTTCTATGAGTAATGGAATTTCTTGTTAACATTTGAAACCTGAAGCTTACGACAGGGCAAGAAATAATAAAGGAATAAGTGTTTTATTTAACTTATGGTTGATAAGTAAATGCAAAGTGAACAGTCAATCTTAGGATAGACAGGGAAGCAGAATGTACCTTTAGCTAACTATAAAATGCTGTATCGATGAGCTAATGCATGTTCCCCTGAAAAAACTATGTTGCTGAAATGTTCTATCTCAGTCATTTTAGCTAAGCTTTCCTAAAAGACCAAAACGAAAACAGCTCTGGCTCCTTTAGCTGCCTGCGAATTGAATCAGCCAGTAGTAAAAATAAATAAATAAATAAAATCCAAAATGTCAAATATTTGTCTATGAAATTCATGGCATTCATGTCAACTCTGAGAAAAAGAACTTTTCAGTGATCAGCTATTCAAGTAGTCTGATTAAAATAAACACTAAAATCCTCAGTTGACATTTAAACTTCATTCAATAAACAGTTATTAACAAGGCAAAATGTACGGTTTCCTGCTCTTATATGGAAAATAAGCAGGATCATTTAAATAGCAAAGATTTTGTTTCTTACATTATGCCATTTAAAACAAACTTTCTTTCTATAGAACACATTCTTTGCATAATACATCAATAATCCTTTCAAAAAACGGTATTAAAAATTAGTGTGTAATTTAAAGGTGGGCTTGAGCCACAGTATTTGTGTCCATATTAGATTTAAGATTTAAAGGTTCAAGGTTTAAGGATGTTTGTATTGAAAGATTTAAATCTGGGATCATCTTTATTCTGCATTACCTCTACTCCCACTGCCTTTCCCACACACAATGCCCTACGTAAAGTGAGTTCAACATCTCATTCTGGTTTTCAATTACAAGGAAATTTGTCTCATGTAAACTCCAAGTTTCATAATAGCTGCTTCTAGCCTGAATAAAAGCCTCCTACATTGCTCCTTCATAGCCAGACATTCTAATAATTCAAAAATAGAATTCAATGAAAAAATTACAAACAAGTCCAAGCTTGCTAACATTCTACACCCACTAAAAAGCCTTCTGTTTAATTCTGACAAATCTGAACCTCAATGTAGGTGAAGAGGCTATACAGAGGGTAGGGAATGTGGGAGTTCTTCCCAGCTCCAGAGGCCAGGTACACATCCACCTTAACCATAAAGCCTCTGTGGGAGGAGATGTAGACACGCACCTGTTTCTCATGCCTTATGCAAAGAAAAAATAGACAAGTGGGTTGTTTGCATGTACAGTGCATGTGAAATTCTCCCAGAGTTGCTAAACTGGACATTCATGGTATGTGCATCATGGTATGCCACACCAGAAATTTAGAGAAAGCATTTACAGGCATTTATTAACCCACAGTGGATGAAAGGTATCTTGATAAGCTCAGTACCCCAGGAAACTTTTACTCACAATAGGAAAAGAAGGATTGCTCCAGGTCTGATTGTCTAAAGACGTAAGACACAGATTTACAAACAGCCCAGGGATACTGTTTTTGAAAATGTATTTTCTCCTGAAAAGTGAAGTCAGCTAGGAATTAGTTTATTAGCTGAACAGTTAATTTATTCAAAGCCTTGAAGTGAGTTAGGTCTGATAAATAATTTCCCAACTTGATACTGCACATGTCTAAAGTCTGATTGCAGGTCTATCCATCTTTTAATGCAAGTTCGAAAGAAATTAAATTTGTATTCAGTTAGTAAGTTTAAGAATAAAAAGGGGACTTACATTTTCACAATTCCTGAAGGAATTCTAGAATATGACAGGTCATACTTAGGGCTTATGAACATCGTACACTATCTGAATATTAATATGCCATGCCATATGAGTTAACCAGACAAAATGTTAGAACTAGTTTAACATAGTACAGTACAGCCACTCTCTGCCTTCAAGCAGACGTCAATGGTTATCAGCTAAGCAAAATCACTCTCCCGTGCTCTGTGCTGCCTTTGCTCTGTTACCACAATAGGTAATTCTAATCTGGCTTCTGTTTTCTCATTTCCTGTCAAACTTTGAACCAATTCCAATTACATTCCTTGGGACTAATCACTGGAAAAACTTTTGCCTGAGTCTCTCACACCAAGAGCTTTAACCACCCACCCTGAGAGGTATGGTGGTTTGGAAGCGAGTGAAAGGCAATCATTAGTGGTTTTCTGTTATGTCTGTGGAAACATGAAGCAAGGCGGTAAACTGTGACATTCAAAAATCTCCCCAACATTGCCTCAATTGCAGGGGAGATAGCCCTGAGGTTGCCATTATTGTAAATACGATTTTAAAACTTTACCACTTGTCCAACTAATACGTTGCTTACTATTTGAAAAGTTGTGCATTATCTGTTCTACCATTTGTATTACTTGTTGATGTACCATTAACTCTTCACATTTGGACATAAACCAAATGCAAACTACCCATTTTTAGCCTTTCAATTCTCTACTAGGAAGCAGAAAGTCAGAGACCTTAAAAATCAGCTTCAGGATAACAACAATCTTATTCTTGGAATTAGATTAGGCCTATGTGAGACAAAGTAAGGGAAGAGAAGGAATCATACAGAGAATATTTCTGACAAGATAGTCTTTTAACTCTGGAATAACATCCTACTAAAGTTATAGCTGATATTACTACCCACTTCACTAGGAAGGAGGCCCAGAAAGCCCATAGGATACAGGCACCTGAGTCAATTCTAGCACACATGGAAAAGTAAAATTAAGCAATGTCTCTTGGTGAATTGCTGAACAGTTGATCTAGTCAAAGATTCCTGTGCCCAGGGACAACTTTACTAAATACAACTGAGCATAATGTAGTCAACCTCAGTTGAGCTAGTAGATTCACACGGAAAGATGAAATACATTACTGTATACATCACGATAACTAACAGTGAGATCTTTTTCAAAGAAGCATCTAGATCACAGTGATACTTTCAAGTACAAATATATTCCAGCTTAAATATATGATTAGAAAATGATGAGCTGTTTAAACACAGGTCTTCCAATATAACAGTATCAAACTAAGTAATTACTTAGTGTTAAGAAACTACTGTTGAATCCTTACCTCTAACAACTAGAAACCACAACTGTCACTGTAGGGTTTCATTAACTTCAATGGCACTAGCTGCGCAAGAAAGTATCACAGGATAACAAGGAAAAACCTTTATATAGCTTTAAAACCTGCCATATGAAATACCTTATTGCAAACAAAGAGTCAGCACACACAGTCACTTCATTTATCTTTCTGAACTAAGTGAAAGTTAATTTTGTTTTCCTAAGACCTGGTTTTAAAAGCATTTGTGTCAGCTTTCTGTTTGCTTTGCCTTGCCTTGCATTTTACTCTTCCCTGTAATTTAATTCATTACTCTTGTTTGCTTGATTTACCAGACAATGGAGGATTCTTTGCCTCTCCCTGTTTTAAGTGTTCTTTTTTTCTCTCTGCTTTAGCATTTACCAGAAATACAAAGAAAGAAGCCTGAAGCCAAGTCTTAATGCATTTTAAATATTTGTCTTTTTAAGCAAAACTAAGGGGCATATATATTGATTTTAAATATCTAGAAGTACTTCAAATGTTTAATTTGAACACAAAGACAAATGTCCATACACTTCATTCAAACGCAAGTGAACAAAACTAAATCTTTACCTGAGCAAAGACAGTTAAATTATTCTCTAATAACAAGCAATAAGAGAACAGTAGTGAAAACCATGCAATGTGTTAGAAAATACTATAGTGATATGTTGCTTTGGAAAGGAGTTATCTTACTAAATTACATTCTAGTATTTTCATGTATGAGAATTAAAACAGCAAATGATGAGGATTGAAGCTGTGAATTCATAAAGAAAAGTTTTTTTCTCCATTAGGCTATGAGATATTTCTTAGTTTCATATCCTAAAATTACATAACCATGCAATATCTTGAAGATCACTCAGCTGAGGTCTAAAACATCAGCTCTCTGGTTGCCAAACCTATGGAACACAGGAAACAAAATTATTTTTGTTTTTACAATTTCAGTCTTGATTGCTGCCCAAGATAGTAAGCATCTTAATAGTAATAAGTAGCTAGTCCCTTTAAGAAAGGCTTTCAAAGTGCACCAGTACTTCATAATGGGTGGTACTCTGTGACACCGGCACAAAGGAGTTAAAAGTGAGTTCCACATTAAAATTGGTTCCACTACTTGACAAAAATAACACATCATTTTTAATTTCACATATTCAAGATGGCCAAAAATTCTGGCCACAAGAAAGTTCCCCTTTTCATTTATAAAAGCAGAATTCATGCTGTTTAAGGAATGTAGTGTGTTTCTCTAATCCCAGGCCTAAATCAGAGGCAGCAAGTGAAAGACATTTTCTTCTCTCAGAAAGAAATCATTGTATCCTATAATTACAATACACTTTTGTGATGACTGACTAGTAAAATTATGTGCATTTGCTAAGCACCTTGTACCGCCTGAAGTGTGCCGTTATTCTTGCTGGCATACCTCCTGAAGTAAAATCATTATTGCCATCATACCAAAGCATTCAGACTGAAAGACTATTTCATAAAAGTATTTCTTTTAATGTAAAGTTCAGATCCTACATTCCATTCATGTCTCATGCTTACTGAAGCTAATAGGACTGAGGAAATGACACTTGAGGAACTGGCCTATATAAGTTCTTCCAAGGTACCAAATTGTGGTACATTACGATACATAAATATGGAAATAGGATCTTCCACCCTGACTTTAGCACATTATTCAGTTCAACTTATAAGCAGTTGCTTCTTTAATGCATAAAATAAAGCCAGCTTAGTAACAGTTTGCAACATCCCCTCTGTTTCATTTCTTGTACAGTCAGATTAATTCTATTCAGAGGGATATTAAAAAAAAAAGGTTTTCTTTCACTGGCTTCCTAAAGGCACATCTGCAAATGACAACAAGGATTATATCTTCTTCATAGTAATGGCAGAACTATCTTTTACTATCAGGAAATATCACCATGCCTTCTGGAAATCCTAAGGAGCACTGCACTGTTAGATGGCCTCAGCAGCCTGGCGTTCATAAAGGACAAATTCTGGAAACAGTAACAGCATCTGTTATAGGTCCTTACAGATCGGTCTAAGCAACTTGATTTACCCTCTAAGTTATTTCCATTTTCAGCAGATCATTGGATCAGATGACCTCTAGAGGTTCCTACCAACCTGAATTGTTCTATGATTCCATTCTGTCTTTTTTAGACACAGTAAAATTGTTCAAATTCAAATACAAAGTGATTTCTAAAGTAGAAAATGGAACAATGAAAATAAAAAAAATAATCTGACCTTAGGAATATGTTTGTGTTTTTTAAGTGCTATGAGACTACCAGATATCCATACAGGTCTTTCATTCTGATTGTTTCTGTAATTTGTGGGGTGGGAAACAGTATGAAACTCTTTATGTAGCTGTCTTAGTTTTGGACAGAATTAAAAATAATAATAATTATGAGATCTAATGCTACTAGCAGCTATTCCTGCAGAAAATGAGTACTACTACTCTTACAAAATGAAACATTTATGTTTTGGTAAATTTTAAAACTTTTAATACAGCTAAAGTATGCTTTATATCAACTCATCACATTGGTTAAAATGTTTTCATCTTAAAAAGCTCTAAAATCTAAACAACATATTTATATCATCATCACTGCAATCATCTCTGTTTAGGACCATTAAATCCATTGCAGAAAGTATCAAAAATCTTTATAAACAAACTAGACAAAGCAAAGATTGCTACAAACAATTGATATTTTACTTAATTTATAAATGTCCAACATATTCAAGCTTCATATTTGTATTTCTTGAATTATTTCTTATGTCATGGAAACTCTCAACATAATCAAAATACACACTTCCCATAATTTCATGATATTTTCATAGTCGCTACTTGTTTTAAACTCACACATCCTATTTTAGGACTGTAAGAAGACTGTATTTCTGCTTAAAAAAAAAAAAAAAATATATATATATATATATATATCACAGCTTTCAATAGTAAAACTGAACAGAATAATCTGAGTTGGAAGGAATCCACAAAGTCCAACTCCTGGCTCCACACAGTACTATTCAAAATTCAAAACCTATATCTGAGACTGTTGTTCAACTGCTCCTTCAACACTAGCAGCTTGGTACTTCTGGTGGTACTTCCACTGTCTGATCACTTTCGTAATAATGTACAAAATAATGATAATGTTAAAGTAATCAATAGGGACTCCTGCTTGCTTTCATCCATCATGTAGGATACAGAGGTCAGCTACTTGTCAGGAAGGATTTGAACTCTGATTGCCTATTGGCAATGAAAACAACCTAGACATCAGGTCATACTGCAGACTGAAGTAAAGTCTTCGTATTATAGTTGCTGCAATCACATACCTCCTACAAATCCCTAAACACAACTAGTGACAGTGCAGTTCATAAAGGACAAAGAAGTGTAAGTACAGTTCCAAAATCAGCTGTTTCCTGTGACTGCTTTCTTTCTTTATGCCAAGATACAGAAAATATGTTCCTTCTGCTGTGCTCACAAGCACAATGAAAAAAATTTGCTCTGCAGCCCAACCTCACCAGTAAATTTTCAGTCAGTATCTCATTCGTGGACTACCTCAACTCCAAACCCCTGTCAGAGCTTGTGGAAGTTGCTATCTTCTAAGAAGGTAATTGCCTGTATTTCAGTTTCACATAAAGCAATGGCTCCTGCTGAGTTACTGAATATGCTGTCACTTAGAACACAGAAATTTTTGTTGGAAAAAAAAGAAAGAAAAAAAGAAAATCTGACAAGCTTCCATATTCTGCCCCTCTTACACACATTTGCTATCACAATTTGTTATGAGAGAATAATGAAGACATATTCCACTACAGGACTGAAGCATGTGACAGAGCTGGCTCCTACCACACAACCAAACTAGACATCTGTTTTTCCGCCTGGTATTACTGGATGTACAGAGATTCAAACCAGAATCTGTACAGTAAGTAACTCAAGAACTCAGCTAGAACATTCCTCGCAATTCAAGTAAAAGCAACAGTAAGTCAAATTATGTCATTTCTAAATGATGTGTGACATTATCTGCCTCTGATGATCTGCAGTGGTGGGAATTACACTAGTTACAAACAGTTAATTTTAAACAGTAAAAACTTTCCTAAGTTCCTTTGATCCATTAACTCATCTCAACAATGTAATTCCCTCCGAAAGTGATGCCTCCTATTTATTTCCATGAAAACTTCAACAGCTACAAACAGCGTAATAACACAGAGCAAATTCTCAGCTTCAAAATATTATTTTTCAACGAAGTCACCACCACTAGCTATGCTCTTTGTCAGTGATGAATAAAGGCCGCATATTAAGTCGCATTTATAAAAATCTTCATGGTCTTCCAGAACACGGCTTGTCGTCCATGTTGCTGCTGCCACTGCTGAAATGAACCACCCACTGCTTCACTGTGCTCACATCCACTGCTCTCCTTACACATTCAGCAAGTGTTGATGAATATCAATAGGTGCCATTTTTTCTTCATGGAGGAATTCAGTTCCACACCTTTGTTTCATCCACACCTCCAGGTCAGACACCAATTTGTCAGACTGCCCCTCTGCTGCCATCACACAACAACATGTAATGGAATACTGTCTGGCAAGCTCAATCTCTACTGCCCTACCATCAACATCTGCCTCTAACGTCCTTACTTTCATACTTTGTGTTATAGGAATGCTGATTAACTTTCTTCTTTTTATATACATTTATAGTCTTTAACACAAACATGACTTTCAGGTATGTGACAATATGGAAAACAGCTCCAGATTTAGATGTCAACATTAGACATTTACAATGCAATGTCTACTTATAAGCTTGATAGCTATTTTACCATTACAATTAGAGAAGAACTAGTTCAAGACATTTTCTTTGAATCTTGAGACATTTTCTTTTTTCTCAGTTCAGACTGTTCAGTTTTGAACCTGTTACTAGAGAGATATGAGGCATCTCTAGGTTTTCTACATATGAATTGTCAAGTCTGAACTGATCATCTTGATCCCCTTAGTACTCAGTAAGGAACACAGGCAACTACAGAAGATTATTTAGCTGCTGTATGGATCAACTGCTTCAAAAGTCATCTGCTTTTCTAACTATAAAAGCAGATGAAACAACTTGTTGACAACCTGCTTTCAGAAGGATAAAGTTTGAGGCTATTGATATAAAGCTCCAAATACATAAATCTCACTTAGGATAATTGAAAGCATATTATTACATAAACTTACTATTTATAATTAAAAATGCCTCAGTTTTTATTTAAACTTTAAATTACCTTGGCATTCCATAAAGTTAGGCAAAATTTAAATTCTAATGGGAAAATCTATAAAACAGAAACATATTCAAGAAAGGGACAGACACTTAAAGTGCATATATAGTCAGGTTGAGCCAAAGTTTTTATTGGAGGAATAAATATATAATTTAAGAGAATCTCATGCAGGAGGGAAAGAGATGTATACATTTAAACAGGTAGGCACTTTTTAAAAAGTGAAAGCTACATTTCATAAACCACATTACCCAATGTGACATATTCTTATGTTACATAGGATGGCTATATAGCTTTTCTCAAGTTTGGATGGTGCTGTATAAACCTATTCCCTTCCCCCAAAATTAAGTATTTCTAAAATTCTTTGAAAAATTCCGGAGGAATAGGTTACTGTCTATTTTGTAGCCCTTTATGTCAAACACAAAAATGTTATGCATGTGTTACTGCTTTATATGTAGATGCTTCAAGTTAAAACACTATTAGAGTAGGTGTACTTTCAAATAACAGCATATGATGCTGTTATGGCTAAGCTAGAGCAATGGAGAAAAATCTGTATGCTTCTAGTGAGAAAGAAAGGAAAATCCCTTTTTTTTTTTTTTTCATTTCTAAATCTGATTACATACTTAAAATGTACAGTATTTTCCTTCAGTCTTAAAGACTTAGATAAAATCATCACTAGATTTTCTGCAAGAGAAAAAAAAGCTGCATGTAGCCTAGTAGACAACCAATGTACAGATTTTTGCTGTGGTCTTCACAAACTCTTTTTCCTATTCTAATTCAAAGTGATTGATAAAGCTTGGCATCAAGCCTATAATGGCCCTCACATAACCACTGTAGCTCTAAATTTTGTGGTTCAGACTAGTAGTTTGGTTTTTGCAACATCACTACATGATTTCCATACAGGCTCATTTTCTGACTCATTTCTCAACTGACAAAGTCTAAGAAGTCATGCTGCAGTGGCATCCAAAGGAGTACCACATGGGAACAGTATGCACTTTGAGATCTCTTGACCACATTCCAGGGAGACTACATGCCTAGTCACAAAAGTTCTGTGATGTAAGCACAAATTCTGATTATTTATTTACAAGAAGCAATTTCTTCTGAACCAAAAATCATCTCAGCTCTGAGAAGATTCAGTACTCCAACATGAAGACAGTTTTTAGATAGCTGACACATAATTTCTTTCTGGCAGACATAACAAGAGGCAATATTTCACTCTAATGTGAAGGTGAAGGGATGTTGTATTTGACTTCAAATGATTGAATGAGGCTCAGTATATTATAACAATGTTCTACAACTCTGAGGCATGTCAGAAGAGTTCCTCCCTAAAAAAACAGTAAAGGAAAAATTTGACAAACCTGTCTTCTTCCAGTAGACTTTAACCTGAAGTTGGTTGTCCTGATAGAAAGGAGTTCCAATTTTAAGAAAACGAGTGGGTTTTCTTCTTTGAAAAGTTGGGTAAGAATCTACCAGTCCTTTTGGAGGTTTTCCAGCAGATGTCTGCTCATCTGCAGTACATAGAAAAATAAAGAAATTATTTACTTAGTACAGTGCTGTCTAATGACTATGCCAACAATGTTCAAATTCAGAAAAAAAAATATAAACCTACCTTATTTTAATATCTTAGCTAAAGGAAATTATTGTAACTATAAAAAACAAATGGTCCATATGGTTGAAAAACATAATTTGTTTGAAATTCAGTAAAGACATTTTAAGAGAGAAGAAAAAGACACACCAATGCTAAAATGAAAATGCTCTCTAAATTTTCAAAAGGATCATAAGTAGAGGGAGTGTATTTATATTCCCAGGAATAAGAGAAGCTAACACTGACTTTTTCAACAAGCATGGTATCTAGCTGTACTTCTATATAATCATTCATCATCTTTATATTTGCAAAGTATTTGAATATAGCCAAAAACCTGAGGACAGGATTGAGTGTAACCCACAGAGGCTGCATGCGGTTATTACATCAAAGTAAATACAGTGCTTTGGTATGGTATATGAGAACACTGTGGTCAGATTAAAGATCTTTTTTGCCTGCTTTCCCGTCTCCAACAGTGAACAGTGAATGCTTAGAAAAACACTGTACGAGCAGAATGAACTTTGAACAAATCCCGTGATATGTGTGCCTTCCAACAAGCAATGGTAATGCAACGTCCTTCATCAAGCTCTTCGTCTGGTAACATTTTATGAATATTTAGCAGTGTTGTCAGTACTCCTAAATGTTTTCAGTTTAAGAGGCAGTAGTGTGGATTCAAAATGCATTTCATTGCACATGGTCAAATATAACAGTTCTGACTGAGGCAGTATTTGTATCAGATTAACAAAAAGCCTGTATTTAATTCAATATTACATGTAAGTGAAAAATGAAGATTCCAGTTATTAGAAGTGGCAAATTATTAGCTGTATACTTGAGAGAAAAAGACTTACGTTTCAACAATCATCATGAGAAACACGTGAACTTGGATATGGTATCCTACATGTAACTTCAGCTAAAAATCAAACTGCTTTTTGGACAAATTTTACTTTTTCAATCTTTTGCTTAATCTGATACATTTTTACTTTTTTACTTGCTTCTTTTACACTGAAGTAAATCTACCAGATTCATGTATGTTCTTTCACAAGGTAATCAAAGTGTTTATGCTGTCTGAAAGGAAATCACAAAGTGATAGAGCAAAGTACAAACTTGAACCTGTTAGGTATATCTGAATGTAAAGTATTTTAGTTTAACCAGATTTGTATTTTGCTGTTTTCTTTCCAATTTCAGAACAAGAACACTGATTTAAACTATATACTACATATACTGATCAAGAGTGAGAGAATCTTGCTGCATTTCCCAGAAGAGAGGCACATGAATACAGTGAGGCAAGATATTTTCAAGACCGAGGAAAGATAACACCAGAGGGCCAGGGTCAAAGCTCACAGAAGTCCACATGACTAAATTACTTCAGTGGGTTATGGACTGATTCTATTCTGACAACATGAACAGCCACCTAAAAAAAGACCTTAATTCCACAGCGAGTTGAGCAATTGAC
Source organism: Perdix hodgsoniae (assembly GCA_035772895.1). NCBI lineage: Eukaryota > Metazoa > Chordata > Aves > Galliformes > Phasianidae > Perdix > Perdix hodgsoniae. The sequence goes on along the minus strand of JAPSGF010000068.1, from coordinate 2,614,927 downwards.
AGTGGGACTCCAGCAAAATTGGAATGGTGCTTCTGGAACCACTTCCCAAAGGCCATAAAATTCCCCAAATGATGAGGGGGCATGAATGTCCTGTCCTAGATAATATTTCAGGCAATTATTTTTTCAGATTTCTCCATCTGCTTCTGAGTATTATCAAAAATACCTCAAGCAGAAGTTGTTCTAACTAGCTAACTTTAGTGAGAGTCAGAAGATTAATTCAGATCTATTTGCATCTCCTTCAGGGGTAGATTGTATTTGCTTTTTCACATAAGCCATAATTTAGCCATTTTCACAATAGGTCCAAACATATTTCTCAGTAGAATGCTCTGTTGACTAAAATGTGTGGTATCACCAGTTTGGGCTCAAATAATCTCCAGTTCTTTTATCCATGGCTTTAACAGGAAGTATGTTCAGATTTCTCTATATGCTTATTATTGAAGTACTCTCTTGTAAAACAAATATGCGTTTTCAAGTTCTCTCAGGCACAGATTTGCAGTTAAAAAGAAAATACTGCTCATTAGCTAAATGGATGATCATACTTTGAATATAGCATTCACACACTTGAGGTACATTTGCAACCAAAAATATTCTGAATGTAGTATTAATTTGGTTTGTAAAACAATACAGCAGCCATTTAAACTCTTAGTTGAAAAGGTCAATATAGTAAAGTGAAATAAAGCACAAAACAATTATGTAGATAATAAACTTTCGAAGAAACTACTGATAGACTTTTATTAAGTAAAAGGGGCAAGGAGAGGGTAGATTATCCAAGTTATTCAAGGGACTTAAAACCCTGATGGCAGGAAAGAGGTATCAGTGGTGTGGACATAAAACGATGAACCCACCAGTCATTATTGGTAGAATAAATGCCACTTGGTAGAGGACTTAGAGGAGGAGGATAATGTGGTAAGTTACAGGTGATCTGCATCGGATTCAGAAAAAAACACTGTTCTGGACAGAGAGAATTGAAACAAAAGCTTTCCTCTCCCAGCACAACCCCATTATTGACACATCAGTAATATCAGAGAGAGTTGATAACAGCACCATCAGTGAAACAGTTTATTGTAAAGAAAAATTAAGGAACGACATCTACACAGGCAAAGTACAAGCTCCAGTGTAGAGGGACTGCATTATGCAGTAAGTCTTCATTGAATGTTTTGAAAGACTATAACCTAACATCAGGTCTAATAATAAAGCCTGCTGAACATCAGTTGATTAATTAGCCTTGCTTCCAAGAGGGGAAAATTTAGAAGGCTATTTTCATAGTAAAATAAGAGAAAGAAATTAATAGCTTCCAGAATAAAGCCCTGCCTCAGACTTACGTGAAATTCAGGTATCAGCCTACTCCTGGGACATTATTTCTACAGAAACTAGACTGAGTTACATGTTCTTTCTTGGAGCTGTAAATTAATCTGGCAAAATAACAGTAGTATGATATCGTGCATGTTCCTGAAAACTAGGTCATTCCTGTGAGCAATGTCAGAAAACACAGGTACAATCAAGGTGAGCCAGTGGAAAGGCAAAATTTTTGTATGCACCTATATAGTGCTTCACCAAGGATTTAACATAAACTTGCCTTATGTCCACACTGTGCAGATTCAAGCTCATTTTCTGCTATGATTTCCAAGAAAAGGCAGTACATTCAAGATACCGAAGTTTGGCCCTTTGCTGTCTCTAAAATGGCCCAAAAAGGTTGTAAAAGTGAGCTTAATATAGAGAGAGAAAGGAATGAAATGGATTTTAAGTCTGTTTTATCTTCTTGGTGCATTAAAACTGGAAGCAACAGTAGATGTAGAGGTCTGTCTTAGGTAGCAATTAATTTAAAATATTTTCTACGTCTCCAAACAGAATATATATGCAGAAGGAACCGGGAAAAATAGCCATCGGTTAGTTACATGACGGTATTTAGGGTAAATGTAATTTTATGAAAATGGTGCCAAATAATTGATTGTACTTTAAAATCAAAAAGTAAATGGATAGAAAATGAAACAATCAGGAAAGAATATTAGAAATGATATCCCTAGCATCTTCTGATCAGAATTTTGCTTTATTGCTTTATTGACTAATCAGGGATGTATCAGAAGTTAAGACAGTAACTCAGTATTGTATTGCAATTATAAAAACATTTACTAAGACTCAATTTACTCTCATATTCAGATACAATTTTAAATTACATTGTCATAATAAAATGAGAGAAAGAAATTCAATAGCTTGCTTAATGCTACTTTGGCTATATGCTATAATAATGCATAATAATGGCACTTGGGATTCTTTTCCACTTACCAGAACAAAGTTGAACCGAGCATTGCTTTAGTATGTGAAGTTTTAAATATCTTAAAAAGAAATAATCTGACCTCTAAAGATATCAAGATTTTAATTTGAATTTTTGTCCTGTGTATGTAATAATTTATTGAAAACTCATTTATCAGGAACAAAAAAATTAAGATTCTCCAACAGAAGAGTCAATGTTTTATCTCACTTCCTACAAAGTATATATTTGTATGGTCCAAGAACTGGAATTCACAGGCTAGTCAAAATAGTTAGGATTTTGAAAAGCACTGCAAGTCAAAACTGTCCAGTTAAGAGAAAGATACAGAAATGGATTTACAGCAGCTAGTAAGAAATATTGCAAGGATTGATAGATGTATTGCATTTTTAAATTCTTAACATCACAGTGGTGCAAATGCATTCATTTTCATTGCATTTCTTTAAGGTGAGTAGGAACTAAGAAAAAGAAACAGGCAAAAATTCTTATGAATTTTGAAATAGGAAATTTAACATTAAAAGGTTACTCAATTTCATCAAGATGAGATCACTCTGCTATTAAGCAGCCAGTTTAAGAAATTACTACTTAAAACATGCAAATTCCACTTAAAGAAGAGATAAAACATTCAGGTGTCTGAATACAATTACTCACTATTATTCCTGTTGCCCTGTGTCGTGCTAAAATGAAGAGAAACCTTAGCACTTTTAAGGCGTATCTGACCCCAGCGTGTTACTGCCTGTAGTTCCACATTGTAGTTGCTGTTGGGTTGGAGTCCCTCCAGGACCACATAATTTTGGGGCTATAATAGAGAATATATATATATATATATATAAGGAAGTTATATAGTATTACTGAAACACAGGTTTGTACTAAAGGCAGGATTGTTATCTTAGGCACACCACTCTTTCAAAATTAGAAAAGAAAACTTACGTATAAATTTCAGGAGAACAAGTTTGATTCTTTAAAACTATATTTCATTGTACTCTACTCTTCTTTGTCATTTTTTATAATACTAACCTTATTGACATTTACAGAATTTCAGTGATTCCTTGGCAAATATAGTTACTTACAGGTTAGGCCAAAATTAGGGTTGTAATTATATACATATATGTATATACACATACACACACACACACACACACAGAAAATACAAAAATACTTTTTTTGGTATGCCAAAAATTATTTCAGTCAAAGAAATTAAAACTCATTCATCCACCATTTATTTTTATATTAGCAAAGCAACTGACAACTTAGTCTTGAGATAGCTAATCTGAAAATAGTTACATACAATGTTCAGTACATTCATTAATATTTTTCTATAAAATGTTTAAAATAAAAAAAACGAAGTCAACCATTCAAAGAATCTGCTAATTGGTAAGGATTATTTTTCTCTATAGAATGAAAAACAATAATTCAAAAATACAATTTAATGGAAGTTTTTGTGAGTAGGACAATGTTTAATAATCTGTAAATTAAAATACTTCCCATAATATTGCAAAGAAGAGACAAAGCTACTCAATATTCTTGTTACATTTGCAAATTTTTTTTTAATATTTATAAAACTGCCCTTCTATCCCATGTCTCAGACAGAAGTATCCATGTTCTCATAGCTATTCATTGTGAAAATGAATTTTACCTTTCAATCCAGAGTAAAGGTAACCATATACTGCCACATTTAACAGTTACGGGATTATCAAGTGTTTCAAATCAGTCATGTTCACTTGTTTGTGTTGAAATATTTACCATTGACTATAATTCTAAACATTTTACTCAAGTTATTTGAGTATTTTCATAGAGAAATCACTACAAAATGATTTGTATTAGACTAAATTTGAACTAGTCTATTTCTTAAGGCAAAATCTGTGTAAAGAAGATTTTCGATGTTCTTTTAAAAACAAGATTTTTTAACCTTGTTTTATATTTTCTGTAGTTTTGATTTCTAGATTGAATATTTCTATCATATTCATTGGTAAGCAAAAGCCTGAGAAATGTCCTGCGGGGGCAGTCTAAATCTCATTGCTGTACTGTTTCATGCAATCCTGGAGAAGAAAAACAACACAAGGGCAGGATTAGCAAAGATATTTTAAGAGTATACCTTTCCGCTGAAATACATTTTGGTTCTCTTGAATTTCCTTATATTCAAGTTTGGACCTTGTTCCCAATTACTTTAATACTAGGAAGGTCTCTAGCCAATGGAATCTTTCCTCAGAAACATAAATTCTACTACGTAGCAAAATCCAACTCTACTTCTATCTTGCTAATATGATTTTTAAAAACTACAAGAATGAGCTAACTTTCTTTTCTGTGCATGTTTACTATGGCATGGTGGATTTTCTATTCCTAAGTATTTGACTTGAGTAGAAACAAAGAGCCAAGTTATCACAGTTGCTGAAAAGAATCCACATTATTTCCAGCAGTGGGTATATTTCCTTTTCCCTCTTTCTCATTGTAGAGCTAGTGATGATGGCATCAGCCTCTAGACCCTGACCCTATCAGTTCCCATTAGAAGGGATGTGTCCACAGTGCTCATCCAGTGGTGGGTCTGCTATATCCTATATAACTCCTAATAATATAACAAGAATACAACCTACTTTGCTTTCATGTTTTACAGGTTTTGGTGGTCAAGGGATAGAGGGCCTATTACTCAAATAGCTGTCATTCATCACAGTGCAAGCAGTCAACCAGAGCCAAAACACAGTGTTAATACAGACTTGGAAACAATTTCTCACAATGCATTAATAAAAGTAATTCCAAATAATTAAGTCCAGACTTTTGTGATACATTTCTATCTCTATTAACTACTTTTAGTTACTGCGCAATATGCTAAAGGAAACAACAGCAAGATTTAATACAGTCAAAAATCTCAAAAGAAAATTGCTGCTATGAAATGTCACGTCTTCGGCACAACAGTTCATTTAAATGTTTATTATTCTTTTCCTTGGGCCACTACTATTTAATGGTCATTCTATACAATGGTGTCTTGAGTTTTGTTTACAAACTGAAAAAATAATGCGACAGGTTATGTTACTGTTCCTTAAATGAAACACTACTCTATCTTTCAGAAGCATGGTAAAATAAACCCTGCTTTAGAGGAGAAAAAACAATTAACTTTCTATCCACCTCTCCTACAAAATCTTATACTTGCCTGCATTCTAAGACAGAAGTCTGCTTTTCCCCTTGAGTTCAGTGAAGCAAAGGAATTGAGGTATCAAATTTGTCTGTGGGGTCAGTGATCTTAAAAATTAAGGCAATTACTTTCCAAGAAGTTGAAATTATTGCAATTTATCACATTTTTCTTATTTATACTCTGTTTATTTCATGCCAGAAATAAGTTTGAATGTTCCAGAATTAATACATTGTCATATTTTTGTTTCATTTCCTATTATCTTTCTTACCCCATCAGTAATCTTCCTTCTCTTTTTTTTAGCTGGGATCACATATTTGCTGTAAGTCCAGCTCCAGAAAACTTTGTAGTGGTGTACTGGGATATCAGGCTCTTCTGGAAGATCCCAAGTAATCATTACATTAACAGTTCCATCATTGCTTGCACTGATATTGGCAATTCTGATATTAGATGGAGCTGGTGGAGCAGATGGATCTGAAATTAAAAATAAAATCAATTCAAATAATGTTAAAAAAATCTTAAGTAAAGATCACTTTTAAGTAAATTAAAAATCATATTCATCTTATATATCTACTAGTCATACAAAATCTATATTAAACATTCTCAATGAACTTAAGATCATTCAGGCAAAAAATTTCTCACAGATGAGATGGCTTTTTGCAAATTCTACAGATCCAGACTTTATTAAAAGCACAATTATGTATTCACACGTAGGATTATAATTATTCTATGCCATTGTTATGTTCACAAATGTGATAAAGTTTCATCATAATGCACTAAATTATTAGGCTTATTTCTGGCATTCGCTATTATAAATACATAGTGAATGTAAAAACTCCTGGTTCACAGGAACAGAATAAAATCTTGGAGACACTAAATATTTTTGTCTGTGTTGTCAGAGAACTGTCAGATGAAAATATTTCTAGAGGTTGAATCTTTCTTTCAAATTCTTGTACTGATATCTACTATCATACACATAGACATGTCCTTAGAATACATATATATATATATATATTAATTACAGCAGCAGACTCAACCATCACTGTGATTTATTTCCTTATTCAAATTTCTGTTCAATATTAACAGAGGTGTCATTCCTTCAATTGCCTATGTGCCAACCCCAGATTTACGGACACCAGATAGTCAAAGGTGCCAGTACTGAATAATTTCTAATATTGAATGTTACGTCCTTGTGGTCCAACCATGTAATACATTGGCTGAGTCATGTAAGTGGAAATTTTTCATCTGAACTTTTGAAAGTCAAATCTGCTATCATCTGAGTCTTACTTTTTAATCACAATTCTCAATCTAAGTAACCTTGGAAACATTACAAAAAAATGTTATCAAGAGTGAATATGGCAATATACTTCTTTTACCAGCACTTTTGTGAAAGAATACTTCAAAAAGTTGTTTGTTCTTTCTTTAAGTGTCTGTGTTAACCAAACATTACAGGCAAGATAGAATGAAAACACGCAAATCAATAAATAGCTATGTAAACAAATTAAACTGTGGAACTCAAAAAAATCAAAATATTTCAGGCATACAAAGGAAATGTGTAGTAATTAAGGCATGATATGAAGTTGAAGCCAAGAGATAAACAGTGTGATTGAGAAAATCATTTTCACGAAACTTTTTTGCCAAATGAGCCACCGCTTATTGCCAGAAATAAAACTGGAGGTGAGCAGAAGATACATCAGACATTCATTTATGGTGGTGCAGTTCACCTGAATCTTTTCATAATGGTTAATGAGCTGTTAAATGAACTTTCCAGACATACTAAGTTCATCAGATAATCCCTATGACTAATGGTCTCACTGAAAAATTCCATCACCAGGTCCTGCAAACTAACACATTCAGGATTAATAAAGACAGCATTTCCATTTTAAAGATCAACAAATGTGAAATAATGCCTTACTCCCCTTTTTTTAACAGGAGTCTCCACTAAAAAACAATAGATGCTTCTGTTCCCTCATGTGTGTCATTTTAGTTAAATAGTGAGGAATGGTCCTTTTATCTCACACTGGCTGTTACTGTTAAAAAAAAAGCCCCATGAGTTTAAGAATTCTGGAAATTTAACTTCATTTTCCTAATTCATTATTTCTTTTTTTTTTTTTTTTAATCAGATTTTAAGTTGGATTGTTTTACTTTTTCTTTTTTCTGGCACTGTTCTTACATTTATTGTCTTAGCTAGTAGCTAACAACTCCATTTTAAATATATACAAAGCTGTATGTCTTGGAAGAGATAAGTAATATGAAGATTAATTTCTAAAATTTGTTTTAAATAAAGAGCTTGTATTATTATCTAACGTAATTCATCATCTATTTCTGTGCTTCCTAAAATAAGTAGAAGAGAAATGAAATCTGGACACAACAATCAGAACCGCGAATCAAAACCAAAAAACAAAATCCTTTCAAGCATCCATCTTTACTAACTGTTTTTTTGTTTTTGTGTTTTTTTCTGTTTTGTTTTTAATGCAACGTGACAATGTATTGTGGCCATAAAACATTTATAACCTGAAGTGCAACTGATCGTATTACTACAGGTGAATTATTCAGGTTAACTCCCACAAGTACTATACATCATGTATTATGTATACATAACATATGGGATACAATTAAAGTGTTTTGGAGAGTATGCCTTCATGAATGCTCTGACATAAGCCTAAACAATTCTAACTGTACAACATGTCTTCCTTGTCTACAAAATACTCTGAGAATCCCCAAAATTCTAAAAGTTAAATGAAATAGTACTTCAGAATAAACTCTTCATAGAACTAAAAGCAAAACACCAAATTTGTTTGTTTTCTTCAAAATTCCTTGTTAAGCATTTCTGGCCTACAAGAAAAGGAAAAGCAATTTTTTTGCTAAACCTAGCAAATGCCATTGAAATGTGTCCTTTAAAAGGAGGAAGAAGAGCAGTCATAGATGTCAAGACAGAAAGGAAGAGAAAGGAAGGAGTCCTGCAATTGACAGGCATGAAAAAGAGAGAAATTTGAAAGTACCACATTTTCTAGGGAAAAAAAAAAAAAAAAAAAAAAAAGACTAAGCTGGGAAAAATAATAATCTACAAGGGTTGCTCTAAAATAACGCCTCCTATTTCATTATGTTGGCTCATGAAGTCATAGGCAAATGCTGGTGATATGGCAGTAGGGATTGAACTCTCCTGACAATATTCCATTACATGTCATTGCTGTACAACAGCTGGCAGCAGAATGGCAGTCTGACAAAATGTCTGAAGTGAAAGTGTGAATGAAGAAAAGGTGTGGAACTGAATTCCTCTGTGTGGAAAAACTGGCAACCACTGATATTTATTGATGCTCGCTGAATGTTTATGGAGACCAAACAGTGGCCATGAGCACAGCAAGGTGATGAGTGGTGCATTTCACCAGTGGCGACAGCAATATGGACAACAAGCCACATGCTGCACAGCTGTCACACCATGGAATGAAGAGCACCTTGATCAGCTCATCTATGTGAATTGACAGATTACAACCAGGAAACTGTGTACATAGTTCAGTATAAGCCTAATGCATTGGAAACAATGGTGACAATGTTTGAATATTGTAACAATTACGTTAAGTTGTATCCCACGAGTGCTCCAACAGGAACAAAAAGAACCACATATGCAGGCTTGTCAGGATACAGTGAACCAATACAAGGCTTGAAGGTGACAGCTTCCAGGATCACACTGTTACCAGTAACATTCTTCAGTAACTCATTCTTCTACAAGGCATTCCACTATGCTTATGTCTATCCATACACAAAAAGCCATACACAACTTCTGTGCTGAAATATTTCTACGTCTAGTAACTGGTACTGCACTAGAGAGCTTACACACTTCTGTTAACCTATGAAACTAAACTGGAATTCTAACAACTGTAAAGCTAACAACCATTCTGCTATTTGTGTTCACATACCTGTGGCCCCTTTGACTGACTGCCCACATGTATAATTTAGATATGTGAATGTTAAACTACTGGAAGAGCCAGTTTTTCACATTTAAAGTTCTGAAATTGTATTTAAATGCATTTATCTGAGTATTAAATTGAATACTTTGGTTTGCAGAAAGAGTGCTGTCAGTTGTAGCTTTTCCTTTGCTGTTTATGCTACAGCTCAAATAAAATAAAAATCCTTATATATATTAGAATTTGGCACAGACAATTGTTTTCAAATCTTAAAATATTCTGGTCTCAGCCATCTGACAAGTAAATCACTTCTCACTGCTACAAATGATAGCTTCATTAGGTCAAGGCTGAAGCTGCTGCTCCAACACATGGAGTAAGTACTGCATTTGTCTGCATTGTATCTGGCTTGAGTATACCCAAAGGACTTAAATGCTTGTCTTGCTGGCTACTCAGCCATCACAAGAAAAACTCTGTCTCCAGCCCCCAGAAGGAAGGATTCCTTGCTGTTAATACAAGAAAAAAAAGAAAACTTTCACATCACCATTTCAAAACACACATCTTTCCACAGTCATATTTTTAAACATAGTGATGGACACTTTATATTTTACAAAATTCTTCCTACAAATAGGATCTAGAAGCAACTTGCCACCTCAATAAAAAAGCATGTACAGAGAATTTAGGTAGGTACAAGAATCACATTGTACACTGCTGCAAAACATTCACTTTGGCTTTTAAATGTGACAAGTGTAATGAAAACAATAAATGATTTAAAATATATACGTCAGAGAGGAAATAATGACATTGAAACATGGAATTTCCATCCTGAGCTGTAAAAATGACAGCAAGTTTGACTCCTGTTTAAACCTTTTCTACTGAGATATTTTTTTCTCCTTACTTAAAATAGATCATTGCTATCTTTTAAACATTAAGTATGCCAACTCTAAAAATCTGCTGAAACTGCTCTACAGACATGTTTTCAACTACTAAACAGTTCCAAGGCATAAGTAAGAGGACTGGCTTTGCCCAATGGAAATGGCACACATAAACCAGCTGTGCAGCAGTATAAAAAAATCATTGGTCTCAAAGGAGCAACAGAAAGAATTTTATTGCCAGGAGTGGGTGTCTGTTCTGGTTTTACTAACACTCAGTAATGCATGCATGAAATCTCATCCAGCATGGTACTTATGTGCTGTGAAAACAATGTTGACTGCTTCCTTTTGCTTGACAATTCATCCTGTGTATGCTAGCAGCTGCCTTAATGGTAAAGATAAAAACCTTTAGCAAGGTGGAAGGATCATGTTTGGGCTCATTGTGTTGATCTTATAGCCCCTTTTAGCCTGTGAAAATAGCATAGTGTCTAACTACAGACCAACAAGATAATATATTATATGGAAATGCTTAATGCTGGTTCCTCTACTTAACAGTAGTATCTTTTACTGAGAGGTCATTGTCATCATAGAACCTAAAAGCTAGAAAAAATAGTCTAAAAGGTCTTACACAAACAAGCTGAATTACTAGTGCCAAGCAGCTTTTGGCAATTTGGGTTACGCTATCTGGTGTCCACATAATGGGAGAAAAGGAAACATAGCTTTTTTTTTTTTTTTCCTAAATAGAATTATTTTTGGATTGTAGGATCAGCTCTCTCCTCCTTCCAAACTAAATGAAAAAGCTTGGAGAGGATCAGTTAAACTATGAGAAGTATATTCATATCTTTGAGGATCAAAAATATTCTGCCAGACATTCTGTTAGCTTTTTGCTGTTGCTGCAAATTATTGTCACTCAGTAAAAGATGAAAAGGAAAGCAAACACACACACACCAAAAAAAAGTGAAATGGAAATCACTATCAAGAATACCAGGAAGCTTTGATCCATTTTCGCTGACAGTACCAACCTGAAAATCCACGTACAGAGTCCTACTTTTAAGAAAGGACCCATTCTCCTAGGTGCTGTATTAACTCCATCTTCTGGCTATCTACTCTAAGGAGACAAGTATAATCTATTCTACATTTCTCGTAACTTTGGTATCAAATTATGGCAAAATAAAGCATTGCTTTGTTCCTTATGAAGAGCTATGCCAGATAGGCCGATATAAATGCTCTGTCTCCTTTTATAGGAATAAATAAACAGCATAAAAAATTCTCACAGTTTATGCTCTGAACCTTTCATAAATTATTTATTTCAACTGTGTCACTTTGATTATTTATAATTTACATACTGATTCCACAAATGAATACATGAGACAGTGTAAAATAACTAATAAGCCTTCACCTCAGATGTTCACAGTATAAGACTATCAACATCTACAGCAGATAAATAATCAAAAACACAAGTAGATGAAGAATGGTGTAGAACCTTTATAGCTGTAGTGCTTGATGAGATGCTCTTCTGTCTTCCTAGTTCTATGTTTGGTCGTGAAACAATATAAGAACTGATGTCAGCAAACTTTCAAAGGGGAGGTGCCAAAATTCTCCTTCCTTTTCGATAAAAGAGGTTAAATATGCCAGTAGGAGCTCAGCAGAAATGAGCAGATGCTGGCACCTAAAAAACATGCATATGTGATCAGTAGTTTTTTGCCTCTCTGCCAGACAGGGGCAGCCACTTCCCACCGAGTTCCAAAGTTTTAATAAAGTCTAACTGTAACTGATTGTGCTATGAGTGCCTACTCAGGGACATGGAGGCTGAGAGACACTGACAAGCTAGTGCCGTTCCTGACAGTCACCACAGTCACTTAATGCTTCCAGATTTCTTCTCATAAATGTGGTATCTTTGCAATAGCCACTAATATAACAAAGCTTCTAAAATACTGAGATGAATGGATGGAATATGATGACTCTGACTACAGAACTGACAGCTAACTGTATTCCTTTTGTTTGCTTGGCAATTCACAATGTTCTGACACGTGCAGGAGCTTAAATTTGAAAACTGTTATTGTGAGGGTAACAGTAGGTGAGGGTTACAGCTGACTTTTGAACAGAAATATTAATATAATAAAATAATATAATTAAAATATTAATATAATTAAAATATTAATAACAGTATTTTCTGCTGTTCTCATTTGTTATGTAACAGCATGCAGATGTTCTGCTAGCTTCTATACTTCCTGCAAAGTCCTAGAAGTGCTCAAAATGCTCTCTGCCCACCTGGCCATGAGCAGCACTACTGGAGAGCAAATGCTTCACAAGTAACTGCAGAGAGTGCAGAAGAAGTGGGCTCCAGTATCTAACATACAGTCATTTCAAAACCTCAAGCTCCTGAAAATCACTGCCAGGTTGGAGATTATTCTGAAGAAATATCTCTGTATGCTTATTATGCTATCACACTGTTCTCCAGAAACCCATTTATGGATAGGGTCAGATAGTGAGCTAAAGAGATGTTCAGTATGACTTAACACAGATGTTCTTACATTCATTACTAATGTAGGTGTTTTGAACAATATGTTCCTGTGGTGAGCCCAACCATCAGGGACGTGTTTGGAACATAATTTTATACCAATGTCATGCTCAAGCCAAAATCCCAGTGTTATCATGATATATCTTTATGTAACTGCAGTTCAAGCAGAATCTTGAAAAAATCTCTAGCAATTCAGAAAAACAACTGACTGTGGTATGAGTTTAAAAGAAAGCTGGTGCGCAATTCAGCAATGAAGCACTGTATCTGTTTAACCACATCTCAAGAGAAAAATCAGAGAAAGCTACTGCTGCTAAGTCCTTACAGTAAGCTCATCATAGTTTGGATGAACTGCATTTCTTATATCACTGGAACTGTGTGCTAGAAATTGTAACAAATTCTTAAAATAATACTTTTTCTTTGTCTCACAGCAATAGTGGGATGACCATGCCAGCAAACCTTCTTGTCAGATATGAGATTATAGCATTAAAATTACAGATCTGAATGTAAGCTTATTCGGTAAATAATTAAAACATACATATTATCAAAAGCACTTGCATGCTTGTATAACTGAACCTACAGTAAGATTTTTTTCTAGGATTGATTATGACCAAAAAGAAAAAAAAAGCTAACATGAAAACCCATAAATAGCAACCATTTATATTGCAAGTCAAGCCTACAGGAGAAAGAAATGCATTCTTTTAAGTATTCTTTATAAAAATGTAAAGATTCTGTCACTACCAAAACAAAGACATGTCTACCTATTATAAACTTCACTTCCATTAGTAATACCGTGAAGACTGCTAAATCTCATTGTTTGGCACCAAAGCCAACTAGCATGGTCTGGCTATTTCCAGAGTATTAACTTTCTGTAAGAGAAGGTGACCACATCCACATTATTGGTGATGGTTTCTGGCCTGTGATACTGGGCTTGAAAGTCATCTGGAAAAGCTCTAATTCACATGGGTCAAAAGTGCATCAGAAAAAAACTTCACAGGAGGGGAGATCTGTTTGAGCTCCCATCTTCCCAGTACCAATTACTGATGCATTTTCAAAGGTACTGCCCAAATACATCCCTTGACAAATCAAGCAACAGCAACAAAAATTCCTGCAACACTTAATGGACTGGCTAACATGCCTTCCTAATGAAAAGTAACATGCTGCTAAACACAGCCTTATTATCCCTAAGACCTTATGATTACTTTTCAAAGGGAGGGAGTCATATTAAGACAGCCCCTCTTTCCATTAAAACAATGATGCTCCAATTATTTAGATGTAGATGACAGATACTTCTGTACTCAGCTAAACATATGAGAGTAACAAATTTCCTATAACTATAAAGGAACATGAGAGAGATCTCTTGGAATAAAACACTGAAAACCCCATCTCCATGTTTTGTGGTCAGGGTCTTATTTGATACCAATAACACGGAAAATGTCTAAAGGAGGTTTATTCATTGAGACTCCTTAAAGATAAAAAGAATAATGATACCATTAACCTGTAGTTCTTGAGCAGACTTCAAACAAACCTCACACCATTTCTAAAACTAACAGCAAAACAAACAAAAGCCCCGCTTCCTGCCACAAAAACAGGCAGCACTCTACGTTTGAGCAAGCAGAAGATGTGCTCCAGATGTAGGGAACCAAAACTCACCTTTAGAGGAGCGGAAGTGCTTGCTGGGTGCCGTGAAGCCCCTTGTCCCATGCACGTTCACAGCTGCCACGCGGAACTGGTACCACCTGCTTGCTCTGATGTCTGACAGCTGAACCCGCTCATCTGTTGTCTGGTGAGGAAAATGTCATGGTTACTGCTTAGATGGGGCTCGTTGTGCTCTCTACAATGTAGCACCCATCAGTCAGACTGGGAGGTAGCAGACACGCCTCTTCAGTACACACAAGCGTCAGCAGTTGTGAACCAAACCACGTCAGCACCAAATTTTACAGTACACTGCAGGTCTCTTCTAGAAAAGCGACATTTAGAAAACTGGTCAAGCGTTACATTCACAGAATGATTTTTTCAGTTATCATAACCTTCACCAAACAGATAGGACTTAGTTAATTAGCTGATGATTTTTTAGGAAACTTACTACCCCAACTCAATGGACTAATTTCTCCAGACCCTAAAGAGTCAGGCTGCCAAAACAACTTCATAAAATTTACCACTGAAAAGCCACCAAATGGTTCATAGGAAACACACAGCCCTCAGGTAATGAAAGTGAATATTCCTTCGGATCTTTGGCACTTAAGTCAAAATGACAATAGTAGCCTTAACTCTTCTATGCAGACTTTTCTTAGTTCATAGGATATCTTTCCTCCAACAACCCTCACTGCTGGTGTGCCATGAGTTCCACTTCCAACATCAGCAGTGTCTTAACCAATGACATACAGAAAAAGTATAAATGCACTCTGAACTCTTTCAGTAGGAGGTGCTTTAAACATTTATTCTGAGGCCTGTTTTTATTCTTTTCCTTTAAGCTTTTAAGCAGCTCACTTGTACGCTGTCTGATTTTTTTTCTAAGGTACAAACATCAGAACTGAATACAGCCTTCTGATAACAGCTCAATTACTACCAAGTACAGAAAAAATAGTGTCTGTAGAGCTCACCAGAAACTATTTGTGGCTATTTTACATTTAAAGTTACCTTTCAATTATCCAAATTTCTTTTAACAGCTCTCACTTTCGCTGTTTTAATACTTTAATCAAAAAACACATAAGCTCGAAATAAATGTCTTGCACATGTCTAAATAAACTGCACAACAAATACCAAATATCATTATGACCCAAGATGAAATCTCATTAACAACTTTATTGACATCTATTTAATTTTATAACAGTTGTTTTCTATAACTTCAAAAGCCTACCATATAAGATTCAGCATCACTTGCAAATGATGCCAAGTACTCCCAGAAGAAGGACAATGCGGTGATCTAAGAAACTCAACACAGCTTCACAAAGTGCCTGACCAGTCTGGTAGCCCTCTATAATAGGGTGACTACATCAGTCAACAAGGGAAGACCAGTTGAGTCTACCTGGACTTCTCTAAGCCTTTGACATTACAACTTACATTACATCCTTATCTCTAAACTGGAGAGACAGGGATTTGAAGGCTGGATTATTTGGTGACTAAGAAATGGGCTGGACAGCCACAGCCAGAGAATTGTGGACAACAGTGCTGTGTCCAGGTAGAAGCCAGTAAAAAGTGGGAACACTCAGGTATCTATCTTGGGGTCAGTGCTCTTTAACATCTTTGTCAGCAATCTAGCCAGTGGGATTGAATGTACCCTCACAAGTTTGGTGATGACATCAAGTGAAGTGGTGCAGTTGACACAACAGAAGGAAGGGATGTTATCCAGAGGACTTGGACAAGCTCGAGAAGATGACTTACATGAACCTTCAACAACGTCAAGTGCAAGGTGCTGCATTTTTGTTGGGGCAATCACAGATATGTGTACAGATTAGGAGAAGAATTCCTTGAGAAGAGCCCTCCAGAGAAGGACTTGGGAGTTGTGGTGGGTGAAAAGCCGGATGTGAGCTAGCAGCGTGCACTTGCCAATCTACTTGCCAACTCTATCCTGGGCTGCATCAAAGGAAGGGTGGCCAGCAGGATGAGGGACATGATTGTCATGCTCTACTCTGCCATCATGAGGTTTCATCTGGAATACTATATTCAGCTGTGAGAAGTCCAACACAAGAAAGACATGCAGTGATAGGAGTGGGTTCGGCAGAGGGCCACAAAGAGCATCAGAGGAGTGGAACACCTCTCTTACGAAGAATGGTTCTTCATCCTGAAGAAAAGAAGCCTTCATTGTGGCTTTCCAGTACTTCAAGAAACACAAAAAAAGATGGAGAACAACCTTTTACACAGTCTTATAGTGACTGGACAAGGGGTAACAATTTTAAATTAAAAGAACGAAGATTTAAATTCGACATAAGGAGAAAGTTCTTTACTTAGAGGATGGTGAGACACTGGAACAGGCCCAAAGAATTTGTGGATACCCCATCTCTGATGGCATTTAAGGTCGGGTGGGATGAGTTACTTGGCAACATTTTCCAGTGAGAGCCATCTCTGTCCGTGACTTTGTACTACATGATTTTTAAGGTCCTCTCCAAAACAAGACATTATATGATTCTATAAATTTCTGGTTTTTGCTTCCATGCTTTGCATGGAAGAAATCAGCAGTTGCCAACCTAAATCAGACAGAGAGAACTTCAAAAATTTGATCTATCTGCTCCATTGCTTGATCAACAGAGTTTGTAGCTATTATCCTGTGCTTAATCCCTTCAACTTGTTCACAAAGAAAATTTAGGAAAATGGCTAGCAGGATTGCGCGTGCATATGAAGGAAATAGGTGACCCACTGGTGCTGTCATCACTACTGAAACACATCACCCACTGCCTTACTGTGCTCACATCCACTATTCAATCTCCATAAACATTGAGCAAGCATCAATGAAAGTCAAGGAGTGTAATTTTTTCTGTATGGAGGAATTCAATTCCACACATTTGCTTCATACACTCTTCCATGTACTATGCCATTTTATCAGCTCCTCTGCTGCCGTCTGTCATATGGCAACAAAATGTACTGGGATATTGGCAGGAGGGTTTAGCCTTTACTGCCACGCCACCAACATTTGCCTCTGACATCATGGGACAACATAATAAAATAGGCAGCATTATTTTAGGATTAGTCCTCGTAGCTAGAAGGCAGGCATAATGTGAAAAGACTTGATTGACTCTACATTCCTCAACTGAGAAATCTCAGCTGTCATTTCTTTGCACCAGCCCAGTTATTCTGTTAAGGCTCATTTAAAACACCAGGTTTCGTTTCTGTCATTCTTTGTGTGGCGATTGTGAGATGTAGGATCAAATAATGTGTCAACTCATATCACTAAAATTATTTTAATTTATGAACAGGCCCTAGGCTTATTTCTTTCAATATTGGCTTCATTGGCAAAGCTCCTGTTAGTCTCACTGGCATGCAAGAGATGTATCTGTAACTAAAGCTCCTGCAATATAAAAGCTTTGGTCTAACTAACCTCTACAAATATTTAAAATATTTGAAGCTAAATACTGATGAGAAATCTTATATAATTCTATTGGTAATTTGAATATTTTTTTTCAGTTAGTTCTCGAAGAGCTACTAGAATTATGAAAAAACAATTCTAATCATGCCTTAGAATGCAAACGTAATGTTTTAAAGAATTTAATCAACGGAAAACAAAACAAAAAAATCACCCCTAAAAAATCATGAGATAATAAATTAGGCTACACATTTATCCATTAGCCTAAAAGAGGAAAGTTTACCAGTTAGGTTCCAATCCTAATACACATTATTTGGAATAAAATAATATAAAAAATGAGCCCTCAAACGTAAACACCAGGCAATATATCATCTCAAATTCAACAAAAACAAATGTATGGATGCAACTTTATATAAGAAAAGCATGGAATATCACAATCTGGAGAGTACAGAAAATAGCTTGACATCCTTTCTCAACAGTGCATCTCAGGTCCAAGAGACAATGGACCAACCAGTGCTGCCAAGTTCAAGAAGCACTGACAGTTCTAACCCTTTCCCAACAGTCCAAAATTCTTCAGGTTCTGAGTCCCCTCCTGAAAGATGTCCCTCATCCTGTCTTCATTGTCTTGACTTCAACATGCCTAGAGAAATCTTTCCGTGCTGTTCATACAACTGACTTATGACTAAAGTACCTACCCACAGCACAGACCTATCTTCAATCCCATCATCTGTTTGAGAGGTTAAGAAAAAATACTGCCTAGTGTCTTGGATGTTGCATGCTAGTTTGAATTAGGACATTTTCTATATTTATGGGCAAGACTTTTCCTCTGAACAAAGCAAGCCGAAGGTATCAACAACTTCTTGTAAGAAAAGGATGAAATTAGTTAGGATAAGGAGAGAGGAGAATGAAAAAATACAATTCATCAGTGTAGAAGCTAGGCAATTCTGACAGAATTTCCGCATCAATACTCCAAGGACTTTGGTGTGTGTCTTTTATATATAAGTAATAATTGGTGTAAGAAGGTCTTTGTGGCAAAGACTAGTACAGAAGACCCTCAGCTACTCTAGGTTTACAATAATCAGTGGAGTATTTCAATGTGTTCACTCTATTTCTATCTAATTCATCTAATTATTATATTATCAATCTTGAATTCTATAGTGCAAAGTTTTACTGGAAATAGTAGGGGACAGCCTTACCTTGCTGAGTCATAGTTCCACAACTATCTTTTGAAATTATGTAAAATGATAAAGAATTTGTACTTCAGACAGTGAAGAGGTATCATCCAGAGTGTAAGAAGAGCTGAGTTTATATTTCCTCTGTCAAAGTCTGACAGTGCCACATCCACTACACTATCAAAAAACATTAGACCTTCTGTAATTAACAACATTTCTGCTTTCTAACATGATGAATAATTAAAATTATTTTTAATGTTAAGATTTAAATAACACAGTAATAGGTTGTCTCCCTTCTTAAAAAGAAAGCATCAAAAGAGAAAATCAAAAAACATACAGATTTTCAAAAAACGCTTTTTAAATACCAAATAAAAATTCATGATACATGAGAAAATATTTACATAATAACTCACAGTAATTAAGTAGAAAATTACAGGGTTTTTGAAAAGTAAATCCTTCAAAAAAAGTTATTTAAAAGTATAGCCTCACCTGTAAATGAATAGTTAAAAAGAAAAACAGAAAACTATGAAAAGCTCTGACGAAATACTATGAAATTTCTTGTAAGAAGGTGCAGACAAAAACTTCACATAATTCCAGGCATATAACTTTGCAATATACACGCATAAGGAAATTCAGAACCTTGCCTACAGCCTCGTTGATCTTCCTCTGTTCTGAGTATGCCCTCTAGCAAAAGTAGGAAAAAGAGTAACGAAAGGGCATCATCTCCCACGGACAGCCACACCCCAGGAGTTCTTAAAGGAATGGTTGAGCTCTTAATATACATATATATATATTTTTTTTTAATATATACTTTAATGTTCTATATTTTTTTTAAATTTTAAATATATATAAAATCAAGGTCTCAGAGCCCAATGCTTTAAAATCATAGAAGAAAAATTCTCAGTTATATGAACACGAAAAGCCTGGAGGAGATGCACACAGGCACTTCAGTCAAACTGGACATTCATCTTTGCTGCTGACATGGCAAAATCAATTCTAATGCATCCAGTCAAATCCAGAATTTGATTGCCAGCAGGATGTCTAAAACTACAAACGCCACTGAGGTACATGATATAGAGACTGAAATTCTTATTACTAGTGCCCCTCAAGGGTGTCCAGCCTTTATGCCCCACTAAGTGCACATGGTTTGCAAAGTCAGCCAGGCATCCTGAAGCATGTTTGGAACTGACATCCCCAGTGGGATCTGTCTCACAATCCAACATATGCTTCCCAAGACGTAGTAGGGACATCAAAGTTCTCAGAAATAGGTCAGCTGTAGGAGTCTTCTCCTGCCATAATGAATAACTCATCCCCTTCTGCCTGCATGTTGCACACTCTCAAGAAAGTTAACTATCAGGATTCTTACCATTCTGCGAAGGGAAGATATTTTTGAAGCCCTCTATCCTGTACATCACTGCAAGAAGGAAGATATTCATACAAGCTCCACCACTGTATGTAGTGCTTATTCCCAGAAATGTGCAAGTGGTCTATTTCTGGGAAGAGGAAAAGTGTAGTAATACACTATCTTTGCAGAAGAACTATGTGCCTAGCTATACAGAGAGAGCTACACAGAGAGAGCTACAGCCTAGCTACATGGCATGATAATAGTGAGTAGCAGATCACATCTGGCTTATGTTTGCTAAGTGGTATTCTCCTAGTGGCATAATTAGGAAGCTGTTTTCTGAGTATGGGGAACACAGACTGAAGATGTGAACCTCAACTGAGAGTGAAGTTGTGCACGTTCCTTGGGATGAAATTGCACAGGCTGTGTTTCATGCCAAGCTCTGCTGCAGGTGACTTTCCCTGATCAGGACTCTAACGCTGTAACAGTCTCCTGTAGTACAACAGTAAAGCACTTTTCACTTTTGAATGTTCAGTTTCACAAGCTTGATGCTATTTTAAGATACCTCTTTCCTATGCAACCTGAACTGAGAATGAAAACAGACTGCTACAGAATTTAAACTCCTTATTTTAATTTGTGGATTGTTCCCTCTTTTTTTTCCTAGCTGTAATGATGTTTTGCAGGTCTTTTCAAAATCAACATTTTGCTTTTCTTGTCAGCAAAGATGATGGTGAAGCAGTTAAGATAAATGACTGGAACTCTGCCATCCAGTTGGACTGTCAGCATGTTAAGAAACAGATTGAAACTGGAAGAAACCTAAGCAAAAATTTATGCTCTGTTGGCAGCTTCCCATTAAGAAACATTTATTCATGGATCTTACATTTTCAGCCTGGATTGCCCTGAATGATAAAAGCATGACATCATAGGTCTTTCCAAATTAGGAGGGCAACATCTGAAAAACTGACTTCACAGATAAAAAAAAAGGTTTCACTCTTAACACTTACACATTTTAAAATTGAATGGTCTTTTGATCAATTATATTTCTTTGAATTTTGCTAGAATCAAAGCCTTGAAGGCCAGGCACTGGCTCACACTGACTTTAAAAGGACTGTTTCTCACACAATTCCTTCAGTAGATTTTGGTATCTAATTCTACATTTTTCAGTAGATTGGTGGCTTTTTGGAATAGCTGTCTAAATAGATAACAAGTATGTGCTTGTACAGAAGTTCTACTGAGCGTCTTATGGAAATCTATAAATCCTTACCTATAGAGAGTAAACCTACAGAATAATTTTGGAAACATAAACCTCTGACTGTCATTTCCTTTGGGAGCAGGGAGAGAATTTTTTTTTTTGCTAATATATTCACACATTTGTAATGATGCCATTTACTATACATTTCAAAACCATTTGACATTTCTGTTACTGAAAAACTAAAAGTCAAAATATTGAAGCTTATTTTTCTTGAATAAGTCTTTTAAGTAGCTCATTGAGCACTGGAGTAAAGCCTTGGAGATCTACACCCTGCTTGTGGCTATCTTGTGACTTAGAGAGACACCAAAAAGGGATATCTGTGCATCAGTCTCTCAGTTTACGTGATCTTACTCTTCTCTGATCTGAAGAACTTTACAGAAGCTAAGGGTTCTTACCATGTTACAAAGAACTGACCTGTGCCACAGTTTGCCAGTTAGTAGCATCATCCTCACTAGGATGGATTCCTTGATTCCACCGCCTCTGAACAACATAAATCACAGGCTCAATGGAAATATTGAATTTTGAAGACCACTTCACCTCCAGGTCTCCAGACTGGAGTTCTATGAATTTTAATTCTTTCCGGGGTTTCAATGGAACACCTGCAATAGGAACATAAAGACGGAAACATTTTAATAATTTATAAAATCAGAAAAAAAAGCATCTTGAGGTTAAACTGTATAAAAAACACTAATAAAAAAGAAGCTGATCGGTCAGCTCAGAAAGAAAAAAAGAAGGGAACAGGCAGGCTGACACAAGCAAAAATTTCTGAAGTCTTCATAACTTGCAACAGTAAGATTAAAAAAAAATCTTCAAAATTATTTCTTTATTTCATTTAAGAACTAAAAGTAAGGATCTGAGAGCTGTGAGTTAAAACTGATCTCAGTTTCCATATATGTTTTGATAACCTGGAGAAAGATCCTTTGATCTCAATCTGAATCAACTATACTGCCATTCAGATTTTCACCCAATTGTGTCTATGCAGTTCTCATCAGGGAATTTTCATAGCATCACTTGACAATCTTCATTTCTTTCCACTGCTTGTCTACTCTTAACATTACAAAACTTTCCCTTGCTTAGTCTTCTATGCTGCATTTTAAACTCAGTACTTGTGTTCATGGATCATGGACAACAGATTGTATCTTTCATCTATGGAGGAGTCTTCTGAGCACTGCAGGATTACTGTCATGTCTTTCATTGCTTTCATCTTCAGTCTAACAACTGTGGTGTACTCCAAGTAAGAGTTTCTCTTCCTCTGATTATTCTTGCAGTCATACTGCTGAAACTCTTCCAATGGACCACAGCCCTTCTCCAAAGCCATGCCTAAAACTAGACACAGTCCCCAAAAGAGCCTTTTAGCAACCCAGACTAGAGTAGCAGAATTAATTTCAATCGTTTACATTCATCTGATATACGTAAGTATGCTGCTTGCCTTTTCCTGAGCAGCATGCAGCCACAGTGTATGATGCGTCTGTCACTCCAATTTTTACATTTCAGAGTCCAAGCTGTCTTTATAATATTTAGAGTAATTTCTCATTACATTATTTTACTAAAGGACAGTTATTTCTGTTGCTTTGACACTTGATAGCATTGTCTCTTTGAAACTATTTGCAGCAGTTTGAAGGAGAATACCAAAATCAAATTTGGCATCTTTTGATGAAATCAACATATCAAGCATTTGCCTAGATAGATATTAGAAGCTCATATATTTAATTGTGCCTCATTTTGTCACTTTGGGATACGACACACAAGAATTCTATGCTGAAATATAAATCTTCTTATTAAATTATTGTATGTGTTTTATCTTTATATATTTCATATATTTTATATTTATAATGTCATATATTTTATATTTATATATTTCATCGTGGGCCAATAAAAGACCAACTGTATACACTGGTTCAATAAATTGTAATAGGAATGTTTCTACTCAGTCTGTCATAGATGGCTGGAATAGTGAATCTTAGATGACCAAACTACTTTCATGTTTTAAGAGGTCTTCTCCTAAATGTGATTCAATAATTAGCCCCAATTCAATACAAATAGATACTGTAGCCCTTGAAGAAACCTAAAATCAACCTAAGGAGAATTCAGTACATAAATCCAGTACCATCACAGTTTAAACCATGCGTATCATTCAACAGTCAGTTGTCTTAGTCTAATATAACTAACATCATAGATCCTGTCAGTTCCGACTTCTATGTTTCAAAATCCTTCTTTAATTACAATGTACAATAATCCTACAATTTGCATGTTAAGAAAATTCCATCTGCTCTACATTAGGGGCAGTTGGATTTGCTTGACTGCAAGTAACTCAGCCTCTCTGCTGTTATGTAATTGTGTGCAGATGGATTTCAGCAGTACAAACTAGAGCATCACACAAGTGCTTTCTGAAACTTTTGTAGAACCAGCATCATCAATTTCATATCCAGATGTGTAGATCCAATTGCTCTTCAATGTACTCTTTATTATGCAAATGGATAACCCTTTCATCGTGCTGGAACAAATTAGTCCTACAAAGTAGTTTTTGAAGAAGTTAAATCACTGATTGCTATATGTGTGCAGCACCAAAGCCCGTCCCCCCCCCCCCCCCCGCTCAAAAAAAAAAACACTTCCAAAGGTCTATTTCAAAACATTCATATGACTCTGTGCTATGAAAAACACTTGTGTACTCTTCTATCCCAAGAATCTGTACTTTAAATGCTGATTTTCCAGGAATTCAAAAAGCTTTCATAGAATGGTTTCAGACTGTAAAATCTACTTCATGGCATCAATACAATTCTAAACACACTTCAAAGACGCAAGCACCTCTAAAACTGTACAATTTTTTTTTAAATATGCAATTATTTTTTGTTAACCATGAAAATACTTTTAAACTATGGATGACAGTTCTGGCTCCAGCTGTCCTATTATGACATTGCCATACCATCTTATCTTTTAAACATCATGATCTTTTCTTTATAGTTCACTTTGCTCATATCTGCAGTTTCATCTGCTGTAGGGATTACTCCCTAACACATTTCAGACAAAATTAATTAGGCTGGATTAGGCAGTACAAACCCTGAAGCTCTGATCAAAAGTGATTGTGAAAATTTCACTGAAGTTGTGACATTATCACATTGGAGAAACCACTTTCTTGTGAAAAGGAAAAAGGTGATGGGTAATTATTCAGCTGTAACCAGATGAGTGTGGAAAAAAAGATACATGTTCATGCCTTTACTTGGAGATGAATATGTGGGTGTTAGACGCAAATCCACTGTGATTAAGCATTGGACATCATTTTCTCTTTCTTTTTGTTCTATGGTTTTATATGATCTTATTTCTAAGCAGAGATATTCCTCTCATTTCTATCCATAGAATATCAAGTCTTAATATCTAAATACCTTAGCTACTTAGATAGAATTATATCCAAATAGAAAAACGAATTAAGTAGGCAATGGAAAAGCAGAAACATTTTCTGAAGTCTTTTACTAATTGAGATGAAACAAAGGAGGTGGATGAGGCAGATAACAGAAGAATAAGAGAAAATATTTCATATCTCCAGCCAAAAAAAAAAAAAAAAATTGAAGACTGTGTAACTGAGCCATAATACTACTCCTAACAGAGATGAGAAAAATGCAGTGATATAGACAACTTGATTATTATTGAATACAAGCCAATTAAAAAAAAAGGGGGGGAAACAAATACAGTTAAACCCAAAAACACTTTTGACATATAACCTTGGTGTAAGCATACTTACCTTGATATCCTTTTAGGATTTGGCTTTTACACTCAGTACTAGAGGGCACATCCAGTTATATCAGGTATTTTATATCCACTGTTGTAACTTTCATCTCTAGAACTTGATCAACATTGAAACTCTAGCAACTTCTGCAGACTCTTAGATTCAATCTGAGTTCACTTTCTAGCTGTGAGTGCTGTCAAAATGGTAAGAATAAGTACTATACATGTTCACTAGATCTCAGTCATGCTTGCAGAATTTGCTTTTTAGTGACAGTAAGGTCATTTACCCTTGGAGGAAATGAATAACAAGCCTGCTCAGCTTCTATTTGTTCTTTGTTGCAGAAAGACAGGTTGAAGAGGCTAATTAGCTGAATTCATCAGCTGAGAAGGCAGTACTGTATTGGGTTTGATCTTCCACCGCAAAAAATGTATGCTCTTACAAGAAAACACCTCCTGCAGATAGGTGATAAAATGCTAGAGAAGGTTCATTCCGCTACTACATAATTAGGCCAAGCAAAAGCAGACTTCGCAGTGTGCAGTTATACAATGTATCATATCTTGTGTCCCCCTCCAAAAAAATGTGTCTTGTTTCACTTGTTTGCTGCTAGTTCTTTTTTTCACCTTCTTTGGCAGCCACATTTACTGGAATGCCCTGCAGCATGCTGTTTAGTGACTGTAGTATGGACCCTGCCCATGTAAACCATTAATTACATATACAATACAAATGCTGAGTTTACTGCTCTGTTCAATAGTCTCAACAAAATGACAGGTATAAGTACATAGTCCATTTAAATAATTTTCATTTAAAAAGGCCGTGTGGATGAGAGTATCTTAATTCCTTATAGTTTGACGGGGCTGCTCTGATGTCCCTTGAAAGAAGAATTTCCCTTCTACACTGGAAACCTGGATCACAGTATTGCTTGCCATTCAAACTATTTCAAGTAGTGTTTTGATTTGTTCCATGCTTACTCAAACTCAATGACTTCTATATCAAATTTTCTCCACTTACGTAAGTAAATAAGACAGTGTTGATGGCCAATGTTGTACATTCAAACTCAGGATACAAAAGTCAAAGTATATTATTTATGACATGCATTCTCATCAGTAGGGACATTTAAAAATATGCATTAATATTTCAGTTAAAAGAATAAACTTAAAAACAAATCACCATCTCCTTCACATATTTGACTTCCAACACCAAAACAGGCCTGATATTTGTTGTAATCAAGCATACACAAAATCACGATAGCCTGTTCTATTTCAAGTACTGTTAGCAGGTCTGTATGCCAGGAAAGGTCAGCAATTCTGACCTCATCCAAACATTCATCCTGTGTTTTCAGTATTGCAAACAACTGGAGATCGGCAGATGGAAATAAGACTGGATTCAGATCTAAGCCTGAAACTTAGTTCAGAGTTCTGCTGATTGCTCTCTCCAGGGAGAGCCCAAGCTATCAGCAGCATACCTGATTAGTATTTATTTTTTATCACTAAAGTAGGAAGAGTGGATTTCTAACAAAATGTTCCAACTCCATTTAGCAAGAAAATGTCTTTCACAAACGGTCGTTGCTTTGTGTTACAAGCATATTTTGTAAGTATTTCATACATAGAGCTTTTTAAAAATAAACATAAATTAAAATCTGGAGGTTGTATAAGCACAAATCTTTCCTAAATCTGTATGCTCTTGCTGATAGATGGCAAGGACAGAATCTCAGGACTCCAGACAAATAAAAACTTTCTGAATAATTCATGGTGCCTTAAATTTAAATAATGCAGTAATATATATGTGGGATTTATCTAGGTCATTAAGTACACCAACTCCAAATACATTACACTGATTTGTTCTTTGGCTTTGTTACCACACAATTCCTATTCAGTAGTGCTATCTTCTTGGCTCATAATCATAAACGTCATTTGTGATTAATTAGACCTGAACTATTTATTGTTAAATATTTTCCTGGTGCATTCTCTCTCATCTGCATCAAATTAAGTGAGATTTCACCTAAACTGGCAAGTTTGTTCTGCATAATAGCCATATGCTTACATTCCACAGATTTCCAGATATGGCCTTCGTAAGGCAGAAAAAACAAATCAGAAACTGGAACATTTTTCTTTTTCCATATTTTATGCATCCAGTCACACCTCCACAAGAACCTTCCTCCATGTCTTCTCCATACAAATTCCTGAGAAATGGAAGTCCTAGTTCTCTAAGAGATTTTACTATGGCCTGAAGTTATTAGCCCAGCGTAAGTACATATTAGTATTAATTTCTACCTTTGTACAGGTTCTTGGGAACTTGGCATGTGTGACCACATCCGTTGGAACAGCATTTCTTCACTCCAGAACATTCACTATCAGCTTCACAGCTTTCAACACAAGCAGCTGCAAAACCACTGGCCTTTTCAGGTGCTGGGCAGTCCCCTTGCTTCACTGACAGGATGTATTTAAGGAATTCACAGCTAGTTAGGCATTCATAATTCTTCTTGGGGAAAAGAGGCTAAAGGAAAAACGAAAGAATTATTAAAAAGTTCTCAAGAGGAAGAAGAAAAAAAAAAAGTACATTTCCCAAGACCTCCAAAGATAATTTCAGATTTTAATCTTTTGCAAGACTATCCCTGAAGATCTGTATATTCACGTCTCCTCTAAAAAAGCATTCCAACTACACAAACACAAATTCCCTGAAGTATCACCATCTTTAATGGAATAAAGCTGTTTACATCTGCCAGATTTCTCTTGTTTTCCTCACATTGCCTAGCTACAAACTTGCTCAATAGCAGATTTTTAAAAATCTCAAAACAAAGGAGAAGCGATGGTCAGATGGTCTTTTTTTTTTTTTTTGACTGCTCCACATTCCTCCATTCTTATTTCATGAACCCTATCCACAATATCTGATGTAACGCCATGCTAGGAAAATAAGCGAAATCTTGCTTCCTTACACTGTCTGAACTGAGTTAGTTAAGAGAAGGACATCTTTATTTTCTTGGTAACATATTAATAATTATTCATGGAACTGGAATAAAATTTCTGATAAAAAGATCAGCAGAAAATACAGATTAAAATCGAATCATAGAATTACAGAATCTACTTAGAATTAAAAGGGACCTTTAAAGGTCGTCTAGTCCAACACCCCTACAAAAAACTGGGAATAGAGCTTAAATACATTATTTAAAGCTCAAACAAATGCTGTATCTTGGAGAAATCAGCTCCTAGCTATAGGAGAAACTGTTTCAAAGCATATACATTTTACAGTATTTGCACTACTCAGACATTTGACAGTTTTTTTTCCTGCTTTATTAAAAACAGCATCTAGAACCCCATGGAGAACACTGTGTACAATACAGGGATTTCATCTCCTCTTTTAGCTGGTGCTTTATTTAGTTTGGTGTATAACCAGTTATGGCAATTCCCTCAAAGAGACGAGTGAAACTGTAGGTAGTTCAACTGCATAGCTGGCGTTATCCAAGTTTACAACCTACTCACCATACACCCATTCATGTAATTTCTGCAACTTTGTTGCTATCTTCCATACTCAAATTTTACTTTTTAAATTTATACTGCTTGCAATTTACGGCAAAATGAGAAATACTGTTAAGCATAAGGATGTCCATGTGGGACCTCCATGAGTATGTGTCAGTTTATGTTCCAGAATCCAGGAATGTGCCACTAAGGTACTTCTCACATACTGCCTTATAGAGCAGTACAAAATTTTTGAATCAAACTCTTATTTTAGTGACACAGTATAACTATTGCAATGACTGCCAAAATGGGCAGTCCCCTTTTCTCTCCTATTTACTCCAGTGTTCCTTGGACGTGCACTCATGCTGTTCTCCCTGCTGACCATACCTGATTTCACCATGACTTAAGAAACCAGCAGGAAATTAAACTTTTGGAAAACAAAGAGACAGGCAAAACATTTCCTTTTCTTCTTCATGTGAAGGTCACTTTAACAGTAGCCCACATTGCCTAGATAAGGACTTACACACAACAGCAGACCTTGAGAAATACAAAGCTAAAGTTTTTATACAAAGTAAATAAAGATGAATTTATTCTCAAATTTTCATTTTCTCAAATGAAAACAGTCTGTCTTAATACATACAGATAATGCCTAAGGAGCATACATGAGCTTGAAAGAAAGAAAGGAAAATGATCTCTGTGTGTGTCAAGCAAATTTCAAATCCTAAAACATCGCAAATTTGCAGCTACTTAATTAAAAACTTTACAGCTCCCTGAGGCATAATACATCCTCAAGGCTTCTCTTCCTCACCCTATTTCACAGCTCATTTTTCAGTTAGCTGCTAAATGTGCTGCTCTTCATTACTAGCCTTTGAAGTTCTAAATTTAGTTTCTACCACAAAACACTAATCAAAGAAGGATGCTCACTGTTTTTAACTACAATAGAACAGTGTTCTACAAATGTTTTCCTTTAAAACCAAATTTATACATTTTTACATCCATATCTGGAAACAGCCTGAGTAGGATGTGATAGATGAGGATGACATAAATTACACATGCTAAAACTGCTTTATTACACTTCTCTAAAATTTTGTTTTATAAGGAAGCAGAAACTGATTCCAGTGAAAGAACGTTTACTGGGATTGATTTTAATGAGTATAGTTATAGTTAGTATTAGTATTCTTTTAATCCTTATTTACATGTAGCTATTTGGATCTAAAATTTACATTTTTAGTTGAAAGGACAACCTTTCCTAATCAAGATATTTAAAACTATTTAAACAAGATGTGTTGTTCTATTAGCAAAAGAGCATTCACGGTGATGAAGAAGATGATAAATCAGTTGAGTATATCAGTTAAGATCAAGTCTGTTTTTATAAGACAAGCTAAAAATCTTAGTAAATACACATTTTAATTGATATGAATAAAGGTATATCTATATAATAAAGCAAACTTCTACTGAGATGGTGTTTTACTTTGTACTAAAAACCAGTTAAGGATGCTTCAAAACCAATCCAACTATCTTCCATTTTGTACTAGTTTAACTGATCTACGCTTGCTTATTCACAAGGTTATTTTGAAATGCTATGAAGAAACAGTTTTCTTCACAAAAGACTTGTTTCTGAAGAATTATGAATTTTTATGCCTTTCTTTTGAGTCCAGTTACAGACATCCTTTTTAAAATCAGACTGATCTTTGCAAATGAAATGCCATCCTTTTTCCTAGCTATCTTGCACAGGATTTTCACATTTGTGATGTTTTTATCCTTTAAAAAAAAAAAAAAGAAAAAGAAAAAGAAAAAGAAAAAATACCTTCCTTAAACATGTCCGGAAAAGGGAGAAGGTATGTGGGAGAAATAAAGGAGATATTTAATAGCCTTCTCAGAGATATTACTTGAGTGTGACCAATCAGTACTTCAAACTTCAAGATCATTTAGTCAGGAAAAAAAACCCTTTTTTTTCCCTCAGACATATTACAGCTACATCATTACAAGTGAATCCATTAAACTGAAAAAAAATACTATAAACGTCCCATGTTTGTTAGCTGTCTCCTTAAAGCTCACACCTCTAATAGTGTCAGTGAAAGAGGCAGCTGGAAGAAAGTGAGAAAGAATGCCCTTGGGCTGACATACCTCACAGAAGTTTTGGCAGTGGTTTTTCTTCAAGTCCCAGGATTCTTTGCAGGGCTCCAGGCACTAGGAAGAGTCAAGAGGGGAAAGTGTCACAAAGAGAAAGAAATAAACATCTACAAATGATCCTAGTTTGTTCTCTGATTGTTTGTGTGGCCCATAGGAAGTTAATAACAGGCTTTAAAAATCCACTTCTCCTGAGGATAAGATTGTGTCATTGAGTCACAGTGTCAGAGCAAGGGCATGCCAAACCCTGTCGAGATTACAAGAAACATTTTCAGCGTTTCTTACAGTACAAGACAATTGCCCTTCTTATTTATATGCCATCCTATTTTCTGCATTACTGAGTCTAGGTCTTAATAACATTTAACATCATGTCATTGAATCACACAGCAATGTCAGGAGTACTACTCTAAACTACAAAAACTTCAATCTTCTCCTTTCTGATCAGCCTAAAGATTAGATGGGGACATTGTCTTCCCATGGGAGAAACTATTTCAGCAAGCTATAGAGTAAACTCAGCAGAGATTTAGCCACTATTCCTGTATAAATAGACAATGTTCACTGGTCTGTTAGCAAAAGCACTTCATTTCAAGTACCACATTATCATTTTTTCACCTTCAGTCTCTACTACAATGGATATACAGAGTTCAAATTCAAACACTGCAAATCTGAGATTTAAACTCTGAAACCTGAGTCAAATTTCTCAACATAAAATAAACATACTGCAGCTGAAACAAATTTCAATTTCCATCCAGTTAGGTAAATGATCTTGAAAAAAAAAAAAAAAGCATTGCTGGAAGTTAGTAGCATCTACTCTTTCTGGTAATACTTGAAAGATAGTTACTGGAGCAAAAGAAAAGGCCTGCGACATGCAATTCTTAGAATCTGACATGCATTCATATTATTTGTTTCTCTTATACATAGTATTTAATTGGAAGTATTTACATTTATGTTAATCAAAAACAAGTACTACTACATACTATATTTCAGAACAGCTGTTCTCCTGTATCATTAATGTGCTAAGAACATTAACTTTTTTAGAAGCTAAACGTTTTTCTTTCTAGTGACAAAATCTAAAAATATCAAACCATTAGTCATACAGGTTACATAGTTTATGAATGCAAAATAAATTTTCTCTCTGCTCTGTGTACAGGTATAAGCCAGTGACAAGTAGTGCCCTGCAGTAGTCCACCATGTGACTAACGCTCGTCAACATCATTACCAGTAACACAGATGGTAGGATTAAGTATACCATCAATAAGGTACAACTTGGTTTGCACAATACCAGGCTGAGTGGTGCAGTTGTTGCAATAAAAGGAAGGGATACCATCTAAAGGGACCTGGACAAGCTTGAGAAGCGGGCCCATGAGAACCTAATGAGATTAAATAAAGCCAAGTATACTTGGGTCAGGGCAATCCCTATATGTGTAGAGACTGGGAGAAAAATTCCTTGAGAGCAGCCCTACAGAGGACTTGGGAGATCTGGTGAAAATTTGGACAAGAGCCAGCAGTGTGCACATGCAGCCCAGAAGGCCATCTGTGTCCTGAACTGTATAAAAAGAGGGATGGCCACTAGGGCAAGGAAGATGACTGTCCCCCTGTTCTGCCCTTGTGAGACCCCATCTGGAGTACTGCATCTAGGCTTGGGGCTCTAATAACAGAAAGACATGTAGCTGTTGGAGTGGGTCCAGTGGAGGGCCACAAGAATTAACAGAGTACAAGAGCATCTCTCCTATGAAGAAAGGCAGAGGGAGCTGAGTTTGTTTAGCTAGGAGAAAAGAAGACTCTAGTAAGACCTCACTGTATAAGAGGTCTTTGGGTAGACAGTGACAGGACAAGAGGAAATGGTCTTAAACTAAAGGAGGGAAGTTTTTGATTAGAAGTCGGGGAAGGTTTTACACAGAGAGAGGTGAATTGATGGAATATGTTGCCCAGAGAGGTTGTAGATGCCCCATGTTCAAGGTCAGGTTGAATGGGTCTCAGGGGCTACCCGATTGTCATGGCTTTATGATTTATCATCGGTATTCCACATGATAACATCATGCAGTGTACTGGGAGTTAAAGAGTTAATGCTGCAGCTCCAGTCCTGGAAGAGAAGAATGAATCACATCTCCCAGAAGACTTTGTTTTTTCATTTCCATCTTGTGGGGAGAGGGAAAAATAAAACTGACTGGAAATCATAAAGCTAGCTCTCTTTGCTCTCTGGTGGAACAGAATAAGAACTTTGGTTTTCAGAAAACTCATTTATTTGACTTATTAGATTCAATCCTAATTAATTTATATTTTCACTATTATATTTAGTAAACTTTGTTTTCCTTCTCAGATCAGTGCCACTGGTGTTTTTCCCTTTCATTCCATTTCCCTCCTTTTTGGGCCAGTGGACCTGCTGTTCACCTGTCACGGACACTGATCTAGTACTTGATCCAGTAGTTTGCATCCCTGTCTGCAGAAGGGGATGCTGGAACTTAATGATTCTTGAGGTCCTTCCAACCCAAGCCATCCTATGATTCTGTTCTATGATTCTACAATTATAGTCATGAGGGAGACTGACTTCTTACATGGTTTGACAGCAATTGGAAAAAGGGGAATGGTTTTAAACTAAAAGAAGGAAATTTAGAGTAGCTGTTAGGGGGAAATTTTTCACTGAGATGGTGGTGAGGCATTGGAACAGTCACCCAGAGAAATTGTCGATGCCCCATCCCTGGAGGCCAGGTTGGATGAGGACCTGGACAACTTGATCTAGTGGTTGGCCATCCTTCCACAGCATGAGGGCCAGAACTAGATGGCCTTTAAGGTCCCTTTCAACACAAGCCATTCTATGATTGCATAAATACACATAGTGGTATTTTAGACCCAACTTTTAGCTCTTCAAAATTCACAATGTACTGTACACAAAGCAATTAGAAGGATACATTATAAAATGACACTGAAGTTAGTAAGTTCAATTAATTCTGCAGTGTTGTTTGTCTTGTGGCAGTTATTGTACATTTGAGTGTCATTCCATCATCATTACAACTTTACAGCTCTAATTGTCTGATAGATTTAACACCAATTTACAGAGATGTAAGCAGTGTAAAAATAGAGTGGGCAATATTTTGATCATGCTGGGACTCTATCAGTATTTCCCAGGGCTTATCACAATTTCCATATTCTTACCTTCTCCTAATTCTTTTTTCACGGCTATGCAGCCACACTGACTGTACCCAAATCAGTATATCCACAATCTTGCTACAAGCTTGACATGAGAACGAGGCACAAGTTCATGCTAACTGCATTGTTGGACTACCCTCCTTGCAGGCAGTGGAGCAAAACGGTCAGCATGCCTGAAAGGAAATATCAAAATGCTGTGCACTTTAGGGGAACCGTTCTATGTGTTTCTACAAGGATGTTTTTTTCTACAGCATAAGTAGGCTTCAGTGCTTGGTGTTTTGACTGACTACTGCTTTGTTCAGTAAACAGTTAGGGCTGCCCAAGATATTCATCTGGAGCCCAGCACCTCCTGCTGTTATGAAGGGCACAACTGTTATGCACCTCAGTTCAGACACTCCAAAGTAAAGTTGTTCAAAATTAGTAAGACCTGAGCGACATCCTGCTATCTGACTGTTCTCAGAATATTCCAGTAATGCAGCTATCCAGAAGGCCTTCATCATAAGATTAACAAGTGCTGATTAGAATATACTCCTAATTACATATGAACAAGAAATATTTCATATTTGCTTCATATTCCTGTTACATGAAGTCTTCTCAGAGCACTAGACTTAGCCTAGCACCACAAGCTGATCCATACACCAATGCTTCAGTGGAGCGGTGTCATTCCATAAGTTGGAGAAACGTTGCTAGCAGACACCAATGTTGTCAGAAAGCCTGCACTAGAATAGTTTGGAACAAAGAGGAAAGAAGAGGAAAACAAAATAGAACAGAACAGCTGAAAGGAATCTACAAAGATCAGCAAGTCCGATTGCCTGTTTACTTTAGGGATAGACAAAGATTAAAGCATACTGATGAGGGCATTACTCAGCTGCTTCTTGAACACTGACAGGCATGGGGGATTGACCACCTCTCTAGGAAGCCTGTTTCATTGTTAGACCACTCTTGCAGTAAAGAAATTTCTCCTAATGTCCAGTCTAAACCTCCTCTGGTGCACTCTTTCATAGTTCCCTTGCACTGTATTGCTGCCTCCCAGAAGAGAGCTGTGCACCTTCTTCTCCTCTTCCTCTCCTCAGGTAGCTGCAGAAAGCAAGGAGGTCACCTCTCTGCTTTCTCCATACTAGACATTCCAGGTGCCTTTGGTCCCTCCTCGCAGTACATGCCTTCCATCCCCTTTTCTTGCTCTCAACTAGGTGCTTTCAAGGCCCTTCACATCCTTGTTATATTGTAGATCCTAGAACTGCTGCACATAACATTCAAGGTTAGGCTGCACCAGTGCTAAACAATGAGAATCACCTCTTTTGACCTACTGAAGAACATACATCTTCAGTGCTCTGCATCATACTGAAGTAAAACATTTCTTCCTCCACTGTGGATCTATGTCATTTTTAGCCCACATAGCCACAGCAAGCACTAAGCTGAAGTTTCTCTCAAGAAAAAGCAGAATCAGGTCAATATTGAGAGCATATTGGCAGTTTGTTGGTTTTTTTTTTTGACAGATATCTGTCAGTGCACAGTAAAAATTCATCTTAAAATACAAAGTTGGGGTATTACTTTTCTAATATCTTGAGTGTAATCCAGCAAAGACCTAACCCAAAGCTCCCCTGGCCAACAGAAGTTATTTCTCTCTTGCACATGGGCTATGGCATTCCTCAGAAGATAATGGGTGTAAGTGACATTCACCTTGATAGGCCAAATCCTCCTGAAGCACCTGTACCTGGAGGTCCAGGCTTGCATTCTGCATTCAGACCACTACTAAAAAAGAGCAGCAAGTGATAGGAGCAAACCTAAGAAAGCATTCACTATTGGTCAACCTTCAAAATCTGTCTGTGCACATAAGCACACACACATACATATATCATTATTACTATAGATCAGTTAATAACCAGTCTCCTAAGAACCGGTCAAATCACGAAGACAAATTCTCTAAACAATGTGTTCTCACTATAAGGCATTGAGTGGAGAACATTCTTGGAGTCAAGGATTTAACAAAAGCCAAAGGAGATTATACTGTTCAACACCCTTATAGAAAAACTCTTATATGTATGACTGCACTCAACAGAATGAAAAAAAAAATTTCCATTTGTACATCTCAGCAAAGTAATGGTAAACACAGTGCAAAACACAAATAAATGCAAGAGCTCCTGACATGTTTTTGCTTTGCCCATATCTATCAGGCATGGAAGTTATTTTGTGTTTCAAAAAGTGGAATTTAAGTTGTCTAAAGAACATTTTTTGATTGTTTCAAGACAATAAAAACACAGCTGAAAATTTATCCAGTCCAAGTCCACTTATAGTACATTAATCTGATAGAACAATAATAGATATTAGAATTGCCATATAACAGAACCTACTTTCTTTTGAGGCAACTACTTTTCTTCTTATGAATCACGAGACATAGGATTTGCTTACTGAAAATATTTTGCATGATACAATGGAAAAGTAGTATCGGGAATACTCAAAATTAGGAAAAAGAGGCACATGAATTAAAATTTAAAAAAAGCAAGAAACAGTCTCATTTGCTTCCCAACAGCAATACTCACACATTCCCCTCCTAGACAACGCATACCCATTTATTCATGTCAACAAGAAATGCCATTCTTTTTATTACTATTTGAATCAAAGACCAAATTAGATTATCAAATTCCAGCACTGCAACTCCTGACATGAGTCAGTCATAGTACTTCTGTGCTTAGAAGGATATTCTGTAATTCTGTAAGATATTCCCATGCGGAAATAATTCAGCAGAATAGGAAAATATTATTATCCATAAAAGAATGAAAGAATCACAACCCTTCAACAATTTGTGATGTAACTTAAGAAAGGTATCCTGAGATGAGACCAAAGGAGTAATCTGAAGGAGTGTGCCTCCATACCTTTGGAACATACATATGTTTTATAAAATCACTTTTCAAATGTTTACATTTGTTACATTTACGTTTGTTTCTTAATTTCCCGTAAAAATGAATTTGCTCATAAATCTAAAGGTATGTGTTTTCCTTCTATGGACTCGAAACACCATACTTGAATTCTGCAAATTCAAATGAAGAAGTCTTTCATTATGAAACTAGAGTTAGAAATATCAATTTGAAGATTCTTGTTTGTTCTGCTTTGCTGTATTTTGTTTTTATCTTCAGTTTAAATCTTTGATCAGTATTAGAACACACAGCTGTGGCTCTGTTTCACAATGAATATTGCAAAATGAAAAACTTGGGTAGACAGGTGCGCAGCAAGAACTTCAAGGCACTTGTAGTGAGACTTCTTGCAGAGATAGGTAGGTGAATCCAATTCATGGTGCAAAAAAACAAAAACAAACCTTTTTTTCATTTCCAATCTGGATCATTCTCAGTGGTCTCCAAAAGGCATGCTTTATGATTTGGTTGATTCTGAGACTCCATTCATGGTATCAGAATATCAAACTCAAGTTTGCGAGCATCCCTACTGGTCATTACGTGCCTGCTGTGAGTCACTAGGCTCTCAGGTGCTTGTACATCCTACCAGATCAGGACACATCTACACATCTATTTTATCAAAAAATCACAGAATCACCAAACTTGGAAAAGACCTTCAATTTCATCCAGTCCAACTATCCACCTATCACCCACAGTTCTCACTAAACCATGTCCCTCAACACAAAATCCAAATGTTCCTTGAACACCTCCAGGGTTGGTGACTCCACCACCTCCCTGGGCAGCCCATTCCAGTGCCTGACCAATCCTTCAGAAAAGAAGTATTTCCTAACATCCAGTCTAAATTTCCCCTGGCGCAGCTTGAAGCCATTCCTTCTAGTCCTATCACTAGTTACACGAGAGAAGAGGCCAATCCCCAGCTCACCACAACCTCTCTTCAGGCAGTTACAGAAAGAAATAAGGTTTCCCCTGAGCCTTCTCTGCTCCAATTTCTCTCTTCTTTTACTTAAAATAACCTGCTAGAAGCAGAGATGCACTAATTTTTTGGCTGGTTCCTCATCCCCCCATCCCCATCCAAAGAGGAATGTTCAATTTCAGAATACAAAGCTGTCATATTATCTTGTATGTTGATACATGGTGGCAAAAAAGCCTCTGAGCATTTTCTGAGACCCATTTCAAGCTGAACCTGTCTCTTGCTTCTCTGTGCCTTTGCCTCCCCTTCCTCTATCAGTACACTGAACCACTGGAGCACTGGGCATCAGCTTTCTAGAAACTTAGTGTTTTAGCTTCTAAAATTCAGTTACCCTTAATACAGACAGGAAGAGGCTTAAATATCTTTAAAACTTTAAGAGCCTAAAAGGAACAACTGTGAAAGCTATTCTTTTGTGTAAAATACCAGCTTCATATGACTACCTGGAGTTACTCTCTGTTAAACAGATTCTCATGAGAATTACACTAGTAATATATTTTTCTTTGTATCTGAATAACAAATGAGTTAAATGGCAGAGAAAGGTTCCCTGTCTGTGTTGCCTATTTTCCACTACCATAGGTCACTGAGCATCATGATTTGGTGAAAAGGAATGATTTTGTATTCAAGGATCAAGTCTTAATTAAATTAGTTACAGTTAGGGTCATTCAATGATATTTCTAAGTACACTGGGAACCCAGCTGATATGCTCTGAAAGTATTGCTAATCAAAGAGCCGGTTTTCAATGAAAACCAGGTTTCACGCTGACCTCATATAGAAGCATTTAGCATTGAAGTAATAGGGGTTAAGTTGTGAGAACACAGCATTTTATGTTGAGTGCTAATATCAAGAAGTAGGAGGCAATACTAGCCAATCAAAAATGGTCTCACT
Organism: Perdix hodgsoniae; assembly: GCA_035772895.1. Lineage (NCBI taxonomy): Eukaryota > Metazoa > Chordata > Aves > Galliformes > Phasianidae > Perdix > Perdix hodgsoniae. The sequence continues at coordinate 2,576,245 of JAPSGF010000068.1, read as the reverse complement.
CAAGGATAGAGATGTACTTCCTGGTAGTATTTTTTAGATCTGCTAAGAAGAGACTAGCAAAAGCTGTATAACAGATTTAAAACACATTATTAAACATACATTATTTTTAATAATTCTTAGATAATAAGATGAAGTATACAACCTCCAGGAGGAATACTGAACTTACAACACACCAACTGCTTTAGTTAATTAATTAATTTAATTAGTTTAACAAAAAGATGGTAAAGTACCTATCTTCCTAAAATACGGTAAATATAAACCTACAAGGTAAGACTCCATCTGGCATCTTGAAATTAAACCTCAGAAGATATGAACAACGCTCACTCACTTATTCATCTCATAATGGCATTAAAACTAAAATATTTTTAAATACATTTCTAAACACCATTAAACAACTTTAATTTCAAGCACTGTGCTGTAAATAAATTATCTCTGCATATAGCATTACCGCTGTCACAGAAGAGATCACAAAAATCTCTAGTTCAAACTATGCAGAATGTAAGTTACAGATCTTCCAATTACAAATTTTGAAGGCCCTATAAAAAAAAAAGTAGTCAAGATCAAAATAACTAAGGGAATTAAAACATACCAACATGCTCCTTTGAAGCTGGATCTCGCTATTTGAATAGAGAGGTGGACAAAACTATAAGTTTGTCTCTACTTGGGTTTTTAGAAGGCATAGGTATGAAGTTATTGAATCAAACTATTGTTTTTTATGTGTAACTATATTCTCTCTGGAGAGTGAACTACTCATTTGAACAGCCATTTCACTGCAGAGTGGGATGTTTACAAGAAACTTAACTGGCAACAAAGTTGTGTAGAGCTTTTTAAACTGCTGTGGCAAGCAGTTGTATTTGATACATATTTTACTCAGGTGTGGTGGCACTAAAAGCACACCCAGAGACAGGTATTACTGCTCTCCCCCAACAAACAAACCATGCAAATCAGTACGTACGGTACAGGTAATCTTCAGAAATGGAATTGGTGGATATCTAACAGGCTTGAGCTTGAAATAATCACTTTCTTTTGTTTTAATTGCCCACTTTAATTTCAAAGCTCCACATGCTCCAGTATCCTGAATAAGAGCAACAGAAACACCAAGACCCTTGCCAAGAATGACAGGTCGAATTTTTTGAAAGTGCACATAGCCTCTACTATAAGTTCCCAGAATTTAAGAGAAACTGATAGCTACCAGAAAAGTTTTACATGTACTGAACATGAGAATTGTTGAATGTGCTGAAAACAAAAGAACAGCTTTGATATAAAATATTTGGAAAGTAAACTACTACTTCATAAAAAAAAAAAATCATTATTGTACTTTAGCTGAAATGCAGCAGTTTGAACTCTAATCCTTTTAGAGTGAAAATAACTTTTAACATTGACAGCTTACTATTTATCTGTATGATTTAGTTGTCCAGTATGTCAAATTTTGCCAGAAAAACTGTTTGCTTTGAAAGGACAGAAGAACAATCCTAAGACATTTTTCATATCTCTATTCTTTGTTACTAAATAATCGAAATCATGGCTATTTACGCCAACAGAAAATTGGCTCCCAAACATTAGGGTTTATTCCTGACGAGATTTCTTCGAATTTTTTTTATAGACTTTTTATACCAGCAAAGGAAATCGAGACATACATTCCTCCCTTTCTGCACCTCATAGTCTAGACTCTAAGGCAGATAGATAAATAGATAAAAAAATAACATTGAGTTATTTTGTTTGATTTTGAAAGGCATAATTTAATCTAAACCCACCTACATTTAAGATAAATCCCTGAAATATAATGGATTTGATGGAACTTCCTGACATTTCACTTGTCAAGATATAACACATTAGTGATGGCAAAGTGCTACAACGTAGGAAGTGAAGGAGCTCTCTTGTGCACACGAGCTATATACTGTGTCAAAGTGCACAAATTATTTTATATCAAATGAAGATCGCTGTTTCCTGCCCCACTTCCCTGAAGACTGCATCTATAGAAAGCCAGAATAAGTATGCATGAAAACAGAGATCAGCAAAATGCAATGGCTTTTCTCTCCCAGTGATTAGAACGGTAGATAGGCGATTATGATTTGTTTCCAGCAGTAGGTACACAGAATGGATGATGAGTCAGTCTAAAAGAAGCCCATCTTGCATTCCAGTGTACTTTCTTATACTGTCTTTTAATTTCATAATGCTTCACTATTTGCTTTAGTGATTACATAATGCTTGCAAAATAAAAGTGATCATAAATATTTTGACATTTTAGACAAGCACATAGTTTTCACTGAGAAAACATAATTATTCTAATCCCAAACAGACAAGGGAAAACCTCTTCAAGCTGGCACTTTCCCCTTCCAATCTGTTAGAAGGCAGCTTCAGATAACCACACACAGTCTTGCTATAAACACCATCTTGCCATGGAACTTGGAGTGCCTGTCATACCAGCATGACTCTCTCCAAGCACAGTCAAGCTGTTTTTTTTGTTGTTGTTGCTGTTTTATAAATCACTTAAACTAGTGAACTCTGCAGATAACAGATGACTCTCCTTATACATCACCCTGCAATTTCACACATATTTCTGAATGAAGAAGCCACAACTAAATGTTCTTTTTGCTTTATCTACCACAGTATTATAATTTTATAGACCACCTAACACTCAGAGACTAAGGGAAAAAAAAAAAAAAAAGACTGGGAGGGGGGCTCTTTGTCTAAACTGCTACTTTGTTTCTCTTCTCTGGCTTTCTACTTCCCTCCCAGCACTACCATCACCATCAGAAACGACATATTCTGCATTACTAAACAGAAAGAGCCGTAGGGCTTTTCACTTCTAATTTCACGCCGTAATAAAATGCAGTGGTTGTTTCACTGGGGGACCTGAAAAGCCTGTCTTTGTGAGGCTTGTTTGATGGTCAGGTTAAGTATCACATTCTGGCAGCAGGCATCTGTGCCTGCCTCTTCATGCAGTTAGAGCAAAGGGAAAGAAAAAGGAACAGAAAAAGAAAAGGAGGTCGTGTCTTGGGAAAAATAAATAAATAAAAATCATCCCCCTACTCTGAAGCAAGCAATTTACATTACACAGCTATTGCTTGGTCTAAGCATTTTTAAACATATCTGTTTGTCCATCATGTTGACAGATGGATAAATCTAATGACAGTAAGTTTAGAAAGTGTTCAGTGTGTTCAGTTAGACTTGTTGCTTCAATGGGAAAAAAAATATATAGACTTGAAGTAGAATTTGTGTGGATAAGAAGGAAAAAACAATATAGTACTTCTAAAAATAACAGGATCATGCATTATAGAAATATAGCTTCCTTATACAGGAAAACAAATTAAAATTCAGTTAATTTTAAGTAGAGGAATTTTAAAAAGCAAGACGTAACAGTAAACTCTTAAGTCTTCTAGACTTATCTTGACTTTTTCCAAATATATTCTCATTACATAAAGAAGATTCCCTTTTGTAACTATTGTACTTTTTTTATAAAAAGAAAATGTGATTCTTTTTCTCAATAATTTCTTCATGCATCTAAACACAGTCTATTGAAAAAAATAAAATGATTAAAATTCTATCAGTTTACATGACAATTTATAAACTGCTACGTAATACTTTAAAAGCTAGGTAGTTTCACATATCTGCTAAAAAAAAGAAAAAATTGTGATGTAAATAAAGTATTTGAATACCTTAGGAAAATTCAAACTAAGTGACCTAAAATTGCTATCTTGCTTAAAAGGGATTTCTTTCAAAGGTTATTAAATAAATGACTTCCTTGTTATTATTTTTCAATATATTTTACACATTAGCAAGGAAGACAATATTTTCATGCTAAATTTCCTGGTTAGTCTTCTAAATGTTATGTTTTTGAGGTTATGATTATGTTGTGAACAGAAATGAACCTATATCCATGATGCCATCAGTAGATGGGAAATAGTGTGCTGGGACTAGCAGTCCTTTGGATGTAAATGAGCTGAAGCAGAGACCTTCGGTAAAAAAGCAATCACATTCTTAGACAAGTATACTTCCCCATTCAGGTCACTCATAGCCTCATAAAAACTGTCTAGGGCAGGGACCTGTGCAAAAGCGAAGGAGAGAGGAGTTTGTAAACACCTCTTTAATTGATAGCTTGTACTTACAGCAGCTTAAACATGTCATAAAACTGCAGTATAAAAAACAAATACTGACTCATTTTCCCAGCAAGGCTGAAAAATAAAGTTTAACATTATAGTATTGAGAGGTAAGTAGGACAAATTAGCAGAAAAATTAATAAATAGTTTGGAACACACTATCAGAGAACATAATAAACTGTCCTTAGCCCTGTGCTGGAAGAATTGAGCTGGATACATTTTCCCTGGCAGTAGGTTTGAGCTAGACCTCTGGACATTTCCAGTCCTAGAACTGAGGACTATGATCCTGCTGACCAGACTATCAGGAACAGCTTCTGGTTTCAGCGATCATCAGCGTAGTAATTCATTTCTGAAGTTCAAACAGCTATTACTGCATTACTTGGAGGTATACATTTAGAATATTATATGGGAAAGCACAACTCTTCTTAAATATTAAAATTAGTTGGCACATATTACTCCTCGAAGAACTTCAGGGCTGGGGCTGAGTAAGTATCTTTATTTTTTTTAACTTCAGCTTGGAAGTTGACTATTTTGATTAATTATCCACTGATTTCTAACATCACTAAAACATCCAGATCCTTCCAGTCATGGACCACTGTACATAAACAGAAAGACTGATAACAATATATTTCTAGTCACCCTACAGTAACCTGCCAAACTTAGCAGATGCTGAGATAGCGAAATGGAAAACAGTTGCAATAAAATCAATGCTGTAGCATAGCAAGAAAATGTAAGGTGGAAATTCGGGACATGTAATGTTTAATCTAGTTTTCTGCCTTTCTTTCATCTGAATGGGACTCATGAGCAAGCTCTCAGAGGAGTCAAACAGAGTAAGATTTTGAAAATGCTGGTATTAAGTCCCCAGAGCACAACTGTCTAAAAATCCACTCACTGAATAGCTCTTCCTATACTAACAGACAAAAGGACAGCTTGCCTTTTATGTAAATACATGCAAGAAAACCAACTAAAGCCAAGCCAGAAGGTCTAAACTGAATATTGTAATTCTAGATTTAATGAGCACAGACTGCAAATGCCCAGAACATTTCAAGAAGTAACAACAGAACCAATACAGATAGCTACAAAGAACTGCTCTGGAGCCTTACAGAAAGCACAGCTCCTCCTGTCCCAAAATCTGCTTTTCTCCTGAATCATTTAGCCTAGACCCGTCACCTTATAATTCGCTATGAAAGCTGAAGCAGGTAGACAGCTAAAAGCAGAAGGCTTTTGCTGGCCATACGCAAAGATAATGACTATAGGCTAAAGATAGAAGGGAGTTACGATCTTTTCTATCAGAGGAATGAAAGCTAAGTAGGAACTTGAGCCAGCTTTATGTGCCTTTATGGATCTCCTGATAAGAAGAGAGCTTGTATTCCCCATAGATTGTTACCTCTTTTTCTCCGTTGTCCAACACTTTCTCTCAGAGTTTATACCGAAAATGTAGTATTATCCTATGGTTTTGTAACACAAAAAAGAACAGTTCTATATTTTAAAATTCAAAAAAAGAAGTCATTCTGTACAATTAACTAGGTAGTTTCCTCTAATTCCATGGGATCTAGGCCCAAATGAAAACTTCAAATTTAAGAAAACACATCTGTTTTCTTTTATAATCCCATCAAAGTTTCTTTGCTATGAGTGACAAACAGCAAAAATCATGGAACCAAATGGTCTTTCTTAACAGATAAATAAACTTCTTGAGCTTTTCCCCCTACAGCAATACCAGATATCAAAATCTACAGAGACGGGAAACCATGCAAGCATTATCTTCAAAGCTCAAAGGAGCATAAAACAGTTATTTCAAGAGTTATATAACTCCGGTCAGCAAATTCAGTAGGAGTTGCGTTTTGAATGTGCCAGGGCAAAGCTAACGATTTCTCCAAACAGAAAATTATTTAAGGTTTAACTTAGTTTTTCCCATTCACAGGTAACTGTATCCAATATAAAGATGGCAACTTGCCTTGAACTGTCTCTCCTGAAAGGCAAATGCTTTTTGGTTTTTTTTGTTTTCTTTTTTTAAGGCATCTTTTATATCTGTCAGCCTCTAGAACCCTGACTCCAGGAGTCAATGGAAGCTGAAGCGCAACTAGGTGCTCTTGTGTGAAGAAACAATACAACCCTTGTCCAAAACCATGGTTTAGATAGCTAAACTACAAATGATACTTCCCATTAGTTGATGATGATCTGGTCAGTGCAGTCTACAGCATATAAAAGACCACTCAGTGGAGCTGTATCTCCTATGGGGTGAGATAAAAAAAACTCTGGACATTTTTGATTGCACTAACTGGATCCTATAGACAACAATGGGAGCATGGATAATTCCACAACATACAAACTGCATAGAATCCAAAGTTTACATTTGAATCTCAAGTTCGGTACAACCGCTGGTCAAAGTAGTTTTAATCTTTATGAGTATGCTTGGACTATCGTACTGATAAACCATCTCTTATTCAAAAACTGTAGTCCGCAATACTCTTGGAAATACAGGATACTACTTTAGCAAGTATTTCACAGAATCACAGAACCACTTGAATTGGAAGGGATCTTTGAAGGGACCTTTAAAGTCCAACTCCCTTGCATTGAACAGGGACACCTACAGCTAGATAAGAGTTGCTCAGAACACTGTCCAGCCTAACCTTGAACATCTCCAGGGATGGGGCATCTACCACATCTCTGGGCAAACTGTTCCAGTACCTCACCACCCTTACTGTAAAATTCTTCCTTATATACAGTAAAAATCTCCTTTCTTTTAGTTTGAAACCATTTCCCCCTGTCCTATCGCAACAGATCCTGCTAAGGAGTCTGTCCCCTTCTTTCTTATAAATCCCCTTTAGATACTGAAAGGCTGCTACCAGGTCTCACCAAAGCCTTCTCCTCTCCAGGCTGAACAGACCCAGCTCTCTCAGCCTGTCCTTGTAGGGGAGGTGTTCCACCCCTTGGATCAGTTGGCCCTCCTCTGGATGTGCCCCAACAGATCCATGTCTCATTTGTATTAAGGATTCCACATTTGGATCCAGTACTCCAGCTCAGGTCTCACCAGCATGGAGTAGAGGGGCAGGATCACCTCCTTTGCTCTGCTGGCCACATTTATTTTGATCCAGCCCAGTATACTGTTGACTTTTTGGGCTGCAAGGATATACTGCTGACTCATGTCCATCTTACCATTTACCTGAATTTGAACTTTTCGGCAGAGCTGTGCTCTATGTTTTCATCCCCAACTTGTATTGCTAATGGAGCTTGCAATGACCCAGACATTTCTAATCCTGTGGCTATGTGTCACTTCTTAAATATTTGAATACTTAGTGGTAAAAAATAAACAGAAGAGTACTCATGAAGAGACTTCTGAACAATATGTAAGATATGATACAATGTAGTTTGTTTCACAGCCAGTTACATTTGTTACACAATTTCATTCATTTTCACTCTCTCAATCCAATATGCATTTATATAATTTTTGATCACTGTAACATTTCAAATATGTTTACCACTACACGTATAAAACTAGCAATGCAATAATGCTGCTTATTCAAATAAACTGCCTTAGTCATTTTATATTTTCCAGAGAATTTCTTTAGGCAAGAGTCTAGAGATGAGTATTTAAGGACCTTAGGGTAACCACCCTCATATTTGTCTGAACAAATGCATCAACTGATGCTGTAGAATGAAAATAATTTTCTCTTTTCCCTAATGTCTACAAGACAGTTAGATAAAATTTTTCTACCACCATGTAAAATTTCTATTGCTAGTGGCAAAACTGCTAGTATAGCGAATTGTAACAAAACAGACATGAAGTTTTATGATAAGTGCCAGGAGTTATAAATCAAATCATGAAAAATACAGAGCAATGCAAATTTTTCAACACACTTTTGTTTTTTGTTTTTTGTTTTTCTAATCTTCAAAAGAATAAGGACTATTTCAGGATTTTGACTATTAAAAACACCTTAATGACTTACGACTGTGAAGAAATAATGGCCCTTTCCTGCATTTTGCAGTTTCCTAATGGAATGGCTGCAAAAACGTATACGCATCTGACAAATGCTTTCTTCATCTATACTCAAATTTGCTTACACATCCATAGAAAAATGATTCATTTTTGTTTAACTTCAATGATCACAGAGCCAATTTTGCGCTTAAATTAACATATGAAATGTTCGTTAAAATCTATAGGAGCCACCCAGGCAACCATGGCGACAGTTTGGCCCAAAGTATCTTAAGAATAATTTGGCTCAACTTCAGGAACAATGTTTAGGCCAAGTCACTTACATAAACAGTCTTTCCACTCATTCTTAAATAGCCAACAGCAACAACAGCTGTCAAAGACTGTCCAAATACATCATTCCTTTTTTCATTTTAACCTTTTAGACTAATCTGTACCTGCATTTTTAGACACTTAATTTCAAATTATGTCTTTTTCACTTCTTCTGCGAGTATGATTTTCTTTCAGCCAACAAAAAAAGTAGCTTGAAAAAGAGTATAATTCTAAATTGTAGCTATTACAGGTGATACACTTTTTCTTCCTCAATCATTCATCCCTCTCCTGCTCAGTCTAACATAAGAAATTGCTTCTAGGCCTTTGGAGGACCAAAAGGAGTTGGCTGTATCAACACATCTTAGACATAAAAGCCTTTCCAGAAAAAGGACATCAGAGGAGGCAAAGACGGATTTTATCCATGTTATACAACTTCTTCAGCACAGTTCAGGATTTTTCTTGGGTTTCAAAGATTCATGAATACATATGAAATCATTCTAATTTAGATGAAGCTTGTAGTATTGTATAACTTACTCTTAAAGATACAGCCTATCATGAAATTACATTGTGCCTCTCAGAGTCTTTTCATGCATTATTGCACCTCTACAAGTATTTTGCTACAGAAGTATAGTTCGGGGAATGGGGCGAATACTTGAAGGAGCCGGGGTGCAGGTGATCTTTTCTTCTACGCCCGTGGTGTCAGGAAAAGGTACAGGGAGGATCCGAAAAACCCAACTCTTAAATAGATGGCTTAAGAGCTGGTGCAGACACAAGAATTTCGGCTTTTTTGACCATGGGGCAATCTACACTGCACCTGGCATGATGGCTGCTGATGCAAGCAGCCTGTCCCTGAGGGGTAAGAGGGTATTAGCTGAAGAATTAGCGGGACTCATTGACAGGTCTTTAAACTAGGAATGAAGGGGGAAGGGGGCAAAATAAGGGCTACTGGGGTTGAACGGTTCATTCGAGGGATTGTACCAAACTCCATGGGCAATGATGGCAGAGTCCAAAAGGAGGGAGTAGGGCAGGGGGATGCTGGGGATGCTGCTTTTCTAGCGGATCCTGGATCGCTTATGAAGGTGGTGAGACGGACAGCCCAGCTGAAGTGCCTTTATACTAATGCACGGAGCCTGAGTAATAAGCAGGAGGAACTGGAAACTGTGATGCACTCTGAAAGTTATGACATTGTTGCTATCACAGAAACATGGTGGGATGACTCCCACAATTGGTATACTGCCATCGACGGCTATAGACTACTTAGGAGAGATAGGCGAGGTAGGAAGGGTGGGGGAGTCGCTCTCTATGTCAGAGATTGGATAAACTGTGAGGAGCTCCCCATGAGAAACAGTCAAGAACAGGTTGAGAGCCTGTGGGTTAGGATTAGAGATGGGACTAATAAAGGTCAGCTGGTATTGGGGGTATACTACAGGCCACCTGATCAAGGGGAGGCTGCTGATGAGGCTTTCTTGCTCCAGATGCGTGAGGCATCTGGCTCACGGGCTCTTGTCCTGGTGGGGGACTTCAACCATCCAGACATTTGTTGGAAAAACTACACGGCGAGCTGCAAGAGCTCCAGAAGGCTCTTGGAATCCATTGATGATAGCTTTCTGGTTCAGGTATTGGACAGACCGACCAGAGGTCAAGCGTTGCTGGACCTGCTGCTCACCAACGCTGAGGAGATCATCAAAGGCGTCAAGGTTGGAGGCTGCCTGGGATCCAGCGATCATGCCCTGGTTGAGTTTGTGATCTCAAGCGATGTGGGCCTGGCAAAGAGCAGGACCAGGACGCTGAACTTTAGAAGAGCAGACTTCAAGCTACTCAATGGAATGCTGGCCAAGATCCCCTGGCGCACTGCCCTCAAAGACAAGGATGTTGAGGAGAGCTGGCTGCTCTTCAAGGATGCCCTCCTGGAAGCACAAGAGGTCTCCATTCCTCTGAATAAGAAAGTGGGCAGGCGAGGTAGGAAACCGGCATGGCTCAGCAAGGACCTGCTGAGAGAACTGAGGGCGAAGAAAGGGGTGTACAAGCTCTGGAAACAAGGCTGTGTCACCTGGGACGAGTACAGGGATGCCGTCCGGACTTGCAGACGTAGGATCAGGGAAGCCAAGGCGCAGGCAGAACTGAACTTGGCAAGGGATGTGAAAAACAATAAGAAAAACTTCTACAGGTACATTGGCCAGAAGAGACAGGCCAAAACGGGCGTACCTACTTTGGTAAATTTAAAAGGAGAAATGGCTTCAACAGATGAAGAGAAAGCTGAGGTGCTGAATGAGTTCTTCACCTCGGTCTTCACTGGTGGCCAGGATTCTAGTCTCTATCACGTCCCTAAGTCTTGCACCCCCATACCTCTATGTGGGGACCAAGGAGGTAAATCCCTCCCCACTGTAAGGGTAGAGCAAGTCCGAGAGTGCCTCCTTAGACTGAATGAGTATAAGTCTATGGGGCCAGATGGCGTGCATCCCAGGGTCCTGAAGGAGCTGGCTGAGGTGGTTGCTGAGCCGCTCTCCATCATATTTGAGAAGTCGTGGCTGTCAGGTGAGGTCCCGGATGATTGGAGGAAGGGTCACGTCACTCCCATTTACAAGAAGGGGAGCAGGGATGACCCGGGTAACTACAGGCCGGTGAGTCTCACCTCCGTGCCTGGGAAGATTATGGAACAGATCCTCCTGGACAACATGCTTGATCACATAAAGAACGAGCACGTGATCCTAGACAGCCAGCATGGCTTCACCAGGGGAAGGTCATGCTTAACTAATCTTGTGGCCTTCTATGATGGAGTGACGGCATTGGTGGACGAAGGGAAGGCGATCGATGTCATTTACCTGGACCTGAGCAAGGCCTTTGACATGGTCCCCCATCACATCCTCATCTCCAAATTGGAGGGAAGTGGATTTGATGGGTGGACAACTAGATGGATAAGCAATTGGTTGAAAGGCCGCAGACAGAGGGTGGTGGTCAATGGCTCTATGTCCAGGTGGAGGCCGGTAACGAGCGGTGTCCCTCAAGGGTCTGTCTTGGGACCAGTGCTCTTTAACATCTTTATTAATGACATCGATGAGGGAATGGAGTGCACCCTCAGCAAGTTTGCTGATGACACCAAGCTGAGTGGTGCGGTCGATACGGCGGAGGGAACAGATGCCATTCAGAGGGACCTTGACAGGCTGGAAAGCTGGGCTCGGGTGAACCTGATGAGGTTCAACACGGCAAAGTGCAAGGTTTTGCACTTGGGCTGGAAGAACCCCAGGCACCTGTACAGGCTGGGAGGAGTTGTCCTTGAAAGCAGCTCGGCAGAGAAAGATCTAGGGGTCCTGATAGATGAGAAGCTTAACATGAGTCAGCAGTGCGCTCTGGCAGCCCGGAAAGCAAATGGGATCCTGGGCTCCATCAGGAGAGGGGTGGTCAGCAGGGATAGGGAGGTGATTGTCCCTCTCTACTCTGCTCTTGTGAGGCCCCATCTGGAGTACTGTGTCCAGGTGTGGAGCCCTCACCACAAAAAAGACATGGAGATTTTGGAAAGGGTCCAGAGGAGGGCCACAAAGATGATCAGGGGACTGGAGCACCTCCCCTACGAGGACAGGCTGAGGGAGTTGGGTTTGTTCAGCCTGGAGAAGAGAAGGTTGCGGGGTGACCTCATTGCAGCCTTTCAATACCTGAAGGGAACTTACTCCCAGGAGGGGTGTAAACTCTTCGAAAGGGCTGATAATAGCAGGACTAGGGGAAATGGTTTTAAGTTAAGAGAGGGAAGATTTAGGTTGGATGTTAGGGGGAAGTTCTTTACTAGGAGAGTGGTTGGGTCCTGGAATAGGCTGCCCAGGGAGGTTGTGGATGCCCCGTCCTTGGAGGTGTTCAAGACCAGGTTGGACAGGGCTCTGGGCAACCTGATCTAGTAAAGGTGTATGTTTGGTGGCCCTGCTAGGCAGGGGGGTTGGAACTACATGATCCTTGAGGTCCCTTCCAACCCGGATCATTCTGTGATTCTGTGATTCTGTGATTCTACCACTCCAATGCATACTGCCAAAGTAGCTGTGGATGTGACTTCTTTTTTTTGTCTCCCCCTCTGGATTTGATGACAGTACAACAAAGGTGCACTGTTACAAAACTTAAAGTCCTTTAAAAAAAGAGACTAACAGGTTAAGCCAGAGTTTATCATAATTCAGTTCTTGAAAAATGTGTCTCCAGGCACAAATTTAATCCAAGAAATCAAAGAGAAAAAAAACATGCCAGCCCCATCTGTAATACATTTTAAACTAATTTATTGCCACTAACTGTTCTCAAGTAACTGACTTGCCCTGCAAATATTATAAGCCAAAGCTTTCAGTTAAGAGCTTTATTTGCTAAATTGATCGTTTTGGCACATTTTGCTGTTTCCCACTGCAAGTGGTAGTATGTTTCATGTACTCAGAAAGCTTTCATTTAATGTCTCAGAAGAAAGAGAGAATAATCTGAAATTTGTTGTTTGCCACATTAATAATATAAACTGCTTCAGCCATCCCCATTTGCTTCACATCTCCAGTAGTGATTTCCCCTATGGAATTATTTTACTGATTTTTCTAAGCGACATACCATTTTACAGACAGATTTTCTTTAGATCACTTTGGTTATGTCAATGAAATATAGTCTAGAAACAGTGACTCCAAAACAATAAACAAATAAAAAATAACAGAAACAGACTAAACAGTGACATCTACTTCCTAAGATTACACAAGGAACGCTTGATCAGCCAAAAATGCTCTCCATCTTTTCCCTTCGTATAAATATGCTTCAGGGTCTGTATATCCTAAAACTTTTCAGAATTTTTGTTTTGTTTTGGTTTGTTTTCACTGTTGTTGTGAAGTTTCTTTTTTTATCCTCCAATAATACCAGCTCTTTACAAAAGCCTTATTCAACAGGATGAAGTTTATGTACAATATAAGACCTGTTTACCTTCAAGTGCACAGCTTCTTTTACAGACACTCAAACCAAGCATAACACAAATTACACCAAATCAGAACAACAGTGCTTTCCAACTCTTTTTCTGGATTCAGTCTGGAAATTAGAGATTTCCCTTACAAAGAAACCAGTGAAAGCTGAGAAGCACAAAGAAGTATTAGTCAAGATGTAGTTGACAAACAGTAACCTCCTTTTAGGCTTTTAATTAAGTAGTACAAATGAGAGAAGTCCCATTGCCCTTTTTAATGAGAGAGAGAGAACCTTGTGCAGAGATGGACAGGTGAGACTCCATGAACAGCTTAAGATAGTTCTGTTTGCTCTTTTGCTCTTCAAGTGTACAGCGAACTGACAATGCTGGGAACTTCATTTTGGCTAGACACGTGAGCTGATCTTGCTCTCTGCCAAGTCAGCATAAGGCAGTGGATGGAATAAATTGATATAAGACTGACCCTTGCAACAGCATCCAGTACAGCTTTATGGACAACATACTCCAAAAAGGTATTCTAATTTGGAGATTTCCTTTTCCCTTACCCTTTTACTAAAATGCAACAAACAAACAAAAAGACAAAAAAGCACTGAGGGATTTTAAAGTGACAACCAAATGAAAAAAGATTAAGTGGCAATGTTATTTTCCTTCTAATTACGCATATAGGAGATATGAGCTGCTCAAATGATTGTTAAAAAGAAAAAGGAGCACTGCATTCTAAAATTATAAAATCTTATTTCTCCTATTTCAACTCAATTTCTACATTATTAACAACAGATAGTTGAAAAATGAGAATGTTAAACAACAAAAGGCCCTTTTTTTGCCACCTCTGTAGTTTGAATGAATGCATTTTTTTCCCTGAATATTAATTCAGGTTTTCATTTTTCACCAATAAAACTGTTTCCTAAACTAAGTTTTAAGTTGTTTAAGCCCCTTTGTATATTTCTGTTTACTCAAAGTGTGAAACAGCATGCCATGAGAAGAAAAGTGACAATTAATTTACACAATTTCTTTCCAGTGAAACTCATTTTTCGTTTCTTAATGAGAAATTAGCAGATTGTTTTCAAAGTTGAGCACATTTTCAGTGCAATGTGAAAACAGACAATTTAAAACCACGTTTACTGAACTTCAGCAATGTTGTAGCAATTAACTTTATATAGAACTTTTTGCAATAAAAGGCAAATAGTTGCATTAAAAAAACAATTTTATGAATCTGCCCTAGTAATCCTGGACTACTGCCTGGAAAAAAAGTAGTCAAATAATTGCACAGGATTTAAAGCAAAAACTTGATAGTAACTTCATTAGCATAGCTCATAGGTGTTGTATTCACGTATGTATAATAAAGAATTGTTCAAAGAAAATGTGTCCAGCTCAAACTGCAATTCTTAATTACTTAAGCAGATCCAAATTAGCATTCACAGCCTGCACGTCCTTAACAACAGGCTTTCAAGCTGAAAATAATTTGTAATTCAAAAAGGATTTTGGTCAATAGATACTAAGTATGCAAAACATGTTTGGCAATTATAAATCCCAAGATCTGTTGAAAACTTAGCTTTACATTTTCTTGTTTCCTCTAATTTTTCAGGGAAACATTATAAAGTGTATGCATGATTTGATATACATTGGAAATATTCCCAGACATTCAGTTTAGACTAGGTCTATTCTTAATATCTGATGAAATCTTAATCTATATTTACTATAGCTCTTTAATTTGACTCCAAATGATGTAATGTCCTTACTGCTTAACAAACAGGAAAAGATGTCAAGAAAATAATGTTACTTAAATTTGAAACACACCAGCCTTCCCTTCAAAATGCTTGTCTGTACATATATGTAGAGATTATCAGTTGCTGCTACATATGTTTATTCCAGTAAGATCCATTAAAATGAAATAAGGCTGATCCACTGATCAATTAGACCACTGTGTTACACCTACTACTGAACGTGCAATTGAATTTATGAAGATTTTATGGTAAATAGCAAATCATAATAAATAAAAATATAGGAATGTACTGCATAACAAAAGTAAAAAAGCACATCTAGAATATTTTTCTCAGTTTACTTTGTTATCTTTAGAAGTCTGAAATACTTAGTCATGATCTAATGGAAGTAATTTATTTGTGGTATTAGTGTTTCTGTAGCATTCCTGCAGAATGCAGAAGAAACTTCAGAAATAGTTCTCACAGGACTTAAGACATCACTTATCCCATGAAGTCTGTTCATGATTTGGGCAATACATGCTTTCCTTTAATTTGCCTTGGAGCAGAGGAGAACAGTTATAGTCCTGTCAAGTCTCCTCTAATAGAAGAGACACTTAGCATTTCAGCTCTCACCTGAAATTCTCTCTCCCACTTTCCCCTCTAGCTTGATGCCCTCATCTGACACATCTGCAGTATAGTGCTGCTACCTAACAACTACTGCAACTGGATCTGGCCAGCTGGAAGAGCTTGCTGAAGAGATTTATGTGATGCAGGGAATGTCATGTTTTAAGGAACCATGCTACAATAATAAAAATGTTTAGATATATACAAACTTTTACAGGAGTCTACATTCTTACAGAAGAGCAATGATTGCACAGGGGAACATGATTCAATGGACTGGGTGAAGATTCTCTCCTGCACATTTCACTGAAAAAGTATTTTGCCCTGAAGAGTAGTAGCATTCCAAATAAATTCCAGATCATGACAAAATAGATGTAAGTGTTATCTAAGCAGTGAGAACAAATTAATGTAACATCCTTTTAGATAGTTAGGACACAGAAAGAGCTTTTCCCTAAAACCTTAATTCTGAAGCTGTATTTTCTGTGCATCAATGGGCACATCTGTATTTTTATTTCACTTTTCTTAGTCATCTTGCATATTTTTTTAGATAGGCCACTGGTGTTGTGTGGAAAAGCATGGGTAATCATATAATGGAATTCTAAATTTTTAGTAAAAGCCAGTTGTATTCTCTAATGAGTGAAAACTGAAACAACAGTACTTATACCAACTTCACTTCTTATTTTCTGAGCCATACAATATGTTTTGCATATCGCCACGAGGTTAGGAAGTATGTCATCTAGAAAAAAACAAGATCTACACATCAAAGATCTGGCCGACAACTCTATGGATTATTTCATTATGTAGCCATCCTTACACATATTAACCCCAAAAGCACAAAAGCTGCTGCAGATGGCTTGGATGGCAATTATTCCCATTTGTAGTTAGTTGTAATATACATTGGAATGACTTACAGACAAAAGAATGTCCAGAAAGACCTGTACTTCTTTCAAATAAAATTCAAAGTGAGATCACTGGGTTTATCCTTAGGCTTCTTCCACCCTTACAACCTCTACATTTAAAAAAGTACACTGTGATTGCTTCCCATACTCAGGTGACTTAGATGCTTTCATATGAAATTCTTCAGACAGGACACTAAACTAAATTTGTCTCAGAGTCACCTCTAACTCCTTTGTCTTTTACAAATTATTTAAACAGATGAGAGCCAAGTTATTACTGAAGTTGACCAAAAGAAAAACGGAGAGCAGGATAACACAGAATAGAAGTCTTAGTTACACAGAATAAGGAAAGGTAAATTATTTGATTTCAAATGAACTAGATTGTTTATATTCTGAATCACAATATGGAATAAAAAATATGCATTCATAACATTTTGCATCAGACTTCAACCACTCATTCACTGGAATGACTGAGATGATTCACACAGCAGTATGTTACTTCATACTACACAGCTTTCACTAAAAAAAAAAATAACAGAAAGAGTGAGTTGAGCTGAAGATAAGACATGATATTTTCACATTGATTCTACAAATACACATGAAAAAATACTGATGTGACAGATACATGCATTAGCTTCTTTTTTCTAAAGTTTTTTGAAAAGTTTTTTTGTTTTTTTTTGGTTACGGTGCTTTGAAGGAGATGATTTTGCAATGGCAAACAGAGATGATGTGGGATTTGACTGCATTTACCTTTCTCACGCTGGCTATCTGCAGAAAAGAACACATGCTCAGACTTCATCTTTCTTAGCTGATAAACCCTCGTATCAAAACTGACCAGTATTAGGAGTTCTAGTGATGCAAATAAGGAAGCTAGTATTTGTTTCTGCCCTCCTTTCTTCCTTTCTATGGGACAAACATTCAGATGCTGTATGCCAGGCCACCTGGGCAATGCTAATGCTGTGTAATAACTTCTTGAACATTTCTGGAAAGACCAACCTGAGGCAAGTAAGATAACAGAGCTAAATGGAAGCATACAGAATGGGTAAAATACTACATAGGCCAATTATTTACTCATCATTTACCTACACTAACTGTTATCACAGGATATTAGAACAAAATTAAGAGTTTGTCTTCCATGGCTAACCACATAGGTGTTCATTACCATCAAAATAGTGAAGATTTGTGACAGACCAGTATATATTAATAATACTAAAATATTTCATCAACCATTAGTACCTTTGGAGGACAAATTTAAAACAATCTGCTAGAGCAGTTTCTGACATACAAGAAAAATTAAGCTATTTATCTGCTATGCCGAAAATAGAGAGCCAAAGCATGGCAGAATTATTTCACATGTACCAACTTATCATGGTATCAGTTATCATACAAAAGAAATAAAAGACAATACAATGAATACAAAATTTAAATGTAACCAAAGGGAACACAATACACTATGACACACTAATTATTACAAAAATATCTCAAAGTTTTCATTTTGGCAAGTCATTTGTACTTCCATGGTTATGACAGTATTTTCCTTTGCCTGTTTACCACAACTAGATGTAATCAATACATAGTTGTAACTAAATCCAATGGACCTATCAGAAAGATTTATGATTTCCAAGATAGAAAATACAAGCTGCTCTTGGTTGTATTCTGATAAGGTGTTACGTACTCATATTTCTTTCTTCTCTGTATTTCCTTGTTGATTTCAATAAAATCATCACACTTAGTTGTGAAATGGCGCAAATACCTCACAGAGACACTGGACAGCAAACAATGCATGTATTCACTGAAATATTTCATTCTATAAAGAGCCATAGGAGACAAGTTAAAATTTTCATTTCAAACATCATTACATTTTTCTTCCCAATAGACATTTCAGTTATTTCATAAACCCATGTATGCAGTCTCAAACTTGAAGAATAGTTATTTTTCAGTTTAACAGCAAATCGAGTGATATCTATGCACTTTTATAACCATGAAAAAACCTATGGGAGGTAAACACAATTTCATTTTACAGATGCAAAAGTTAGAGAAGAGAGAGGACTCAGAATTTGCCAAGACTGCTTGAAGTATGTCAGTGACAAAATCACATCTCTCAAGTCCAGTTAAATCATATTCTTACCTGAGTTACTTTTAACATTTAAAGTCCTTTTCTACCCCTAGATGACAGAGCAAGTCCCTCAGGCTTTAAATACTCAGTCTATATTTTGCTGTGACATTCTCTATACTCCAATTTTTTGTGCTCCTTTTATAGTAGAAAATATTGCACCTCATGATTTCCTCGAGCAAGTGGGTCCATGACTTTCTTCAGTCAACACAAGGCAAGCTCATAAAAACTATAAACTTGTTTGAACTGAAGAAGGCTAGGCTGTGCTCTCTGGAGTCACAGAGTGGAGAAGTAGTAATCACAGAGATACTGCTGAGAGGGACAAAGTGATAAAAATCGGGAATTTAATCTCTTCAATAGTACTCTAAGAACCAAAAAAAAAAATCACAGGACACAAACCAGCTCTAAAGGGAACACATGCACTGAGCCTTTGACTTGCACTGATTGGAGTAATTTTATCCAGATGAGATATATTTTTAATTTCTATAGTGAGATTCTAACTCCATCAAAATGACAAATGAGAAATACAATTTCAAAAATGTAGGTTAACCTATGATTGCATCTTATTCTTCTGCTAGTAAGATCAGGGAAGATATAGGTATATTGGAAAGCTGGAATCATCATAAATGAGATCGCTCCCTGGACAGAATCTAGAGAGCAAATACAATCTCTTGTTGTCTGTCAGCTCCTAAGAACTAGTCACAGCAATATACACATGCTTAAACATACATGCGTATATATAAATATGCATAGCTTACTCAAAAATTAATGTCTCCTATTTATTTTCATGGAAACCTCAACTGATAAAAAGACCACAATAATCCTATTTGATAGAGCAAATTCTCAGCTACAAAACACTGCTTTTCAACATAGTCACCACCATTAGCTATGCACTTTCACCAGCAATGAACAAGAACCGGCATGCTGCACCCATAAATATCCGCATCAGTGGAGGTGATTCACTGTTTCATAGCTGCTACGAGACATCATTACTAGAAAAATGTCACTCATGCCGTTCATCTTCCATTGGTCCAAACAGATGGAAGTCAGAAGGCACAAATCCAGGCTATATAGTGGGTGTGGTAGGGCAGTCCCACCAACATTAGCAATGTGCTCCACAATCTTCAGACTCATATGGGACCCAGCATTACCTTGCTGCTAGAGAAAGGTTGTTTTCTCAGTCCTGGTTCTAGAATTTCAAACTTTCAGCTTCTTCAGCATCATGATGTAGCAATCAGAAGTCATGGTTTTTCTCAGTTCTGGGAAATCTAGAAGGATGTGTTATAACTGGTAACTGTCTGATCCAGGAAAATGTCAGCTTCAGCATCACAGTGGTTCAATAGCTCCTGACAAACTTGCATACACTGCTCTTCCTGTTACTGTGTGAGCATTAGTGAGACCCACCCAACACAAACACTGATATTCCAATGTGGACACCACTGTTTTCAATGTGCCTAAGCCAATACTCAGCTTTGTTCACTGTTCCCTGGTTGTAATCTACTGATTCATGCAGATGAGCTGAACAAGACTCTCTTCATTTCACTGTGACAGCTGTGCACATCTGTCCAGAACTTGGCATGTCTTTCATGTTAATATTGCCACTGCTGAAATTCATCACTCACCTCACTGTGCTCACATCCACTGTTTGCTCTCCAGAAACATTCAGCAAGTATCAGTGAACATCAGTGGGTGCAATTTTTCCTCATGGAAGAATTTATTTCCACCCCTTTGCTCCAGATGCACTTCCATGTCAGATGCTACTTTCCTAGAATGCCCCTTTGCTGCCATCTGTCACACAACAAAGTGTAAGGGGATATTGCTGGGAAGGTTCAACCTCTACTGCCAGACTACCAGTATCTGCCTCCAACATTACTTTTAGTGCACCCTCATAGGTAAGTACACACACACACAAACATACTCAATATAATTCAGAGTGATTCTGATCATCAGGTATGAAAAGAATCCACGACACATCAAAAGCCAGAAAGTCCAGCAGAAAGCTTATCAAGGTACCTTTCTTTCAAAAGCATCTCTTGTGAAAGTAACTAACCACTTTTCAAATAGAAGCCACTAGAGATCTCACCCAGTTAGCAACACGTTAATCTGAAATAAGGTTAATCAACTGAACTTAAAGAAAAAAAACAAAAGCAGAGAGGATGAAAGTAAGTTACAAGATTTAAATGAGAGATGAGAAGAGGTATTTAATTTTCAGACTCTCATCCAGTAATTTACACCAGCATGGCTTTCCACTCTGTTCAGTAATAAGAATGAATATAAACTTAAAAAACAAACAACGATTTAGCCCTCTTAGCTATTGCCCCAAAATAAAATACTAGCCTAACTCTATTTGTCATCGATTATCACAAGTCTGTGCGGCAACAACTTTTTATTTTCTTGAAATTCCTCTCAAAATTACGACAATACAAAAATTACAAGCAGTGTCCCTCTTGTGAATAAAATCATCTGCAAATATAAAGAAAAAATAAACGTAAGTACAAGCTCCCCTACTCCACAGCAACAAAGATCACCAAAAATTAAGCAGCGATACTTCCTTGCAGTTCAAGAGGCAGCCTGTACAAGCCTAATATTAGCACACACCCCTCCTCCAGGACATTTTATCTGTTCCTTTAAAAAACATCACATCAACCTGAATGTGAATTAAATGCTGCTGCTTTTTTCTTCCTTCTTTTAAACAAAATCTGCATTTCAAAGGAAACAATTTTATGTTGGATAATGATGACAGTAGCTGCCAGCTCTTTTTTCTCCAAGTTTCATATTTTCCCTTTCCAACTTCTTATCTTAAAGCACCTGTCTTGGCTAGTAAGAAACTTACTGTCCCAAGGATGCACATAATAGAAACAGTGCAGTGGTCTAATTTTTACTTGCCATATTATACTTCACATGACATCTATATCTATATCCTACAATAGCTTAAATTTAAAGTCAGCTCTGGATATCACCTAGTTTAAACCCCTCTATTCAAAGCAGAAACCACTAAAGCAGTTGCTCAGGAACTGTGTCTATGTAGTGAGAGAAGGGTGCTGTTGTTTATTCATTCACAATACAGCAAGAGCCTCTGATTACATCAGAATGCCATACAGTTATATGCACAAAAGCTCTTTAAGAAACAAATTCATGGCCTGAAAAGTTTCCCATGATATAACTGATGACTGTACCACAATAAAAAGAATATGTCAATTACCAGTGCTGTAGTCCCAGTATTTTGGACAGACATAATCCTTTTGTAAAACAGTTTGCGGTAGCTGCAGATGGACATTTAATTTAGACATTTTTATAGATTGCAGTCTATAGACCCTAGGAACTCAGGCTGTGATCATTCGTAAAGATTTCTGCATCAACAAGCAAAAGCAAATCCTGAAGTTGCATAAGCTGTCATAAGTGGGGCACCACTGCTCAGCTTCAGAGTTACACTCTCCTCCCAGTTCTAGTGGCATCAGTGGTGTTCCTTAACTGACACAGACACGAGAAAATAATACACATATTTCCTTGGGAAGTGGATTTTACCTCAAAGACAAAATACAAAAAGTGTGTACAAGTGTCTCTGAGTCCCAAGTGAAGATACTGATGATGGACGATCACCAATTTTCTTCAACAATTTTCTAGCTTTCTATTATAACCTCTCACTGCACTACCCATAATAAATGCCTTAATAAAAAATGTCTTGAGACATCCTGATAGTCATTATTATTTTGGAATACTTGATTATGTTCAAGAACAAACACAGCCTTTTCAGAGATAAGCTTTATAAAAATATATTCCATAAACAAACAAAACAGGGTATTTCTCTCACAAACTGTCTGCCAAGCATAAAAGAAAGCAACAAAAAAAGCTTAGAGAAACTGAAGTGCTCACCAAGATAAATAGCTCATCTTCATCATTTCACAAGCTCAAAGCCTCACAGCAATCCCAAACACATTTTGTCACTTATGTTAACTCACAATTCTCTTAGGATGGCATAGTCTGTGTTTGTTGAAAGTCTAAAAGTAGCTTTGTGAAGTGGCAAAACTAAGAACAGGTACAGATGTAAAGCATTGAAAATGCACTTAGAACAAGACAAAATTTAGAGTTTTCAAAGAAAAGTCCTTCCAACATTCTTTCCCTATGAAGGGAAGAAAAGTCTGTACTAATCAGGAAGCTAAAACCTGAGGTGAGAAAATATGCATGACATCTGGAAGCAGAAAGTGACTAATATTCGTGCTTTTCTCCCTTTTCATGGCAGCTACCTCTAAAAAAGTTAGTCTTGTAAATGCTAGAAAAAGTTATTATACAGATCAAAACTAATTCACATAGTGGAATAATCAAAAGGCTTTTAAGCACTTAGCACTTTAAAAAATAGAGTTTAAACAAATGGGATTTAAAGAGAAAGTAACATATTTGAGAATTGTGTATTTCTATAAAGGAGGGTGCTAGATTACATAGATGATGCAGCAGAGATAAAAAAGTGAATTTTCTACCTATGTACCAGTTCTACCTTAAAAAAAAAATCCCAGATATGTGAAAATAAAGCTATGAAAATATGAATTAGGTATAAAAACTAACAGTGCAATATAGTTTTGTGAAAACCTCAGTCTTTAGCAACTTCCAAAAATGAAATTGTGTGCTATTCTATCAGCTACCTCCTGCAACTTCTAAACAGAAAATCACCTCAAGGTTGTTGTGCAATTGCTAACTCTTCAACTTGAATGAAGGAATTGCTAGGAAAAGACTTTGTGTCACTGCAGTGCCCTGACATTCACTGAAGTTATGTCAGGGTAGAAAGTAAAACAAGCAATGCTGGGTTTGCCTTTTGGGAGGAATGACCAAGATCTCTAGATTCAGAAAAGCCTTCTGAGCCAGGTGATTGAATGTCATTGCCAACATCAATTCACCTGCTTCAAAGAGAATAACAACTATTTTAAAATGTATATGGACATATATGTATATACAGTATTTCCAGTCAACAATTTTCTCATTTACTAAGAGGTTAAATGAATAGTTTCATTTAGAAACTGTTAAAACAAGGAGTATGTTCAGTATTTTCAGTAAATGTTGAATATAATGGAATCAAAATAGATTCAGATAACATCTTGAAAATATATCACAGTAGCTTACATTAGAAGACCTACTCAGGAAGTCTTGTATCTCAAATGAAGTGCGACTAAGGATCAGGCTGCTATAGATAAATTTGGAAACTCTCATTTGTAGTCTTTCAATTTTTTTTCATGCATATTTCAATCACATTTTTACTATTGCACTCTCTATAAATCAACTATCAGTAATACACCAGCCTTGTTTTTGTAAGTGCATGTCATAGTGTTCTGTATTAAGGGGCAAAGAAAATAGGAAGAAGGATCTTGTAAATTTCTCATTTGTTACAGGAAATAAAGAAAATAACATAAGGGTGTTTCTTCATGTGTTTTTCTTTAAATTAGTGTTAGAGAATGCAAGAAGGCAGGAAAGGGAAAAAAATTCCCCCCCTCTCCTTCCCTACACTCTTGCTTTCTTTGTTTTTCTCTCCCCTGTGAGGGAAAATACAATAAAAATGTCTTTTCAGTAATTTGTTATCTTCTTTGAAATCATTCATTTCAATATAACCTTTTCATAAAACAGGCAGACAAACACACTGTTTCTGCAAAGAGGCACAAATTAAAATTCTTTGTAGCATGCACTGCGTAGAGCAGTTCTACCAACAAACTGCATTCCACGAACACTACGGCTTTATAGTTGGAAGGTGACACACAATGTACTTCATGACACGATGTAAAAATCTGAACTAGTGTCTTTATCACTGGTGTGTTCATCATATTTCAAAGCTTAAATTTAATATCTCAAGATGTTCCTAAAGTGGATAGTATGTGACAAATGTTGGAATTTGTGGTTTTACTCATCTATTCTTGCTTACTCATTATTTGTGTAAGTGTATGATACATGCGAGAAAGCAAATAATGCATATTAAAGCATATGTTGACTTTGCCTTCTTAGCATCTACCCCCCCCAGTGTCACCTATGAGATGTGAATACTGACTTAACCCTCATTTCTGAACATTTTCATACTACTGGAAGACCTGTATAAACATGCACAGCAAGGTTGAACCTTTATAACTGCCCTACATATTTTAGTAAGTTTTAGGAAGTTTACAAACCCATTTCTTTACAGAAAAATATCCTTTTGCCTTTAGCACTCAGATCATTTAAACTACCTCTTCATGCCCTAAAGTGTACAGACCACATCGCTGATGCCTGTATTTGTGAATATAAATCTCTAATCTGTCAGTCCAGTTCCCCATGAATAGTCTATTTAGGTTGGGCTTAAAGCAGTGGGAAGTCGACCTACACGAGAGAGTTCTCTTGTAAAATGACCGGAGGTCAGTGTTATTATCTCTGTAGGCTACCAATGGTGTATTTGTTCCACCCTGTGTATGAGTCATTCATTTATAATAAGCTCCACTGCACTTTGAAAGTGCGTGGAAGGATGGGTACAAGAGCTTATCTTCTGTCAATTGGCTGAGGCATAAGACTCAAAAAAGAGATGTCCTCAGTATTTAACTGTTCAACTAGAAGATGATTAACTTTGTCATAAATAAATTAGAGCTTACACTCAAACCTCGGTAAAATTATGCTACAATCACACTTTCTGACAGCCACTTTGTTAATATACTTCCCTCACCTTTGAAGTTCTCATTGTTTACAAATGCCTACTGAATGTGTGTACTAGCAACAACACCTTCTCATTTAAAGCAAAAGTGGTTAGAAAAGCTATTTAAGCAATTTGATGAAAGTACAGCATCATTATCAAGATGTGATTCTGTATCCTGGGTTTCTCCCTCATATATAGAACTCTAAAATGAAACAGTTTAAATAATCCAAATTTAAAAAGCTTTACATTCAACTTAAAGTAAATTATGCACAGATTTAGGTTCACATTTTCCAGAGTCTAAGGAGTTAGAAGTAAAATTCTCCTACAGTTTGAAAATTTCTCATTTATAGGTTTCTTGGGGGAGTGAGAGAGGAAGATGAAAGGAAAACACAGTAAAAAAAAAAAACAGTTAAGGAATTACTGCTGTCACTAACATTCGTAAACAGCTGCTGGATTAATGAAAAAAAGTGTGCTTCTAATGAATGTATTTGTAAACAAATATACACAGTAGTGCTATTCATGCTAATTTATAAATCATAATACAAAAGTGGTATTTAAATGCTTTCCATGCTTTCCTTATCCTACAATTTCATCAATCTCAGAATCCCTTACACAATTCCATTGCTGCTATTTTTTCCTATCTTACTCCAACTCCCCGAGGCCTTTTCTTAAAAGCCTTTCCACCTGTTCTCTTCATACAATGTGGCATTTTTAGATGGTAAACCATCAAACTAAAGAGAAGTTTGTTAAGGCTTTCCTAATACAAGAGACAAAGGTGTCAAGACAGATAAATTTCTGTGGCACTGTCTTGAAAAGATACAGAACAATATAACTTGGCGGCCTGACAATTCTTTCAGGCTTTGTTTACTGTTCCTGCAACATTCACAGTAAATGAGATCACCAATAAGACAAGGTCAGAATATCATGCTATCCAAATGCTGGGTAAAATATAGCACAGAGCATGCAAACAGAATGTCATATATCATTACAGAGGAGCTCACATTACTGTAGGCATACAGTACTACACATCAGTAGTACTTGGACTTAATGCTACCACTTTGACAGACCACACAAAAAAACTACATATATGATTCAATAGGACAAATATTTTTGCTACTTTTAATAATATTTTGTAGTTATGAAGAGAAAGTATAGTCAGTGTTTTGAGATGCAACTGAGACATTACAAAAACTATTTTTTACCCAAGTTTCTCAAACCTATTCATTTCATTTCCAGGTTATATGCCTGCTTTCAAGTCAAGTACCCAACGTGGAGTCATTTGCAAAGCTGTAACAGTAGAACACAAACAAGAAGCAGAAAGGTCAAAACAGGCCTGACATCTTCACAGGCCTGTCTTCTCAATGACAGATTTCTCAAAACACACTGTGCTTCTTGTTAAGCAAGTGTCACAAGTCTCTTTATTGTCTTCTTCAAAGGTGTTAAACAGTTCCATACTGTTTGATAACCTGTCATCACCCAACAAATGTGGGTAATAAAAAAAATGTACTAGTGTAGAGTGCTAGGCAGCACTCTGAACCAATGGATCAATGAAGTAAGTTTCTGTGCAAACTCAAAACACACTCGCCACACATATATCTGCTTGAATTGCATCCATGTTGAAAACCATGGCAACCTGAGGAGAGGAAAAAACTGTTCAAATTATTATAAGCTTTTCTTTCCTTTTTGTGAACAACTCCACTTTCTGAATAAACGTTAAATTTATATAAGAAAACATAGCTCATTTACTAACAAGGGAAAGACTGTGTAGGAAGAGATCAGACAAAAAACCTCTGCACACGCGATCTACCTGGCAGGGCAGGCACCATCCTTGCCAGTTGTCGGTTAAGATAAGGGTGTCATCCCTAAGGGTTTAGCTACCCCACTGTACTGACCTTTCGCTGCTCCTCCACTGCCATGCTGTCCTGTTACCATTACTTTTACAGAAAACCACAGAAGTCTTTAAAGTGTTGGTATCATTGGCCAAAAGTAGAAATTTAAGTGGCCATTAAGCAAGTTACACACTTTGCAAACACATGACACTTAAATCAGCTTCACAGCTGACAATCTTCCTATCACTGAATGAGTAAAATTTCTGATTCATTCAATCTTGCTGTCTTAGTAATTAAAAACAATCTATATCAATAGCGTTTGCAACTCTATTTTACTGTCATTGTCTCTGGAAAAAAAAAATTGAAGGGATGTCTTTAAAGAACAGCATATAGATATACTTGTTTCCTTACCATAACTACTTCCAAATGTATTATAAAATGTACTTGCAGAGTGATAAACCTAGAAATAATGAGGACAAAGCAGCCTTTCTCTGAAGATGCTGATGACCTACTTCCTTCCCATTTACAGAACTAAGTACTTGCTGCAGTAGTTTAAAGTCCTTATTCAATCCAGGAAACACAAAAAATCAGATGATTTTCTCAGACACATACTACATCGAATGAAGTAAACATTGTGATTTTATAGAGCAGTATTCTCCTCTAAAAATAATTCTACATAATAGAATTGCACGGAGTTCTGGTTTCAGTTTATTTAAAAATTAAAAGCAGAAAACAAGGCAAGAAAGCAACAAACCAGTTATCTCTTCAGCTTTAAAACGCTTGGTTTGTTCTTCAAATATGTTATATAGCTACCAATTAATTTTAAAATACTCAGCTATGAAACTGAAAGATTTAATTCCGCTTTTGAAGAAAATGAGCAAATAAAGGGATTTTTATTTTCCCTATCGTGAACCCACCCTCCCAAAAAATATAATCACAATTATCATAGGAGTTATATATGATGATTCAAAGTGAAAGATGATTTTTAACAAGGAAAACTTGGAGTAGTAACAATTGAACTCTTAAGAAAGACACAGCACTGCTAATATGCAAGTATCTTCAACTATAAATGACGGTAGGGAAGTAGAATCCTAAATAATATATGGGCAGAACAGTATAAAGCTGTTGGAGGTTTTTTTTTCTTTCCCCTGCGATACCAGCAATTCTTAAGAAGTATTTGTTGAACTGATGATCTTCCAAACGTGGCTACAACAGGTTTGAAAAGTTTGCCATTGATTTAAATTATTACTTGTCAGCTCTTTTCGTCTCAGTGCTGCTTTACAACTGCAACTCCTAAGCTCACAAAAATCTCACCCAGGACCCTCTGATTCCCTCCCTTGCTCACAGCCCATTATTCTTGCCACCCAGTGAATGAATAATGAGATCCACAGATATCACTAGATTCAAACAAAAATTAACAACTGTAGCCAGACTGATCTCTGCCTGCTGAGTCTGACCACACACCTCCCTGAACACTCTTGCCACCCAGAAAGCAAGCATCCTTAGTACTCCTCCCAACAAGGGCAGCACGAACAAGGCATGCATTCGGTGCTTTATACTGTATTTTCAGACCAAACTGGAAAAATTACAAAGAGCAACATATCAAAATCCAGTTGTTGATTAAGTCTTATTAGAATGGACTTAAGTTGTAAGCAGTGACAAAGTAGTAACTCTGTGCAATGCCCTGGTTTCTAGCCATGTTTACTAGGGCTAACAGAGTATTATGATTTATGTAAAATAAATATTTTCCTATCCCAAAGAAGTTAAAAATATTTACTAGTTACTAGTTATATACTAGTTACTATATAGCTAAAGGTTTAACATAAATCAACAAGTTGGAGATATTTCATTCCTAATATGAAACTGCTTTAAAAATAGGTTCTGGATTCCCCAAACTGGAAAATTTCTACTATCCTCAAATCATGTAGTTCAAATCCCAAGTGCTTTAACTGAATTTTCCTTTCTTGCTGATACCTGGACTCATTGCAGATATTTAATATATTTTGGATATATTCAAACATATAGTTCTGTAACAATTACATCATTTATTTGAGAGAAATACATAGATATGTTTTCTTTATTTTTCTGTAAAAACTCTGTGCATGTATTTGGTGGAATCCAGAAGTTTTACATCTAAAAGCAAGCACAGCATATTCTGGAGTAAAGACCCCTGTTCATAATTTCAGGATTTGTGTTTTATACTGCAGAGAAAAAATCCCTTTCCAGAATTTGTTACACAAACCTTTCATTACCAAACACAAACTGAGCAAAACCTTCCTCAAAAAGCATATCCCTTTTATCCCTACTCGTGCCAGCAACAAAATAGGGCTGAGATGAATAGATAGCTTTTTCTTCTTCCATTTTCATACACTGGATCCACGTGGTATTATTTCATGAGGAATTCTGTATATTGAAATATTTCAATATATTTTTAAAAATATTTCTTAATCCTTCCCATGAATATTAAATACATTTAGCAATATTCAAGAAATATGCACATGATTTTCCCCTTTAGTTCATACCTTCTGTAATTCTTTACTTTGTATGAAGTGAGGATGCAAAACAATTTTAAATTAGAGTTCAGGATGTAGTCTCCAATTTCAGAGAAATATATGACTTCAGAAAAGTTACAATATTGGTAAATAGGCTTGAGTATTCTCCTCTGTCTGCTTTCTGTCAGTATCTTACTTTTGGGGATTTGTGCCTGGTATATTTCTACGCTGCCTCAATATGTTCAAAATTTTCAGGCTATTGAAATAATTAAAAACATTTGAGTTGATTGAAATCAGAATGTATGCAGTTCATAGAGTAAGCATGATTCTTTTGAAAGAACTGGCAAAGAAGAGTTATATTTCTGATCCGTTAGACTAAGAATATACCCTGAACTGATTTTAGGCAGAAATCTCCAATAAAAACCAGCGAGGAGATCTGCTTAAACTCCTTGCCACAACAGCTCTTTGACACCATACTCTCTTCGAAACTTTTTTCTTCTTTTTTTTTTTTTGCTCAACATAAAGAGTTATTCTAATTTACAGATGGTGCTAAACAGCAATTAACTCTGTGATGCCTGATTAAATATCACACTGAGTGTATGAAACTTAATTTGAAAGTTCTTTTTCTTGAAGGACCATGCTTCCGTGCTCAGGCTGCTCTTCAATTCTTTGCAAGCACTCAAAAATGGAAAGTAGCTATAGTTCCTACTTCAATGCACTCTTTACAACTCAATGTAATGTGGAGAAAAGGACTCTTACCTCCTTAGCTGGATGACTCAAAGACAAATGGTGTCCTCCCAGCACAGTATCCTCAACCTGAATACATTTTTTTTTTTTTAATCTCCTTCAGTATTATGATAATGGAGAAACTCCAAGGTTAGTCACTTGAAAAAGTACAATCTTACGCTTGTTTAAAGTCATTATTCCCTACCTCAGTAGTTTTTGGATAAGGCCCTGGGTATTTTCAAGCAAAACTCCTTTTAAAGTCAAATGTTAGATAGAGACTTGCATGGTTTTCAAGCTCTGTCCCTTTACAGAGGTTTGAATGTATTTTATTACTACATTAAAAGGTCATTGTAAGTACATTTTGTCTTTGTCACTTAACTAGAGCTATATTTGATCAAACTCTGCAGTTGTCTCCTACAAGAGGAGAAAAGGATCATACATTTAAACAGACTATTACAGCCTGTTTTGCATCAGGAATTAATTAGGTTAATGAAATGTACTTTAATATGACAAAATTAAGATGCTGATCTCAACTGCAAAGTTATAAATTTTGTGCAGATTCTCTGATTTATATGAGCTATTAAAATTCCAGAGTAGCACTCATGCAGCTGAGCTTAGGGAACTAAAAATGTGTTGAGAAATCATAATATCAAATATACTTGTATGTTATATATTTACCTCTGCCTTCTGACTGCCAAATCACTGCAAGATGAGGAAAAAATACATACGATAGAGTAACCTAAATGGTGAAAAGACCTGGGAAAACTCTGAAGATCTAAAAGGATAACTGCTTTGTTTTAAAGCATATTTACCGCTAATATGTCTTAGTCTCTGTAGTACTGCCTGTCTTCCCTATCTGACCAGTGCTGCTCCAGTGATGACTGGTCATCTGCAAGATGTTACTTAATCAACTGCTTGCTATATGGCAAAGATTTACAGTTGATTAGGCTGCATAACTCAGCTGTTATTTCAAAAGTTTCTAGGAAGGGATTATTTTTGTGCTCAAATAGCTCTAAATAAAGGGTTCTGCAGTCTCAATATCCCTGGATTCTGAACAGTGTTCACTGAAGCAGACAAAGCTAAGTTAAAGAAGCATTTAGTGCTTCAGAATGCCAGCCTCAATAAATATCTGTCATGCATGTGTGTGTGTGCCCATGCACACATTTCTCTCTTTAGCTGTACAGCATTTTTGTATATATTGTAAAGTATGCAGACTAAGGTTTAAAGCCAACATTTGCATTTTTGAGGCTGGTGTTGAGGCTCCTGTGCTATTATCCTCAAAGCCAGTGTTAGTACAATTCAGCCACTAATGACAATTTTGTGTCCTTTCTCCATGAAAGAGGGCTACTTAATCTTTGGCTGGCTATGCACAGCACTGGCTCATTTTTCTCAGTATTCAGTAGTTCAAATTTCAAACAGCACAGTGACTAGACTCACTTCTGCTAGCTAGTGGGCCAGATACAACCAGTCAGAAAAGCAAGATTCAAAAACAGGCATCCTTTTCTCTATCAATGAGAAATTCAGCAGTATTCCAAATGAATGAAAAAACGCTACACTAGGAGAGATAACCAATACAATCCTCTCTAATCATTGCAAGGGTTCTGGCAATTGAGATCAACTTTCAAAAGCAGAAAAAAAAAGAATGTATTTCTAACTGTTTGTTACAGACACAAAGTTATCAGTGGAACTGTTCAAAATGAAGGCCACCATAATACCTTCCAAGAGCCCTAGACATCTATTCTTCAAGTCAAAATTTCAAGTTGAACATACAAGTATTAAAAGCTGAGTAACCAAAACTAGTGTCTAAGAACCCTGTTTCACACTACCACTCAAAACAAGTAATTCATTTCAATACCAATTCATTCTGCACCTGCAAGTTTACTTGTCTAGTTGGCAACACAGTGGGAGAATGGGATTATGATCTTGCATACAACTATGAAGAGTATGAACTTCCTTATTTCCTTTTATTTCAATATCCCATATTCTACAGCAGCTACTTTTTTGATATTCAAAAAAATAAAACTTAATATTTACAAGTATATAATATTGTAAACACTTCTGGATTTTAACTCCGTTAATTTGTCATTTCTCAAGGCTCCTAGAGAACAAAATTATTTTCATCACTGCACATTTATACAATAAAGCTTTTGTATACACGCTGAATCACAAAGCCTACTACTACTTCTTCGAACAAAAATATCCAGAAGCTTCAATCAACTCTTAGCTACTTTAGCTCTAATCACTATTGTTCTTCCAGCCCCCTCTACCTTTCTGTAGATGAATATACTAAAAAATTAAATCATCCACAGGAATGCAAGCAGTATTACATCTGCCTTCTTATTTCATGTATGCTTAGGATTATTTTATCTATTTAGCAAACCAATGTGAGCATTTCTTATAAACTCTGACTCTATCAAATAGTTTTACCTTATCTTTAAGTAGATAAAAGAAAAATACTGTGTAACAAATTAAGAAAGAAATTTTATTCCTTATTTCTTTTTCAAACAAAAAAAATTAAAACATCAATTACCTTATCCTCAGGGCTAGCACTTAAATCATTTTAATTGACAACAGAAGAATCATTATTCCTCCTAATTATTACAAAGTTATCCCAATCCTGCTGTAGCATTCTCGTGTAAATACAAATGGCTCAATGTACTTTCCCGCAGAGATGCGAGTTTCCAGGCTAAGAAACCTGGAATGTTCCAGCTATTTCAGGCTAATGATCTCTCAAATGCACACTAATATGTTTGATAAAAGTCTCCCAGCATGTGTGCACAGAATGCTTACCATAAGAATGACAGTACTGTGGGCAGGGCAAATCACTGACACCATTTCAGACTGAGTTTGATGCTGGAGGCGCAAATTAAAACTGTGAGCTTTCATTTCAGTGGGCTTTGACAGATGGAAGAGTGCATCAAATCTCTAATTGTTTAAACCATTAACTCATCTTTCCACCTGCATTACCTTTTAAAAGAGCTCAGCTGGAAACCTGGAAGAATTGCTCAGAGACTGAATTCAGTAGTGTGTCTTATTCTAAAATGAAATCCAAGTTGTTGTTTTTTGGTTTTTTTTTTTTTGAACGAGTATGTTAAATTTGGCTGCAGTATTTGTAAACTTATTAATCTTTACTTTCACATTTTCCTCTCAGCCCTGAAAACTCAAAATAGCCTTTCAGCCTTCCTGAAGAATCAATCAATCAGGGACCAGTGCCTCGGCTGCTGGAAACAAGAAAGTTCTACTGCAATTCACAGTGCATTACGACAATATCCATTTATCTTCAGTCCTTGCAAATGCCACTGCACATGCAGTTCTAAATTGTGCCTGCTGGTCTTTTGACTTCCAGTTGCTTAAAAAAAGCAAAATTTGTGTAAGGAACTGTAAAATGTATATATTTATTTTATATATATATACACACACACACATATATGTATATGCATATGCCTTTCCAAGACATTCTGGCCCCTCTTTGAAATAAAATGCATTTTTCACTAAACAAGAATAAATGTAGAACACTTTGTCATTTCATGTTATCCTCACCAGTGTTTAACTTACTGTTTTTATGGGGCAGCACTTGTTATGTGCTCAGCACTTCCAAGTACTTGAGAAATAAATAGCGTCTGTTTGAAGGAGCTCACAGACTGGCAAGGATAGAACAGGAACAGTAGTTCTATGTATTACATTCACTTTAGTAAGACTCAATATTAATAAAACAACAGAAGGCAGTGGGATTTAAGGAAGGATCTTTGTGAATGACAATTGACAGGAGTCATGTTGGGCTTAGAAAGCATAAGTAGAAAAGAAGGGGCCATGAATATGATTAAAGGACAGGAGCATCTGCCATATGCAAAGAGGTTATGAGCTTGGACTGTTTAATCTGGAGAAGCAAACACCTGGGGGAAACTTACCTTCCCCTAACAGGGGTGAATAAGAAAATGCAGTCAGACTCTTCTAGTAGCTCCCACTGATCAGACCAAAGGCAATGGGTATAAATTTAAAACAATTAATTAAAAAAAAAAAACAGGAAATACATTCTGGACATAAAAAAAAAGAACGGACAAATACTGAAACAAACTGAAGGCGAGATCTACATTTGTGAAAATACTCAATACCCAACAGGACAGATTTGTAAACAACTTGCTCTAGTTGACCCTTCTTGAGAAGTTGCACTAGAAGATCTTAAGTGGTCCCTTCCAAGCTATTCAATTCAGTGACACTTTCATAGACCTGTAAGAAATGAGTAGGCAGGGTGTATAATCAAAGAATATTAAGATATTATAATTATGAAAGAAACAAGAGAGTTAGGCAAAGCAGATTATAACAACACAAAGTGAATAGATAGGATGCTTACCCATATCCTGGGCTCACTTAGGAAACTCCAGCAGAGTAGATCTCCAGAAGAGATCCTTCCCCACTGGTAGTCAGCTCTTAAATGGGTCTAGGAGAGGTGCAGCCAGGCTCCACCCCTTCCTGCAGCACAGGTGAATTGCCTTCACCTGTGCTCCTATGACTGACTCATTGCTCACCTCAGGTGATCAATCAGAGGTTCAGGCTGTGACTCAGCAGTTCCCATGCACGGGGATACAGAGAACAGAGTGGAGAGAAGGAGGCATGAGGTTATGCAAAGATTTTCAGAGAATGAGTTAAGGAAATACAAAGTTTTAAGTAAAAATTATGTAAAGATTTGAAGGTTAAATTCAACAGCAGTTTATTGCTAATGTACAAAAAGAGCAAGCCTCCAGTGTGATATTTTATCCTTGAAGGATTTTATTTGACTTTGCAAACTATTTTGTTCTATTTTAGACACCCATGACAAACTTTACTGACTACAGAACTAAGGTCAAGACTACAGGCTTCACATTTACCTCAACACTCATACTTGAAGTAGAAGACTAAGAAAGCCCTCAATCTTCCACTGAGCTCCCTATAAGCAAAGGTGTAAGGAGTATGTGATGGCAATGACATACCAAATGTTACCAAAACAGGCAGTTTATTTTGTGATCCCATAGTAGTCCTTATTATAACATGTAGGTTGTTCTAATGCCTTCTATTTGTTTCTACTGAACTACAACAGATATAAAGAGAACAATAACACTGTTTGGTAGAGAAAATTCTCAATCAAAAAACAGTACTTTTCAACAACGTCACCACCATTAGCTGTGCTTTTTCACCAGAGACGAACAAAAACGTGCAGGTGGCACCTGTAAAAATCTACACCAGTGGAGGTGAACCACTGCTGCTGTCACCACTGTTGAAATACATCACCCATCAACCCACTGTCTTTACATCCACTGTTTGGTCTCCAGAAACGTTCAGCAAGCATCAATGGATGGCAGTGGGTGTCATTTCTTTTCTTCATGGAGAATTTCAATTCTACATCTTTGCTTCACACATCCATAAAGATGCCATTCTGTCAGACTGTCCCTCTGCTGCCATGTATCACATGGCAACAAAATGAAATGGAATACTGGTGGGAAGGTTCAGCCCCTACTGCAGTACCACCAACATCCACCTCTCTCACAGTGGATCAATATAATAAAATGGAAGGCACTGCTTTTGGAGCAACCCTTGTAGACTATTATTAATATAATAAATTCCCCACCTAATCTTAAAATAGTATATGCATTCAAGAACTCCTTTGAGTTTTACTTTGTAAAACAGACCACTAGAGAGACTATCTTAAATTACATATAAAATCATTGGTGTATATTTTGATGTTCAGTCACGCTTCTGTGATTTACTTCATTAACATAACAAAACTAGTAATGTGAGCAAGATATATAGGTAGCCATCTACAACCATTCCTGTGAGAGCAACATCAATTTTACTTCATTAGATCTGCATCTGTTTGAAAATTAGTTGCTCTTGAAAGTATTCATCTTCTAACTGTTGTTGGCTATATTTGTATTAGAGGGCAACAGTGTAATTGCTTGAATTAACTTCAGAGGTACTAACAAAATGAACAAAAAACAGTTATCTTCTACAGCAAGCTTCTAATACAGAAGTGTCCTTATATATAAAGATTTCCATGAGGAAAAAATAATTGGCATAGTACACAAGTATTCCAAGATTTCTCCTAGTTCTATGTTCAAAACTGTGTCCACAAAATCACTACAGATTTCCGAGTCAGACTCATCTTATTCTCCAAGAACAGTGAATAAGGATCTGCACCAGCTTTTGTCAATTCAAGTCTAGGAAAACAGAATCCAAAACAAAGACTAAAGGTGTTTCCAATGAGGAAATGAAAAAAAATGAGGAAACACATGCAAAAGCCCTACAGTGAATGCTTCATAACAATATTTTCTTCCAAAACTTGTACTTTTACAGGCTATCCTAGGATAGGAATGAAAAAATGTTTTAAAAAAAATGTAAGTAGTTACATTACAAGAAGGACCTTTTCTATTTTAAAAACACTGTCATGAAAGTATAAACTAATTGAAACATAACTAAATTAACTGTATCATCTTCAGTGTTGTATGAATTACAATGATATAACTTTAAAACAAAATTTCATCTGTGTGTCAGATGCATGTACTTCTGTACTTGATTTTAAGAGATTAATACAGTCAAGCTAATTCTTAAATTCATTGTACCTTATATCTATTTTATGTGGATTCATAATCATGGAACAGATCCTCTTGAAAGACATACTAAGGCACACGAGGGAAAAACATGTGATCCAAGACAGCCAGCATGGTTTCACCAATGCCAGATCATGCCTGATCAATCTGATGGCTTTCTATGATGGAATGACAACATCAGTGGACAAAGGGAAGGCAACTGATACCATCTACCTGGACTTCTGCAAGGCTTTTGACATGGTCCTCCACCACATCCTTATCTCTAAATTGGAGAGAGATGGATTTGAAGAGTGGACAATTTGGTGAATAAGGAATTAGTTGGAAGGTAGACTGTCCCCCACTTCTCTGCCCTTGTGAAGCCTCAGTACTACATCAAGTCTGGGACATCCAAGAGGGTCAAGAGGATGACCACAGATGATCAGTGGGCTGGAGAACCTCTCAAGAAAACAGGCTGAAGGAACTGGTCATGTTCAGCCTGGAAAAGAGAAGGCTGCAGGGAGACCTCATTATAGCGAGTTTACAAACATAAAGGAAATCAACTTTTTGCGTGGGTAGATAGTGATAGAACAAGGGGGACTGGTTTTAAACTAAAGGAGGAGAGGTTTAGACCAGATGACAGGGGCAAGTTTTTTTACTGAGAGAGCGGTGGGATGCTGGAACAGGCTGCCCACAGAGGTTGTGGATGCCCCATTCTTTGAGGTGTTTAAAACCAGGCTGAATAGGACCCTGGGCAATCTGATTTAGTACTTGATCTAGCAGTTGGTAACCCTTCCTGTGGAAGGCAGACTGCAACTTGATGCTTCTTGAGGGCCCTTCCAAACTATGCAATTCTATGAACTTCAGATTGATCCAGACAGATGTTTATATAACCTCTGTCTTGCATTAAAAGCTGGGCTTTTCCTACATGACTCATTCTTTGCTAAGCAGACACAAACCGTGGTAAAATCTTTCAGACTGGATACTATCGCAGCTTTGATAAGTGAATTAAAACAGAAAAGTACAACAGGATCACTGCAGTACCACACAAGACCATTACTCCCTCCTTTAAAAGCATTTTAGTTATGACAAATCCCTTTTTCTCAAGAACAATAATATTTCATGTCAAGAACTAAACACTTAGCAGTGTGACAAAACTAATCTTTTCCACTCTCTTCCTTTACTGATGTCATGACACATAGTTTTTAATACCAGTGACAGCGTTCAATTTTGTTGTGTTTTCTTATAGTGGAACAGTCAATAACAATTCATTTCCAATCTCATGCACTTTAATGAAAACTAGATTCTCCCTTCAGTGAACCAGCAATCTCACTTCTTAAATGTAGAGAAACTGTTACATGTTAAAAACCAGGGACAGCATTTAAATAGATTAAGAAAACAATACAGAATTATGCTATCCTGTTTTAATCCAATTTGTAATATACCCTTCACAGAATAAATTGAAGATAAAATGCCCATATTATTATAGAAATATATTTTCAGGAAGATTAGGTAAGAATACTGGAAAAAACTCTTCATCATTTTCAGGTGAACTTCCAAGCCATTGAAAAGATGCACCTCTCATTACATTTATGAACAAACCGTGCCTGGAATGTGTAATTCCACTCTTACCATCAAAGCTCCCAGATCTGTTTCTGTTCAGATACCATAGTAAAATTTTTGTATAGTCAGTTGACTGTTAGTTCACCTACTCTCTAAGCTTGCCAGATCAAAATGCTAGGATGGGTCAAGGCATCAATGATCTGTTTCAAAGAAAATTCAGTGTCATGTAAAAAATTGAATAAAGAGTTGAATGCTGGCATACTTCAGCACTATTGAGTGAAAATCTTTAAGTGACTGACAGTTTCACTGCTTATGTCCAAAAATACTGAAACAGAAATGATAGAGGAGATTCCAGATCATGTAAGGTTTGTTGACAACCACAATCATTATCAACCAATTGTTTGTTTGTTTTCCCAGCTAAGAATTATATTGGTTTACCTATGCTCAATATTTATCCTCAGACATAATTCCTTTGTCCTGAAAAAGTAGTTCACTTGGTATTAATTTTGGACATTTATGGATTGAGGTTTCCAAATAAAAGATGAAAACTATTTAATCTACAAACAACATGGAAAGTTTCATATAACTTCATAAATGGGACAAGGAAGAAAGCAACATACCTTTGAACACTGTTTGTGATTCTGGCACCAAGCAAGAGATCCATTGTTCTGAAACACAAATAAAAAATACATGAGTATGAACATCTTTTTAAGAATAGACCTGATCATCATTACAGTTTCAAACAGAATTAACCTTGCATTTCTTTTTTTAGAGCATGATGTGTCACAGCATTAGTAACAATTCTGAATTCACACTGCTTGTGCTGAGTAAAATGCTCAGGCAAGCGTAAGCAGACCTGAGAAAAGCTAGAAAAACATTTAATCATGCAAACCTGGTGGAAAATTTACTCAAGTCTCCTCTTAGTCCACTTTTGCAAACACTTCGTATCTGGATTTAGCAGCAAGACAACAAAGGTAACACTTGTATATAAGAAACCGATATAGATGTGTAGTGATTCATGAACTGAAAGCTCATTAGTTACATTTCAATATTACACAATATGTAAAATAAATTAACAAGGAAACATAATGAAAAGCCTCAAAGAAAATAGAAAATTGTATTAAACGTGAACTGCATTTACCAAAGGTCAACCATGACAGTTTTGTTTAACATTTTCACAAGATGACATATATCCCTGATCACGAATTCTCATCTACATTAAACTGCAGCAAAACAATGAATTCAGTATCACGTGCAAAATAATTTTTTAAATTAAAGAAAATGAGATTATGATGAAAATAGAACAAGAAATTTGAAACAGGCCTGGCTACATTCATCAACCTGCTACTTCACCACAGAAGCTCATAAAAGGTCAACTTTAGAAACAGTATTTCCCAGTAAAAACCGTAGTTTGGGAAACAAATGTTTGTGACGCTAGCGCAAGACAAAATATTCATCCACTTTCTGTATTGAGGAGGATAGAAAAACCATTAGGAAGACCTGGATAATCCCATGAACTAAACACTAGAAATAAGGTGTAAGACTGCAAGTTTATAGACTTGAGAACTTAGACACCCATACATTTCTTTCATTTTTGCAAACTCATTAGCTGTAAAGAGAACAAATAAAAATTATGGTAAATTTATTGATGACAATCTGACTACAGTCCAACAACAATGGTAAATTCCAGCAGACGCCCTTTCCAATGAATTAGGCATGGTATTTCCATATAGAAGAATTAATGTGACTGTACTGTGCCTTCACCTTTTGAACTAACTATCGATATAATACAGATACAGTTATGGACAAGAGACACAAATTCAGGTAGGCCAGAATACAGCAGGATTAGCAAAAGCACAGGGTTTTGTTTGTCTGCTTAAATAAGAGGATATGAAAATTATGGTAACCTATAGATACTTTTACCTGTGTGCTTTTAAACGTAATAGAAAAATACTATTTGGATGCATAATCCAGAGGCATGTACTAGCCTGCACTGTATCCAATCCACCTGTCAGTCATACCTTATGTCAGTAATGCAGTCTGTCAGCAGAGCAGTTCTGTTCTCAACAGGGCATATGAGCTTTGAATACACCCACATGTTGCCAAAGTGATGAAGCCAATAGTTTCTCTCACACACACACACACGCACACACACACACATGCAATACAAAAGCTAGTAAAAAATCTCTTTTTATCCAATACTCTGTACACTAAAGGCCGCTTAAAATGAAGAAATCTGCCTCTAACTGAACACAGGTGACTCTAATTAAACATACAGGATATAGCATTGTTGTTTGCACTCTTAGACAAGCACACCAATCAAAATAAATTAAAAATAAATAAATTCTAAAAGCAGAGATTTACTAAGAGTAGGAAAAACTTTCAACTAGATCAATCATCTAACTGAGGACACCTTTTTCTTGCATTTAAAGGTAGGAGCACTGCTCACTAAAAATTTTTCCCTAAAAATACCAACAGTGAGTCACTCCTGAAGGCAACTGAAAATCACCTTCCAGGTTTTGACTGGCAGGAGAAACAAAAAGAGGGAAGAAAAAGTAATTAGGCTACAAACTGGTGTTTCAGCCACATAAGATAAATTAGTGTCATCTACATTTCTAACACTAAGGACACTTCGTATTGGATGAGAAGTCATTAATACAGATTTTGATCAGACATACCAGGAAGTCCAAGAATCAAAACTAATTTGCATGTTATTCTTGTACCTTAAGCACCACATTTCTATATATGTCCCTTTTTTTTTCATATGAGCTAAGCTCATATGAAGGGCTAAGGCTAAAAATTTCCATTCCTGTATTCCTTAACGAGCTCTGGGAATAATAAATGTAATGACATATTTACTCCTTGCCACTTCTGAATTCATTTAGGAGCAATTTCAAAATTCTAGTTCATACAATTTAATTTCAATATTTTATGAATATTTGTTTAGTTTTATCATCCCAGCAGTTTACTGTGCAATCATTATTTGATTTTAGAACACTACTTTTCTTCTGACATTACCATAGAATTTAGCTAAAATTGAGATTCGTTAACATAAGAATATTGTTAGCTATGAACAACATGTCAGGTCCGATCCCTAAAAAAAAGAGACACATATATAGAAGAAATAAAACTTTAGAACAGCCGTAAATAACACATGCTAGTGGGAATACTTTAGTATTATCCTCAACACCATATGAGGATTTATTATCTCCACTTACAGATCTAGCCAACAGTAATGTTCAAACAATATTTTATGTGCTGCTTCCAATTTATCCTCCCTTTCTTCTTCATATAAAATGTGACAGAGGTAGCTGATTGCAATAACAGATTAGTAGTAGCTCACCACTCTATTTCAGTTATGCTACTGCTTTCCACTGAAGTAGAAAAAGCACTTCTGTTGTTGAATTACATCTGTTACTTGAGACAATAAATGCAGTAAACGTCCAGACACGTGGCTATCCTTCTTCATAATGTATAATGCCTAGCAGTGTTTTCATTTCTCCATTAAAAACTATTATTACTTGAATTAAAAAGTTTAGCAAAACATAAAAATACTGTTTAACAACCTTAATTTTATACAAACTAACGTATGAATGATTTTTCACTGTACAAGGTGAGCATGAGTTCTACAAGCTTGCTTTAAACTACGGGGTATGAGAGGAAGCAAAAACACTTTTCATTCCCCATCTTAGCAAATAGATAAGCCAAGTTACACAAATGTTCACTTATTTGCTTTATTTTTTCCCGTTTTTAATCCAGTATACCTGGCAGAAAGTCAAATTTCAATGAATCAGAAATCTCATGTTTTATCTAGAGCAGTTTGCACCCCAGAAATCCTCAGTTCCCTCACTTCTGTTTTTCTTCAAGCCAGTTCTGATGAGACTTATGCCCATGAGAGTTTTGACTTGGTCCTTTCTTTGTTTAAGGACCTTCTGGGCTGCAAGCACACACTGTTGGCTCATGTCCAGCTTTCCGTTCACCTCTCCTAGTCCATACACATATCTGGGATTGACTCAATGCAAGTGCAACACCTTGTACTTGATCTTGTTGAACTTTTTTCGGTTCATATGGGCCCACTTCTCTAGCTTGCCACCATCTGGATGGCATTTCTTCCTAAGTCTACCCACTTTTTAACATTGAGCTATCTTCTACATTCCTCCTGCCTCACCTATCCTATCACCTAAAAAGCTTGAAGCATTCAACTGTAGTATTCCCATCGTGCAATTTATCCCACCATGTTTCTGCAAAAGCAATGAAATTACAGTTTTCTGATTGCACTAGTCCGTACTGCATGAATTGGTGTAGAGTCATTCCATCTGGGTCATTGGCATCTTCACCCTCCAGGAGGACTGAGATTCCTTTGTGGCAAATTTGATGCTTTCCTCTGCAGCTTCCTAATGTCACAGCATTCCTCAGCCCTTTTCTGCCATTTAGAAGTACTTCCCCTCCCCCCATAAAATTTAGTTCAAAGCTCTGATGATCAGCCAAGCCAGCTTCCTGCTCGGTATATTCTTGCCCCTCCTGGTCAGCTGCATCCCATCAGATGTCCATGTGCCCAGTCTCCTGAAGGTCCATTCAAGATCATCTGAAATCCTGAGCACAACACTCTCCATGCAGTCATTCATATAACTGGTCCATTGTCCTCCTTCTACCTGCCCCCAGCCAGAAGGGCTGAGAACACCACCTGTCCTCCCAGTACTTTCAACATCATCCCAAGATAAATAAAGTCTTTTTAAATATTTTGTAATTTCCTAATGGCAGCCTACTGTGACTCTGCTTGAAAGAGCTGGAGTAGAGAGTAGTTCTTGAGCTTTATCACATCCTGTAGTCTCTTCCTAGTGTCCCAGACGCAGGCTCCCAGCAGACAGCAAACCTCTCTAGAGGTCAGCAAATGTGTCAGTGCTCAAGGGATTACAAAAACCAAGTGGGGGAATAAGAAATCAGACAGATACAACAAAACTTATCATTCAAACTTAACATAAAATCACAAACTGCAACTATATGGACCATAACAAGCCAATGCAGCAGAAGAGACTTGGGAAAGAGTAGCTGCTTAGTTGCCAGGCAGAAAAGGACTTAAGAGTCTGGTTGACAGCTGGCTGAACCAGCTGTGCTACCCAGGTGGCCAAGACCAGCACCACTCAGGCCTGCATCTGAGATAGTATGGCCAGCCAGACTAGGGAAGGGATTGTCCCTCTGTATTTCAGTGCTGCTGAGATCACACATCAAGTATTTTGCTCAGTTTTGGGCCCCTCACTAAAAGGATATCGAG
Source organism: Perdix hodgsoniae (assembly GCA_035772895.1). Lineage (NCBI taxonomy): Eukaryota > Metazoa > Chordata > Aves > Galliformes > Phasianidae > Perdix > Perdix hodgsoniae. The sequence continues at coordinate 2,532,581 of JAPSGF010000068.1, read as the reverse complement.
CTTCTCAAGTGGGTGCAAAGAAGTGCTATGAAGCTGGTGACAAGAAAACAAGACAAATGAAGAACAGTTGAGGAAACTGGAGTTGTTTTGTCTGCAGAAAAGGAGGACCAAGGGAGACATCACTGCTCTCCACAACTACCTGAAAGGAAGTTGCAGCAAGGAGAATGTCAGTCTCTTTTCTCAGGTGACAAGTAACAGCACAAGTGACAAGAAAACAGCCTTAAGTTGCACCACGGGAGGTTTAGATTGGACATTTTGAGTAATTTTTTTATCGTAATTGGCTATTCACAGAAGTAGTGGAGTCCCCAATACTGTAGGTATTTAAGAGACATGTGATTGTGGTTTATTGATGGACTTGATAGTGTTAGGTTGACAGTTAGATTTGATGATCTTAAGGGTCTTTTCCAATTGAAATGATTTTATGATTCTACTTGCAATGAAATTGATTAATTGGTATCTGTAAACAGTTTGAGTGAACTTCATTTCAGCAAGCATAAGTACATACTTGCTTTCTCCTGGTAAGCAAATGCCCTGAACAGCTAAGGTAAAAACCTCTGTGCCTTGAAAAAAAGCAAAGTTGAGCAGAATCTAGTAAAAATAAAACTACATGTTAGACAGAAAATAAAGATGAAGTGTTCATCTACCTACAATCTGTCCCAAGCAACATCAATCTACCCATTTAGTAGAGCAATGGCAAAAAAAAACACCACAATTTCTTTCATTTGTATCCTCATCCATAATTATCTTTTAGAACATATAACTCTTCTTTTGAAGTGCCAAGCATCAGTTGTGAAAAATGAATGAGCCACTTAATCTGAAACAATACCTGGTATCTCTTCTAACAGTTTTGGAATTCTCTTCTCACCTGAAGAAAAGTGCATATTCAATGCACTTTTGAGTGAAATTACTATCGCTCCAAATGCCCTCTCTAAAAATTCCAAAATGACCAAAAAAAGCATAAAAACAAGCTCTTTCAATAATAGTTTCCCATTGATGTACAATGGAGCAGAGAAATCAATAGCTGCTGCAGTGATGAATTTAAGGACACAGGTTTCCAACATATTCCTTCAACTTCCAAAAAGTTCAGTCAAAATGAATTCATACACAATGTTTACATATCTCTTATATTGTGTCCCATATACATTTCCTGCCTCCATGTTCACTGAGACAGAAGTTAATACAAGGACTTACCAGTAGCAGTGCTGTGCGTTCCTAGGTTCAACTCCAATGTGTGGGAAAAAACAAAAACAAACAAAAAAAAAAAGATGCAGAATGGAATTAACAAATTCAAATTAGGCCTAGGCCTTTAATATCCAGAATGCCAAAGCATTCACCTAGGAATGAATTTCAGAACAGCCTGAATATTTAATAAGAAGTACCAAACCCAGCAGATAGCAAATCCCAAAGAAAATCTTCTTCCTTAAAGCACTTCTCTTGAGCATAAAAGTGAACTTGAAGTAAATATACAAAAAGGGGAACCAGAGTCCCACACATTTCTCCTGGGCTGCGGTATTTTAATTATCCTTTTGCATACAAATAACTGGCTCATATTTTTCTTTGGAAACTTGGCTGAGAAATGAAAAGCGCATACCTTTTTATGTAACAGCAAGAAAACTTGCCACAGAAGTGCCTCACCAATCCAGAATAAATTTAGGCACTTATGCTCTTTGAAATTACTTTCCAACATGTTTGAGGCAAGACTGAAACCTGACCAGAGAAACTAAACCACTCTGCAGAAATAAGTGAATGAGCAAAGTCATAAAGCCCAATTACAAGGTCTACCTTGGAAAGCAAGATTGCTACTTAAAGGACAATTTATGTAAATATGTTTTATTTTCTTTACTTCTAAGTACTTCCCCTCTATAAGGCAAGTTTGAAGACCATCCCCTGGGGAAGTCATGGAGAGAAAAGGATTAGTATTCAATGATACCATCCATAAAACACAACAGAACCCCAGAAATATTATGGTTCCTTGGCTTCCATCAAAGGAAGATACTTTCTATGATCCTTCATACAAACAACTGAAATGCATACATTCCTCTTATAAAATTTCTCATTTTGTTATAAATTATGCCTTAATGAAAAATTAAATTCTAGCAAGGCATTTTTCTTGCTTTCTAATGGTTCTAGTAAGAAATTAAATTGTATAAAGCAAGAATCAAAAAACCAGAAGGTGAACATTAATGAGCAGGACCATCTCTCACTCCTAGATAAAGCACAGCACACAGTTGCATATATATATATATATATATATATATAGTTGCAACTGTTTCCACTAAAATCATTTGAGTGCTTCATTCCATCCTGATAGAAAATGATTAGACTTGGTCAGTCACACTTTCATCACCTCTAGGCTATACTTAGCCATGTGGAAACTCCAGCCACTACCAGAAAGCTCGAGGTAATACAAAACAAGTAATAGGCTGATCTACAGGCATGCCTGGCTCTAGCCCTGCCTCATGGACGCATTTCACATCCCTTTAGTTAGTAGTGCATCCTGGATGTACACTGAAGCTCATCTCTGGCTCTTTCCCCCAGCTAGACTTGGGCCCATGGGCTTAGGCTTCATCTTCATCCCTGTCTTCTTTTTTCCAAGACTGGAGCCCCAGCCTGGCTGTGGCTGAGTGCTGTGCCTTGTCACCTACACACTGCTCATCCCAGGCAGGCAGCCATAGGCTGTCCCCTTGGAGAGAGCACTGCCTACACTAGGGAAATTTTTGGTTCCCTGGTCCTGTGAGGCAGTTGTCCTTGTTGCAGCCAGCAGCAGGAGACTGTAGGCTGGAATCTGTAGCAACCTTCATTTCTCCCTGATGTGCAAGAAATATTCCTTGATCTCACTAGTAAAAACAAAGGTTAAAATCTCAACAATAAAACCAATTAATCACCCAAACCATGTAAAACAATACATGTAAGACCTATCAAAGCAATGAAAAAGAAATTATTTAATGGGACACTAACATAAGAGAACACGTTGTTTTATGTATTACCAACAGGCACTTGAGTAACTTTACAGTGAGTGTTTTATATTAAAACTTGTATAGATATCACAAATGAACCTTAACTATGTACGTTCCTCTGCCATCCTACAAGCACACACAACATATGTAACCCTTTTTCTTTCTTTCCTCTTTTTTTCTTTTTCTTTAAATAACCCAATGAACAGAAGAATGCATCTTGGAACAAATATGTGGAGACTTTCTGTTACTGTACCTAGTCACCATGGTCCCTAACAGTAAACAAAACATACATCCTACTTAATAGAATCCATTTCTCTACTTAAACTGCAGAAAAGTAAATGTTGGTTACTGGTTAACCCAAAGGAATTAAGTTAAAGAGGTGACTGAATGTGAGAAATGGTTATAAAACTGATCTGCCCTACAGTTGACTCTGATTACATAACTGCAGTTTGTAAATACAAACCAAAAGTTAAACTATCATGGATAACAGCTCGAGTAACACTGCAGCCTAATTTTAAACATGTGCATTTACCACCAGCAAATGCATATCACCAACAATTTAATCAAAGTATCAGCAGCACTAGTCTTATGTTTTCTTTTGGATTTAAATCGATGCCACAATCATGTAACGCAGTAGCTCTGATCACAATGATATGGTGGATTCCTCTTGTGGATGCGTGGGGATGAACAGAACTGTACTGAACTTAACACTGCAATGATATTTTCCAAACAGTTCCTCAAAGTCATATTTAATTATTGCATGTATTACAGAAAGTTCTCATAAGAGTTTACATTGAAATATGTAAAGTCACAACTTCGTATGCGTCAAAAGGAAAACACAAAAGAAAAAATAGTTAAGACCTAAGTAATTACAAAAACTACTGAGTAAAATCAGCAACCACCATCTAAATTGTGAGACACAGCATTATTCATAGTATCTCTATCATCAATAGGTTCCTAGAAGACAGTAATCAAAACCCAAAGGTCATTACCAATGATACAGCAAGAGATCAGTAATTTCGAAAACTACTGATTTTGTTTTGATGTGTTGTTTTGATTAAACTTATACCTCCAGTATGCAACACTATTCCTCTTTTTACAGTAGTGCCTTCTCAAATGGATAGAAAAACGGCTAAATAAACACAAGCTGTAAAAACAAACCAGCCGCAAGAATCCTTGTGTCTCACTTGTGAGTTATGACTGCCTTCTTGTGGTTTCACAGACTTCACTGTTACCACTTCCAAGACTGATCTCAATTTTATTCTATATATCAAAAGTCTATATCACTTAACAAAGGAAGCCAGGATGAAAAACTTCACTAAGCAGGAGGAGGAATTAAAGACACTGACACTAACTTGAAGAATTTAGAAGTAAAAAGAGAATCTCACAGTAAGAAATACACTGTGGGCTAAATCTTGCATACATTTCTTGAGGTTAGGTAATCCAGTTGAGATGAACAATAGCTAATCTAAAGCAGGAATAGGTAACACAAATATGTCTCACTGACTATTTATATGCTCTACTTCAAAATCCCCACCCTTTCAACATATTTCTTAATGTGACCTTTCTAACATGTCATAATGTAGATTTTGCTATACAAATTAAATGATAACAAAAGTGTATGCTGATGGGGAAATAAACACTTAACAAGAACAAAACAGACTCTAAAAAATGCTTTTCCGAAAGATGATGTAGACGAATATGACCTACTAAAACACATTTTAGAATTAGGAAAAAAATTGAGAAAATGTGAATGATTTACCAAAAAAGTAGTAATATTCCAGGTTTCAGAAATGTGTATAGGTGCAAACTTATTTGACTTTGTAACTGAAAAAGTCAGTCCTTATGACTATTCTGTTTAACTACAAGATTATTAGGTAGCAGGGTGATTCCCAATGTGATGTGGTATACTTACCACAGGCTTCATTCACCTGCATTTCTTACCAGCTGAACATTCCAGGATCAGCAACAAATACACAAGGGTGTCTCCACACTAGGAACTAGAGTGAATTGCAGCATCTGTTGAGCAAAGCAACTGGTGTTGACAGATCTAAAGCCTGCATGAGATGTACGCCAAGATTCCTTATCTTTCAGATTAGTCTGGTCCCATGGACTCAACTCCCATTAACAGTTACAGCACATTAAGTTCTCAAAGATCACATCTTCCAGGAATGTTCATCCAGAAGAAACCTACTGCATGAACTCTGAAGATGGTCCATGGTGTTGAAAAAGAATCTGTAACTCAAGGGTCTCATTCCAAACACACACTCTGATCCACATTAAAAAACATATGTGTAGACACATCTGTGAAGCTTCTAACAGCTCCCACAAACACAGCAGAGAAATATTTCAGTTGCCATCTAGACTAGATTTTCCTCATAAGCCATCTGATTTCATAGCCATTCAGAGCATCCACCATTCCCTTCTCGATTTGCAATGGGGTAAGGGTTCTGGCATCTTACATACTGAAGAAAGTAATAATAAACAAAAGGGTAAAAAACACATATTGTTAGATCAGCTAAATGATCTAACATCTAAATGTTTCATCTAAACATCTAAAAAGTTTAATATAAATAGTTTAACTGTATAAGAATGTGGGATACTCCATGCAGATTTTACTGTCATGAAGTAATTTTTGATTGTAAAACTGCTAAATGCATTGTACTACATATTGACCATGGGATATTTTTCTTCATTTTCTTGTGTTCTGTTCAGATATGTATGTGAGGAACATCATTAATACTTTATCTTTGATAAAAGTACATTAACACAGCTGTCCTTACCAAAATTGACAGTTCTTTGGTACTCACTTTGCTATGACTCAAATAGCAGTCAGTATCAAATTTTATACTCACACCTTTGTACTTAAACTACCAATCATTTCCAATACAATCATATGAAATTAACATGATACTTTTCAGAACTCACTTTATTTGCCTTCCCTTATTAAATGTTCCCAATATACTAAATATTTCAAATATGAATTGGTAGCTATATCAACTGGAAGCTGGCAAATACACCTATTTCTATTTAGAAGAAAAGTACGTTTCATACATTATCTTTCCCAACAGAAAGAATTTGTGACAAATATCCCCTATACTATTCTAATTATCTTGATATATTATTATGAAATTTCTCCTTCTTGAATTGCGACATATAATAGGCTCAACAAACATAATTACCAAAATACATACTTTGTTTCAATGCAGCAAGTTCATTCAATATGGTGAAAGTGTGTAGAAAACTGTGTAATCTCAGCATTAAGAAAATAGTGCAAGTAATGATCATAAAGATTAAATATGCTGTCTATTATTTTGACTATAATTACACACTGGTAGTCCCAAAGATCCACATAGACTTATAAATAAATTCTTCTGCAAAAAAAAAAATCCTATTTCAAAAGATAGTTACTGCATAGCATTGCTCTCAACAGCAACAAATGTCAAAATCAGCATAGTTGTTGTAGATCTAACAGCTGTATGAAGCAGTCTTGATTGTTTCTTTCCCTGTTGTCTACAAAAGATCAGACTCCGTAAGTGAGACACACTTCACCAGATCTGGGATTTCCTGGTGACATTTGGACAAGTTTTCTGCAGACATCCAGGAAAGAATGGCTCAAATGAAAGTATCTCTTGGACTCACACACAGTATAGCCTATCTTCAATCTGAGTGGAAAGCAAGATAATAATGTTAACATATGCTCAGAAAACTCTAATTCAAAGGAACATATGTCAGACACACAAAAACTGTTTTCACCACAACAGTTAAAGCAGCACTTCAGGAAGAAGTCCTATTTCCTAGACATGTTTTAATTGCTGCAGTTTTTCAGTATGTCTGCCTTGATTGTCGACATTACAGAAAGACAGGCAAAATGTAATGGGTGTATTTTAATTAGCCCACAACTTTATTATCTCATATATATAGCATAACACAGCTACTAATCACACTCATCTCTCTACAGCTTCTATTGGTTTGGCCCTCAGCCAGTCCCTTCCAGTTCAGTTCTCAGTTGTGTAGGAAGCAATCCACACTACCACATTATTAAGCCAATAACAAAGTGGATGCCAGTTGCAGCCAGATGATGAATGTCCCTCCCCTTAGTTTATCATTTAACAAAAGGGAAGCTATGACCCCTTTCTCTTGTCTTTAGTTGAGTGCTGCTGTCTCTCACCAGCTCCCAGTCCTTTAAATCTTGTTCATATTTGTGCGCAGACCACATTTTTACTCGCACACTATTAAGGAACTGCAAAGGCTCACACAACAAAGGTTGCAATGGCATTGTGTTGACAATGGATGAAAAACAGGCATCATGTGAAGTTACACACAGTAGGGTGAAACATATGAGTCTTTCCACTTGATCCTAGCTGGGACCCTTCTACCCTGCACAGACATAATACGCTTCTGACAGAAGAGACGGATTTAATTCACACTGCAATGGATACAATTCATTTCTTCCACTTAGGAGCTTCCAGATTGTTAAGAACAGTATGCTGTTTGATACATACACAGTTGCTACAGTCCAGTCTTCTACACCATCCCGCAACCAATCTTAAATTGTGGGAAAAAGGACAGATGAAAAGGAGAGGAAGTGAACATAAAATGCTATTGCTTGAGAAAGATACAAGATACTAAAATTATTCGTAACACCTGAGCTACAGGGATATTAACTGGATCTCTCTACAGTGCCAATTTTCAGTGGAAGTTGCCACGCCGTATTGTGATAAACTTTCCTATAAACAGTAAGTCCTTTCATGTGCCTGTTTTCAAAAATACAGTCTGATAACCAGCTAACGAAGATATACCATAAAAAAAATAATAAATCTTCAAGACAGGACTAAAGTATTTGTCATTGACACACGTCTGGTTGCCAGAGATATAGCTGCTATGCATAGCAATCGTTTCCTGACAAGTATATCATGTTTCAGACATATCTGGCATTAGGTGAAAGTTTAAAATTTAGACAGCTTAATTTGTGTTGACGTTATTGAAAAGTAACGTGAGAGGTATTAAAACTCGGCCTAAGTTGCAATCCAAGCTACAATATTTTAAAGAGTCCAATTAGTGTAAACAATTAGACAGAATTTTTGAAAAAATTCCACTGGTAGGATCAGAGTAGTTCTGAAGTTGAAGATACAAAACAAAACCTTAAATCTAAACAAAGAACCATAAAGGAAAAGAAAATAATAATGTCCATGTATTACAAGCTGAAGCTTCTACAGCTGAGACTAATACCAGTTATCAACATCTTGGCTTATCAGTAAACTTTTTCTATTAAAATTTTATTTCTCTTTCTTAATCTTAAATAATCTATTTTCACAAAAATGACCTATTTCAGTTGTTCCATCCTTGGAAACCAGATAATGGTGGTATGCTTCAGGAACTCTATCCCTATTGCACTGTTACCAGTCTTCTCACCTGTGTAAAGCAATTAGGAAAGACAGTGAAGTGCACTGCAGTACTACAAATATGTTGATAATATTAAGGTTTGTTTTTCATTGAACTGAGGAGCTCTGCTCGATTTGCTTTCTCAGTGGGAAGGTCATGGATGAGAACAAATTGACTGAGGCTCAATCTACACCAGATGGATCTACAAGGTATCAGTAGGCATCTTAGGGGCATGAAAATTTGACATCTGCTTCTATTATTAAGAGGACAACTCATGCCTGTTGATGACACTTGCAGGGATGCCTTGAAATCCCTAAGGGCACCTGGATATACAGAGTAACAATCAATAACTGGGCAGTATCATATTTGATAAAAAAAATGCTTACTGTCTTTAATGATATTCTTAACCCTGATTACAACAAAGCGTCTCTCTACCTTTTTATACGATCTGAAAGAATCCCTTCTAAAAATCTCTGCTTGAAGTCAGGGGTTTTTGCATCTGGTAAATAGCTGGCAATTCACTTTCACTTTATCCTAATGGCATAGTAGCATTTACTACCACAATTAATTGTAAAGGAAGATGTAAAAATTAATTAAGATTGTATTTAACAAATTCAAGTTAATATAAACGGTATATTGGAAATCATCTTTATATGCGGGGGGGGAGAGAGAGAGAGAGAGATACACACACAAATTCTGAACAGATAGTTCCAATACACTGCATACTGGCCTACAAGTATCTCCACTCAAATCTCTAGAGACACTACCATCAACTGTAGAGATATTACTCGCAGACCAGTATTGAAAGTTCCAGAAAAATTCTGTATTAAACTACTGATCATATAAATGAAAAAGCTGATGAAAAAAAAAAAAATCTCCAGCTAACGAAATTGAAGGAACTTATACTACATTAATTTGTAAAGTTCTTTAGTCTTAAAAATCGAGTCATGCTTTCTACCCTAAAACAAAGGCAGGCAACGTATTTCAGAAAACTCCAGATGTTCATTTATTTCTACAACTTGGAAAACAGATGAAGTTCAGTTTAATTTTCAAGTCTAGTCCACATTTCTGCTCTTTTTTTCTACTTCAGAAAAATAAGGTTCATGGAGGCTTGAAGTAATTATTAGTTTCTGTTAAACATAACTACTGCTGAAATTACGGCTTTGGTTCTGTCTAGTTCTCAAATGTATGTTTGTGTTTATCTATGCTTAAGCAAAATTTTTCACAAGATGAGTTAATAAGCTGCATGTGCAATATCAAATACACTCCTACTCCAGTTGGTCGAGGATCCACTGGATTAAAAATTCATAAAATTTAGCAAAAGTTTATCGCCTTTCACATTGTTCATTCTAATTCATAACTCAAAATCCAACAATAAGTGGCTAGTTGCAAAAATCCACATCCTCTTTCTCTCTTTATTCTGATAAAGATCCTATATCTGATAGTAACTACTATATGCAGAGAGTCATACATCTCAATAATTGGATGATTTTTGCTTCTTTCTGACAGTTTTTTAATGCCAAACATTCTTTCCACCTATTGTAGGTCCAGAATGACCAAAGGGGAAAGAAGCCTCAAGCTCAATACATCCATTTTCCCTCCCAAAATTGCTAGATATTAATCAAATGTCAACATATAAACTCTTTATGACTAAGAAAAATGGGAACAGATAATGATGTTATTCATTTTCCACAGTAATATGATTTTGTTGTATTCATAGGAGTTATAACCTTCATCTAATTGGGAAAAAAAAAAAAAAACACCACCTTATTGCATTACTTTCTATATAAGAACATCAATTATGGAAAAAAAAAATAGTTGTCATTGTATAAGGACTCTATTGTTATCTCTCCTCAGATTTCAGTTATTTGTTTCCTTACAACTTTGTCTATCCATGTTCTATACTCCAACAAAATCCAAAGCCCCACAGCAAGTGAGGTTAAGAAATGAATTTACAGTGCTTAAGATCAAAAAAGCCCAGAGGCCTGATTGGAATTTTTTTGTTGTACAAAGATATTAACAGTTTAAAAACATCACCAATTCACCACAGATGATGTATAGCCCTATACCTATGCTTTAAAACGTGAGATGAGAAATCATGTTCATGGGTACGAAGTGCATGTTCTTCTTTTTTTTTTTTTTTTTAATAGAAATGCAAAGATATCTCCCCCAAAGAGTAATCCATAAATAAGAAAAACAAAGCCATTCTCATAAATTCCAAGAATGAGAAGGAAAATCAAACTATGTTACCACTGTATCAAATGAGCACATTATTCTTTTATAATCTTCACTACCAATTTTTGTCTCTGGTTCCGTGAAAAGAAGACATCTACTTTAAAGCAATCATTATTTGCCTCATATTATCTTGTTATACCCATAGCGGCTAGACTGGAACTTTCACAAGCAGCAAAAGCATGATCTCTCTACTACCTTACCTAAATGTGCAGTTTGACATGTGACAGTAGGAAAATTACAATGGCAGTAGTTTGGCAAACTTCTGACTAGGAAGAGAAGAACTTTGCAGTAGACACAGCCTAATATTATGCCTAAGGAGGCAAACAAGCTTTGTTTAATGTATGGAAATATATCATGCATACAGCTCTTCACTCATCACATGACCAAACTTCCTGTGTACGTGCAACAGAGTAAATCCAGCACTTCTGAAAAGGCACGGAGTGCACCCATAAGAGGATACAAAGTTTTCCCTGAAGAATGGAGAATCATTATTTAATCCAAAATACATGCAAGCAAATCACAGTATTGATTAAATCAGGGGAACAGGCTGCCACCAATAGAACCTATGTCTGGTTGAAAGCTCTCCGGAGTAACATGATAATGTTCAGAAAGCAAAAGTAGCCTCTTCATTTGTACCCCTTTTCTCACAATTCATCAGAGTGATTGGTCATGGTTAAAGAATCCAGGAAAGACAAAAAGAAAAGCAAGCTGCTATCATCCACACACAGCTTAACTGCCTTCAAACTGCCTTCACCCTGCCAAGGTACTTTTAGTAAAGAACTGGATAAAGTGAATAGAAGTCAGCCATATGTCAGCACAGTTGTCTGACAGGGTACGCACTTGAGCATCCCTAGTCTAGAGCAACTATTTGCTTGCATTGGACAGGTAAATGACAGCACTATGAATTAGTCTTCATGGTAAATTTTCTTGGAGGCGTTGCCTGTAAGTATTCTTCCTGAAGAAGACCAAAGAATTTTCAAACCACATATTTTTACTAAACTACAAATAAAAATAATTAGCCTTATCAAATCAGGTAAAACCAAAGCAGCTCAGAATTAGGTGACATTAAAAAGTATTTACAAACAATTCTTATTATTCCCATTGTATCCATGACAGAGTAGTTCCCTATTTTGAGTCCTAGTTTCAGTTAATTTACTCTTTGGTCTCAATAAATCAATGAAGTCTGCAATCTCCTCTACTCTGACAGTTTCTTTTCCCAGCTTTGTTTTCCCCAGTACATGCTTACTGGAGGTCATCTTTGTCCAGATTTCTCCCTTTAGAGCCTGTCTCTTCATTTGCTTCTTCTTAAAGTTCTGGGCCATAACTTCCTCTAGTACTCAGCTGCTGCCAGGGGATTTACTCCTTTTGCAGGCTGAGCCAAGTCACTTCTGTTTTAAAAGATGATAATGCAAAATACAAACCAAGGGAAAATAAATGCTAAAACATGCAGTGTTCATCAGCATATAAGATGTAGTTGTTTTCCTGTATTATGTTTTTGATTAATAAGTATGTTTAAATCATTTAGACATCAAATCTCTTTGACCATCTAGAGAAACACCAATGAGAATACAGTTAAGAGAAATCAATGGAAATTTTTATACAAACTTTAGGCAGAGATTGTTCCCCAAATCCAGAAATACCCGGTATTCTTTCCGGTGGATGAAAATGAACATAATCTACTTTCAAGCTTTAAGGGTCCTCTTACCTTTCAACACCCCTAGTTCTCCACCTTCACATCCTGTGATCTCTTGGACATTAAAGGATAAAAAAAAAAAAAGAAGAAGAAAGAACAGAAAGAAAGGGGATACAACTACATTTGGGCTAGCAAGTTCACAGCATTCTTCTTTGCTGACAAAGGCTGCATAGGTCCAGTGTTTATACATGAACCTGATCCAGCTGAAATCAACAGTAGGCTTTTCATAGACTTCAAAGGTTTTTGAGATTTAAGGCCTTATAAGACTTAGCTATGAGAAAGATGAGAAAAATGAAGATGCTTGGTGTAAACTCCTAGTCAACAAAGCTTTTGGTGCAAGGTTTACATTTGCTAGGCGGTGATTACTTAACATCATTTTGAATGCATCTTTTCTTTCTTTTCATAGTCTTGATCATTAATAGTACTTCTAATTTTTCAAAAAGTACAGATGCAAAAATAGTCATACTTTGTTTCTCTATTTACAGAAGGTAGAGATGTACTCAAATCCAGACAATCACAAATAGTAAAAAGTCACAAGGAACAGCTAAAGAAGACAGACCAGCTTATGAATAATAATCTCTATTTGTAGATACACACAAATTCAGAACTTACTCTTAAGAAATTTGCCCTTTGCAAAATGACAAATGTTCAGCATCTGGAAAATCAGTCTGGTTTTCAAGCTGTCTGAGGAATGTATTGTTTGTTTGTTTGTTTGTTTTCATTACAGGACACTTAAACCCAGTAACAGAGACAATTCATATGCAGACAATAGTTCAATAACACTATGAGCAGTACCTAGTTTATAACTTTTTTTTTCATACTTTCTTTCACTGCTTTCAGTATTAAGTGCATATATGTTAGAATGGGAAAAGGATTTTTATTTGAAAAAAATCCCAGTATTTCTCTTTCAGAAATTTTCTAATACTTTTCAAAAGTAACACCCCTTTTCCCTCAACATACACCACTGACATTACAAATATGCCTTGCCAATATTTTCTACGCACAGAACATCTACCCCAAAACGCAATGCTCAAAATTATATTAACAAATTAGAGAAATCAAAACTGCTAGATAGCAACGACCAGGCTCTATAATTCTTGAGCTCACAGTAACTGTGAAAGCCTCCACTAATGCCAAAGAGATTTGAGTTTGGTCATGAGAAAAAGTCATACCCCTGACCTGGATGTAACTGCAAAGACTAATCGGGAATCAATTCCACAATGTAGATTCTTAACAACTAGAATAGCGTAGGTGTTTTCTCTAGCTGTAGCCATCATTATTCAAAATGAACACTTAGTCTTCAAAAACTTTACATAAGATCCTCTTAGAAAATCTGTGCACCTCTTGTACACAATGGCAGATCTCCATAATATGAGCACACCAAATGTCAGAATAATTATCCAGACCACATGCCATCTGAACAATAAAAACAGAAGAATAATCTAGAGTTTTACAGTTTTTTATGAAATCATAAAGTAACAGCAAATGTTCAGATCTGTCTATGGAACAAAATTAACAGCTGTGCGCTTGTAAAGAGACATATGAAAGTCAGAATTATTTAACAGAATGAATATTTTTGGAAAGGAGATGAATACTGAAATGGCAATACAAGCAGATGGTACACATTTCCTAAGTGGTAGCATACAGAAAAGATTATGAACACGCCCTGGAAGACCTACATCTCAGTGCCTGGGCAGCCTGTGAATTGAAACTTAAGTGTTCCATGATTAAAATACAACGTGCCTAAGTAGTATTACAAAAGTAGTACAGATATTTTCAAAAGACACTATGAAGTATGACAGCTGCTCCAAAAGTAATATCTCCTACTTTATTACGTTGGCCCACGTCAGAGGCAGATGGTGGTGGTATTGCAGCAGAGGCTTAACCTTCCTGCCGGTACTTCATTACAGAATCACAGAATTGAAGGGGTTGGAAAGGTCCTCAATAGATGCTTGAGTCCAATCCCCTTGCTAAAGCAGGTTCCCTACAATAGGTCACACAAGTGAAGTTCAACAAGGCCATACGCAAGGTCCTGTACCTGGGTCAGGGCAATCTCAAACACAGGAGAATGGGTGGAGAATGGCTTGAAAGCATCCCTGAGGAAGATCTGGGGGTGTCAGATGATGAAAGATTCGACATGAGCTGGTGCACGTTGCCGGAGTTGCATGGAGTACTGCATCCAGTTCTGGAGTCCCCAATAAAAGAAGGATGTGGATTTGCTGGAGCAGATCCAGAGGAGGGCCACAAAAATGATCAGAGGGCTGAGCACCTCCCCTGTGAGGACAGACTGAGAGAGCAGACAGCTGTTCAGCCCGAAGATGAAAAGGCTCCAACGAGACCTCAAAGTAGCTTTCCAGAACCAGAAGTGGGCCTAGAGGAAAGCTGGGGAGCAGTGTTTTGTAAGGGCAGAAGAAAAATGGCTTTGAACTGGAAGAGGGTTTAGATTTAGATTGGAAGATTTAGACTACATATTAGAAATAAATTCTTCACTGTGATGCTGGAACAGGTTGCCCAGCAAGGCTGTGAATGCCCCCTCCCTGGAAGCATTCAAAGATAGGCTGGATGGGACTTTGAGTAACCTGGTCTAGAGGGAGATGTCCCTGCCTATAGCAGAGGGGTTGGAACTAGATGATCTTAAAGGTCCCTTCCAACCCAAACCATTCTATGACTCTACAAATGTAAAACTGAAAGTGACAGTTTACTGGATTGCATCATTACTGATGACAAAACGTGGTGTCACCTCTATAAGCCAAAAAGGCTGCCAAAGAATTAGCAAAATGTGAATTCACCATGGAAGAAAAGGTTCCAGATCCAAATGATTCAGCCCTCAGCAGGTAAAGTGATGTGCACTGCCTTTTAGGATAGCAAAGGGGTGATCCTTCTGGACTTCCTGGAACCCAGATAAACCATAACCTCTGACTGAGTAAGCTGAAAGCTCAAAATTCCAGTCAGGTTAGAGAAGAAAACTTTTCTTCTGTAACACAATAACCACAGGCTCCATGCCAGTTTGAAGACCATGGAGCAAACTGCCAATCTTAGCTGGATTGTCATTCCAGACTGATCATACAGACCAGACTTGAGGCCTTTTGAGACTTTCAGGATGATGAAAGACGGACTGTGTGGGCAACATTTTCCTAAAAACCATGCTGTCATAAAGCTGTGAAAATGTAGGTCACCTCCACTGGTGTAGATTTTTATTTTTTTCTTTTTTACCAGCACAACACACAGGCTCTTGTTCAACACAGGTGAAAATGCATAGCTAATGGCACTATGTTGAAAAGTACTGTTTTGTAGTAGAGAATGTTCTCTATTAAACAGTGTTACTGTGCTCTTTGTATCTGTTGTAGTTCACTAAGAAATAAATAGGAGCCACTAGTTTCAGAGTGACCTATGTAATTTAAAGTTTTCTAATTATTCAAGACAGCTACAACAAATTATTTCTTCATGATCTTAGCCTTTTCTGCAGCAGAGCAGAAAGAGACATATGAACCCTAGATTTTTCAGTTTGGATTACAGCTTCCATCTGGAACTGATTGCAGGTTTTTGCAGGTGCAATCACTTCAGAGTTACAAGCAATTTGAAGGCAGATGTGCTGGCATTTAGACAACTAACTGCCTGACTTGTAGGTAAAATCTGGCACTGCCTATCTAGAGGTAATCACTTGCACATTATTTGCTTGAAGGTATAAAATCTGAGAACTTTTAATTGTTTCTTTAAAAGAACTGCCTGGTTTCCCTCAAAAACTTTAGTTGTTCTGATAAGCCATACTCTATTCTAAAAAGTTAGAACAGAACTCATCTAGTATTCAAGAAGTTTAGCTTAAGTATGAATACAGAAGCCCTATGTGATCAAGTTAATCCATACTTGTTGGTACATTTTTAATCAGTGCCCACCTCAGTGAGTTTAAAGCAATACCTCATACCTCATGAATGATAATTACAATTCTGGATCATGCTATACGTATGTGTACATATATAATTATATATTTTATATTTATATATATATTTCCATCTTAATAAAAAATTAATATATTTTCCAAGATTCAGTTCACAGCTGAAGACTATCAAAACAAAACTACAGAGATATGCAGATAGTCAAAAAAAGTAAGGGGAAAAGAGCACCTGCTTGGATTTAGCACTAACATTTTGTTTTTAATGCACAGACAACCATAAATGACCATTTACGAACATACATAAACTAATACAAGAAACTGAAAACACTGAGAGTGCATTTAAAAGCACTGCATCTTTAAGATGTAATTATTCCTATTGTCTGTTCCTGTCACTTCTTCTGATCCAGTGCTAGGCTCCCCACTACTCAAGAGATGCAGACTTAGTGGAGCGTATCCAGCAAAGCCCCACTATGATTAAAGTACTACAGCATCTCCTGTAAGAGTAGAAACTGGTAAAGCTTGGTTTGCAATTGAAAAGATTCTGGGGTTATCATCATCATTTATAACTATCTGATGGAAGGGAATAAAGAGAACAAAGGTAGATAAACTCTTCTCAGTGGTGTCCAGTGTCAGGACTAGAGGAAAATGAAGCACAGGAGCTTCTCTCTGACCATCAGAAAGTTTTTCTTTTGTTTTTTCTTTTTTTGACAGTTAAGGTGACTGAACACAAGAAGAGGCTGCTCAGAAAGGTCACGGAGTCTCCATCCCCTTAAATATTCAAAATCTGTTTGGAGATAGCCCTGGCCAACTTGCTCTAGCTGACCCTGCTCAGGTGAACTGAACAAAATCCCAGAAGTGCTGCTGGAAACCTACTCAGTGACTCTGCAAGCAGGTGGCTGTGCCTTCTCCCTGTTCCTTGTGACTCCACACATCATCACACACGGCCAGTCTAATCACTAGCTACCAACAACCTCTTCCTGCTGCAGTTCTTCCATCCTCTGTTATGTTCCGCTATGCTCTTGGCTCCTGACCTGGCACACAAGATGTCCACCTCCATTACCTGAGCTTATTTAATAAGCTGTATGTACAAAGCAGAAAGACGTTTGAGAGGTCTGTAAGATATTACAACTAAAATGAAAGATCCACAAGCTCACAGGTCCAAGTAAACACTGCTCGTTCTCCACAGTATTTTCTACTGTACATTTAGCCTGTGAGCTTACTCTGACATTTACCCCAAGCTTATTCACAAATAAAACTTTCAATCAAGCTGTTTTCTGAACCTGGCTGAGAAGACGACAGGCAGTAGAGGTTAAAATGTGAACTGTGCTTTCACTCAACTTGAAAATGAATGCTAGAGGCCATTGCCATGCCTGCTCCCTCAAAATGGGACAAGTTCACCAAAACTAATACCACAGATGGGATAGGCTATACCCATACACAACATAAAATGTATGTATTTAATACAGACATAAGATATACGCATGTATTTCATACGAATATGATCCATGTAGTGGGATATCTTCCATATTGATCACATACATATCTTGTTGTGATCTCTGCTAAATTATCAAAAACTGGAAAACTCTCAGGAACTGCATGGCAAAAAGCAGACATCTGCACCTGTTTAGCAGGCATTCTGAATATTATACAGTTTAGATTTAAATGACTCATTCTTCTTCTTGCTCACACCAATAGACTACATGGAAAACAAAATCAATTATTTGACTTGTGTCTTG
Organism: Perdix hodgsoniae; assembly: GCA_035772895.1. Lineage (NCBI taxonomy): Eukaryota > Metazoa > Chordata > Aves > Galliformes > Phasianidae > Perdix > Perdix hodgsoniae. The sequence goes on along the minus strand of JAPSGF010000068.1, from coordinate 2,514,683 downwards.
GTTAAAATAATATCCTGCTGAGAATGCACCTTTAGAATGGGCGTATAACTAATTCTGAAACACAACATAAAGAAAAGCACCAAGAGTACATCTCTCTTGACCTTCTCAAACAGAGATAGTGTTCTTTGCAGGGGAAAAAAAACGATGAAAAAAACTCGTGGAAAAAAATGAAAAATATCAATTACCACTCAAACATGACAAACAGCAGTCAGAGAAGCAAATGATTGATTATCACTCACACTCATTCCCTCACTGAATCATTGATCATTGAAGTGCTTTTGGCACCATGAACCACATGACACGAACTCTCTAAAATGTGGTGAAGTCCTCCAGCAAGCATCTATTTGCTACCTTCATGACCTCCCACCACTGAGGTGATACCTCAGGCAGTGCTGGGAAATGAGTGGGTCACTTCTTACAAATTTTCTCCTAACTGTGGGATACTACAATTCTTTTCTGATCCTGTTTGAAGGAGCTGGTGTTTGGTTCACTTCAAAGGTTGAATCAGATTACAAGATAAGCGGATATCTCCGAAGTGAAAAGAACTCCAGAAACTGCTGCCAGTTTAGATGAAAACGGAGGGGCATGAGGATGGCTGTGTTAAAAGGAGGAAGAGGAGAGAAAACGAGAGGAGTATCACACCCTCTAGCACTCTTGGAAGTCTACTTGGGAGAGCATCCAGTGCTCCCTGAACTACACAACTCTCCTCTTTCCCTTCATTAAAAGACAATGGGAAGCTTAACTCTTACCAACGTGAGCACTTTATCTTCTAAACGTTTACAGTTTCATACCTTGCAAGAGTTTAATCTCTGGTAATTTCGATGAATTACCATGTGCACGCTGGGGTTAAAACTGCAAGATTTTCACTGATTACAAGAAAACAGCCAGTTATTAAGTCCTAACTGAGTAATTTGCAGCTTATTTCACCCTGGCTAATTAAAACGTAATCACTATTGTTTGGCAATGTGCATTCTGTCAGCAGTTTTAAGTCAGAAAAGAAATCACGCCAAGAAAACACACGCACATACAAAGAAAAAAGCCTTTCACCAGGAACTGGCTTGATCTAAACTGCCTCGTTAGCGCTTCGTTAGCCACTGAAACTGTAAAACAAATAAGTTACAATCTCCTGACAACGCAATAACCGCTCCCGAGATAATGAACTATTTTAACGAGCCCTCCGCTTCCAAGAGATGCCACAAAACTGGGCCCGCGCTGACAGCGAGCGCTTCGCCGCCCCGGACCCGGCGGAGCTGCGGCGGAGCCTCAGCCCGGGCAGCGTCCCCGCTCCATCCAGCTGGGAGCCGGTCACAGGCACCGCTGAAACGAGCACGTTAAGCTTTCCTTCCACGCTTATTCTTTTCTGCTCTCGGCTTAGCCTTAAGTATCTCGCCCGACAGCCCTCTGTGCCAACACCTTACAGCTACTTTACACCTAAAACGTTGGGTTCCGGTTTCTGATTCAAGGAGACGCACGGGGAAGGCGAGGGGCGCGCTGTACGTAGGGCTGCGCTACCCTCGAGGTGGGGCTGCTGCGATTCCCAACGGGCTGAAGAAGCCTTCCCAACGGGGACCTGCCTGCTACAGAGCGAGCAGCAACCGGCCGGTCCGAGGGCTTCCGCCGTCCCTTTGGTTCGCACCGCTTAGAACAGGTGAGGAGGGAAGGAGGGAAAGGCGTTCGTCGGATGGGGGAGAACCGGCGGGCACTCACCTCCCACAGTCGCTCGAAGAGCTTTCAGGCACTCCCCCGCCCCACTCCCATTCCGTTAGCCAGAAGCGCTCCCGCTTCTGTTCCAGGGACACCTGCGAGGTGCCGGAGCGCCCGACCCGCATCCCGCCGCCCCGCGGGCGGCTGACACGCGCGTGCCGTGCCGGGAGCGCGGGCGGCCCGAAGAGCCGCTGCCTCCTCCCGGCGACGGAGGGTCCGACGCGGCGGGGCCGTGCCCACCTGCCCGCCGCCGTCCCGCGGAAAGCCGTCCCGAAGTCCACCTCGGAAAGCTCCGGCCCCCGCAATCCTTAAGGCCGCGCCGGGCGGACGGCGGGGGGGCCGCGCGTCGCCGCGCCCCTACCTGGAAATGCTTGAAGAAGGCGGAGATGCGGGTGATCTGCAGGCTCAGGCACCTGGAAGCGCATCTGGCGGCGGAGAACGCCTCGTCCTGCCTGCGGGCGACGGCGGCACCCGGGCCGGCGGGGCTGCCGCTGACGGCCGTCACCCAGAGGAGCAGGGCGAGGGACGCGCCGGGCGCCCTCCGCACCATCGCTCCGCGGGAGGAGAGGGCAGAAAGGCGGCCGGGCGCTGCGGGCTGAGCTACTGCTCGCCGGGCGGGTGCCGGGCTGTACTGGGGACAGGCGGCTCCGCGCCGCAGAAACTAAACAAGAAAGTTCAATCATTCAACTCTCCTCACCCCCTTCTCTCCCTCCCCTCGGCCCACAGCCCTCCCCCGCTCGGCGGCGGGCGGGCCGAGGCTGACAGCGGCCGCGCCATTGGCTGCGCCGAGCGGCAGCGCCGGGGCGGGCGGGCGGTGCGGCCGCGGGCAGGTCGGCCGCTGGGAGCGGCGTTCCCGCTGCGCGCCGCCACCTGTGGGCGCCCGGCGGGCAGGAGCCGCGCGCCGCGCCCTCGCACGCACGCGGTCACGCACGTAGGGAGCGACCCGCGGCTGCTGCCCCGCCGCTGGGGAGCGAGCCGCAGCAGCGCGCCGCCGCTCGGCCGAGACCCGGCCCTCCTTCTGTTCCATCCAGGGACGGGCAAGGACGTTGTGAAATGAGTTTTTGAAGCGCGCTGCACTTACGGGGGAACGCGGCGAGCGTTCGTCCCGAGGTGGAAGCCGTAAAGGCTTTCCTGAAGAGAATTATCAAAGAACGAAAGTCATCATTCCGACACCTCTGGGTAACAGCTGCGAAGTTAAAATACCGTCCACGGCTTTAAAATGGCTCCCACGCAGCACGCAGCAACTCGGGTCCCTTCTGCGCCCTCAGCTTCCTGCGTGCGGTGGTATGTAGCACAGAGGTTACTGCATTCCTCCTGCACGTTCAGTGCACGGACTCCTCCCGCTGCAAGTATGTGCTGCGAGAGAGCAACGGGGTCCGCTCGCACTGCCATCTCTGGTTAGGGCCTCCTGAACCTGAAAACCCCGGGCACAAGCTGAAATGAGTCTTCAGGGCATTGCAGGAGACGTGGCACAAGGTGCTAGGTGTAGTGGCCATTGATAGGACTAGCTATAATGTTACTGCAAATAATTGCATAACGTGGTTAGCAAGCTCTGTATTAAACACGGTATGAAACAACATAAGCTAAGTGTGTTTTAGGAAAGTCGCCTAAAATCTCATCAAAATACAACAGTCTTTGACCAGTCAAATTTTGCACGGCTATAACTCTCGTCTTAGCGTGTGAGCCAATGTACACAAATGTGAAGTAAAGCACGTACCCTTGTGATTACCAGCATATATCCATACGTACCTGCCACAAACCTGTGTGTATGCGTAAAACAGAAAATTGATGTCTGTTAAATCTAGACTAGGAAATCAGCAATTAAGCTGTGCGAGCAAGGCAAGATACAACTGGAAGGGAAATAAATGTAGTTTAGATGTTACTTTGCAGCTCACAGCGTCTGAGCTAAATTCTCTTGTCAACTGACTCGAAAGCACTGGAGAGAAGCCAGTAGGCTGCATTCATTCCTGCAAGTGTTAACAAATCGCAATGACAGTTTGTGTCCTTCCATGCTGGAGGGAGCACAGTAACCAGAAGAGGTCACCTGCCACTTCCTAGCTTAGAAGCCTCCCCACTGCGTGCACTGCATGAGCATTCTCCGCAGGCTACTTTGGAAATGAGGCAAGGAAGACTACCTCAGCAACACCTGCAGAAGTCTTCCTCATCTGTGGAGCTGGAATGATCACCTGCAGCTTTCTATGAGAAGAAGTTGTAGGTGAGCCAGAAATAGTGATCCCAATTCAGACTCATTTCTTGCTGCCTAGAAAATCAGTTAGGGTTCTGCTGGCACCAGCAGCTGATGGGTTTAGTCTAATTTGTCATCTCTGTGTTGGGAAAGAATAAGGAACCACATAATAGAAAAGCACAGAAGTAAAGCACAATCCTAGCACTATTGTGACAAATAGTGATGAGGGCATTCAAGGCCTCAATTGAAGCCTCTAGGCTTCAATATTCATAAATTCCCAGTTTCTAACAAACTTTCACACAGATTTTATTAAGCGTTAACTGAATTCTTTGTAACTTTTTGCCTTGAGTCAGGAAAAGACTGATTCATAGTGTTTACAGATGCACCAAATGCTTTCAACTTTTGCCATATTTCAGCAGATAATACAAACTGGCTTAAAAAATATATATATATTATATATATATATATACACACACCCGTCTATAAATCAGACTGCAGATCTGGAGGGGGCAAATGGTTCTATAGATATATCCACAGTGCTAGTGCCAAAGCAATTTATTTAGTGTATTACAGATTTAAGTAAAAGGGTAGGAATCCTGTTTCTTTTGTTTTACAAAGCATGGCAGCAAAGGGCATAGAACCCTTAAAAAATGTAAAAGTTCATGAATACACAGTTTACTCAGTTGCTTGTGTTTGAAAGGTCACGGTTGCAGAGATCATCAGTGCAGCCTGTGAATTTCTTTCAAGCGAGGGCTGACTTGGTTAGCACACAAAAGGCTGGCTGTTCAGTGCCAGCAAAACTGAACTCACACAGGTCTTGTTCCCTTGCAGAAGATTAAGAAACAGCCTCCTCAGCTCAGTAATTCTGTGGGTAATCAAAACCCACCATGGGCTAAATATCCAGTAGACTGAAAGATAACGCATATTTGTAAATACAGTTGTATTGAAGAGGTTAATAAATTGGATAATAGAATACATAAATGTGGAAATAAATGAGATACAGAAAGCAAGCAATCTTTATAAAGATTATCATGAAATCTTTTCATTAGTCTGACATTTTTGGACCTTTCAGAAGTCCCAGGTGATAACAGTTGTAGTCTTTAAAGATAGAGAAGATTGCTTTTTTTTGAATTTTTCTGAATGCTTCTTGCAATTATGCTTGCATTTAGTTTTGTTTTCTGAATCACAAGTTATTTTCCAGATAACATTTGTTATTTACTTATGTATAACATGCCTTATTTTTCCTTTTATCAAAATAAAATCCATAACTACGACAGTAGGCATAATAAACACATTCTTACATTTTGACTACTGCTATTTTTTAATCAACAATTGAAATTAGATACTCTTTCAGTATTAAAAGTAGTAGAATTGGTACCAATACATTATTTCAAGTTCAGAATATTGATATTGTTTGAAAAAAAATATAGGGTTTGCTGTCCTATCTGTACTTCAAACGAGGGTGTAGTTCACACAATGTAAACACAAGCTGTTCAGGAGATCCGCTTCGCAAAACTAGGGCTGATTTTTTACAGGAGACAGCGCCACATACTGGTTTTGCGAAGTGATTTATTTCTCTTTAATGACTTGGTTTAAATCGACTTTCCATCGAGCTGACTGCACCTTAAGTAATTTTTGCTCATAAGGTAATTACCAATAGTAATTTCTAACTGTATGAACACAGAAAGGAGATAATTTAAAATAATAATAATAATATAATTGTAAGACAATGATCAAGTTTATTGTAATAAATGACCCTGAAGTGCAATTCTTTACTGAGTTCTCTCTGGTGTTATGTTATGTAAAAAAAAGATTATAACTTCCAGTACAATTTTTGAACAATAATTTGAATAAGCACATTTATTTCCAAGAGCATTTTCCATATCAGAATAAAATAAAATAAAAAATTCTAAACGGAAAATTATTACCCTAACTTTTCACCTTGAAAACAAGTTGCTTGCTCATTGAAGTCTGCATAGATTTACTGGGATGCATTTCTTTAATTCAGTAGTGCAACTTCGTTTGAACTGTACTGGGTTTTCAAAAAGCAGTAGCCTGTTTGTTTTCTCAGTGAATTCATAGGTAGGGATTCAAGAAAAGATTAAATCTCACCTACACTTCACATTCAGTTCACCAGTATTCAGGACATACATGAGGAAGGTAATATACTTGAGATATGTACATTAAGTTAGAGATAATATTAGATGTTTTAAATCTATTTTAACATTGCTTACAAAATTGCAAAGCTGTGGGAGATGGCTGACCTACCTGTGATATTTTGATTGTGATTTCCTGCTAGTGGTGACTCACCAAAGAAACTACAGTAATAGGAATTCCACTCAGTAGTGGTCTTTACTTTGCTGTTAGACTTTGAATCCGGCCTGTGTCTGCTACTGTTTACTGCTGCTCAAAGGAAGAATTTACCATGTAAAATGAATTCATTTTGAAAAATGTTTCCACAAAATTGTTTCTTTCTGCAAGTGAAACGGTGGAAGCTAGAAATGACATTGAAAGCTAAATGAATTTGTGCCAGACATTATGCCTTTTGTGGTCAAATCCTGATGCTTTTGACCAGGAGGATGAAGCAGACTCTCATATGACTGCACTTTCCTTTAATGACCAAATGCAACTTAGTTCCTATGCTAAAGGCAGTTTGGTCACTCTTGATACTTATTGTGCCCAGCTCTGGACTCTCAAAGTTTAATTCCTTACACATGGGATCCCTGAAGTCTGAAAATTCTGAAAATTATTTTGAGGAATAGGATTTTGCATAGTTCTAACTTAGGCCTGTGAGCAAACTTCAGAATATATCACAGAATCACAGAATGGCCAGGGTTGGTAGGGACCTCAAGGATCATGAATCTCCAACCCCCTGCCACATGCAGGGCCACCAACCTCCCCATTCAATGCTAGACCAGGCTGCCCAGGGCCCCATCCAGTCTGGCCTTGAACACCTCCAGGGATGGGGCATCCACAACCTCTCTGGGCAGCCTGTTCCAGCACCTCACCACTCTCTCTGTAAAGAATTTCCCCCTGATGTTCAACCCAAATCTTCCCTCCCTCAGCTTAGAACCATTTCCCCTCATCCTGCAGTTATCTACCCTTTTGAAAAGTTGATTCCCCTCCTGTTTATAGGTTCCCTTTAGGTACTGAAAGGCTGCAATGAGGTCACCCTGCAGCCTCCTCTTCTCCAGGCTGAACAAACCCAGCTCCCTCAGCCTGTCTTCACAGGGGAGGTGCTCCAGTCCCCTGATCGTCTTTGTGGCCCTCCTCTGGACCCTTTCCAACTGCTCCCAGTCTTTCTTGTACTGGGGGCTCCACACTTGGACACAGTATTCCAGAATACAAAGAATGTAAATTTAAACAAGAGATCAAGTCCTTATAATCAGTGATGGTGCCTGAATGATACTCCTGTCTGAGGCTTGATCCATAATGCTTAAAAAAAGAGACAAAGCAAGGGACAAATTATGAACATACTGAACTTCAGACCTCTGATAAAGGTCAGAGGCAAACAAATGCTATTAGCTGAATGAACACACTTATTTCCTCCCAGGTACTCTCATCTTTTTCAGGGTCACATAGAATAGAGCAAAAACAAGGCCTCACTCCAAATCTATGTCTTCAACTGTTTGGCTCAATGAAAATAGATCTTATTGACATGTTTGTTACCTTTTGCCACTCAGGTCATTCAGTCTGTGGTCTTGTTTCAAACAGAAGACAGTTCTTGATTTTGTGATTTGTACTCGTATATCCCATATTTATCTTGTGATCAAATTAGAGCATGTTTGTATCTACTCTTTATACCAGGACAGAAAACAATGTAGAAAATACATCTTTGGGGAAGGTTTATTTTGTGGTTGTCTTTGTTAAAAACTGCCTACCTCATTTCTAGTCTCACTGCACTTTTTATTAATGTTGAAACACTGAACATTTTCCATCTTTCAGATAGATTAAGACTTTAAGATAAATGAAGCGATGTTCTGCTGTATTACAGATTTCGTAAACCAAGGCAATTTATGTATTTCCTTCTTGCATGTTTGGTTTGGGTTCTTTTATATTTTGTTTCATTTGGATTTTTTGTTTGTTTTAGATTTGCACATGTTGTCCTAATAATGGTGTCAGTAGTAGCATACTAATATCATATCTGTAGTTTGTACAATTAGTCTTCACCTTAAGTGCTACACTGGTCTGTGTCACTGTATTACAATGTGAGCTCATGTTCATTTGATTATTCACCAATCCCCAAAAGCCTTTATAGACATTGACTTTCTAAGAAACACTTTTTTTCTTGTGTGTATGACCTACTTTCTGTATTGCTAGATGTACAACCTTGCATATGGCAGCATTAAAATGTATGATGTTTAAAAATGAATTTAAATTACTGAGTGATTCAGAATTCCCTATGTATCATTTACCACTTGAGTCAATAATCATGTCATATGCAAACTTCATCAGAGTAATTTTTTTATTCAGTTCTAGATTACTACTGCATAAACTGAGTAAAACTGAGACAACAAAAGCACTAAATCCACTAATTTCTATGACAAATTTCCATTTACCATTAGTGTTGGAAATTTGCTGTCCATATTTTTTCCCAATTTAAATAATACAAATACATTTTACATAGATTATTACTGAATATTAAATTTTAGTTAAAAATTCACATTGCAATGAATTAAGTGATATGTTTTGGACACAGTCTTTCCAAGTCAGATTTGTAATCTTCTCAAAAGACATTGTCAGACTTCTTTGTATATGTGTATGAAAAGCATTTTCATATTTTCATTCGTTCGTTCATTAATTTTGTCTCCATGCTTGCCATTGTTGCTTTTGCCAAGGAGAGACAGGCCAATCAAGGCAAAGGTCCTTTTGGTTTAAGCAGTATGAAGAGCCAACCAGTGTGTGTCTGGTCTGAAAGGAACGTGTGACAGAACTGCAATAATTCTATTTAATTAGCCTTAGTCTTAAAAAAAAAAAAAAAACACTTAAGCTTCAACTGTTACATAACACACATCATTTATTCTTAATGCCCTTTACTGCATACTTTTAATATCATATATCCTTTAAGATTTATTTACAGCATACTTTAGAAAACAGCATTCATGATGACAGAACTACAGCAAATGATCCTTATAAATATATCTGACTAACATATATATAGTCTTAATATTCCTACTGAGTGCTTAGAGTAACTTTATTCTTTTTCACAAAAAAATTGCTAAAGGTAAGGTATGGTATATAAAAACATTCTGTGTACCCTTGAATTAATCTGAAACCTTTTGATGTGCTCCAGAGTTTGTTGTTTGTGCAGTGTGTCCTTCAACCTAAAATAACACCAAAAGTGATAGAATGAAAAATGACAACAATTAAGTAGCTGAACCTGCAAATTTGGTTTTATAGATTTTCCTGCTCTGTGTTGCAAATGTTAAGATTTAAAATACAGAATAATTCAGACTTCTATCATTCACAAATCTCTTTTCAAGGTTGATTAATTTTGAAATGAATAGAATGAAAATCCATAGCAATATGTTTACCTTCATACCCTATCTTTCATTAAGTGTACTTGAACTTGTTAAGTAGGTACCGGTACCTTTCCATGGGCAGACAGACACGTGTGGAAACTCATGAGAGTAATGAGTGACCCCCAGGTAAGTGGCTTTGTTTGCCTGCATTTACTTGGCAACACATTTCGGAATGGGGCTGTTCCTAGTACCACTCAGAAAAGCAGGGGCTGGCAACAGCTGTGTTACTCTGCAGTACTAAAGGATATGACCAATCCAACAACACAACTGTGGACATCAGTACTAATATCTGCTTTCTCGTGCCTACAAATATGATGTCTTAATTAAAAAATAAATAAAACTGTGTGAATTGCTGCAGTCCATCAGTCCTCCATATGTATGCCTTCCAAAATATTGATTGTTCAAACCAGTTTGGCATCATATGCAAACACTTCAACAGTGCACTCCACTACGTCCCTCAGGACAATGGTGAAGATGTCAGACTTGACAGATCCCAGTGCAGACCCCTGCAGTATCCACTTGTCACAGACATCCAGGTAGAGTTCTATCCACTAGGATAGAACAGGGCCACTCTCTGGCCCTGTCCACCCAGCTGGGTTTTCGCCGTAGAGTTGTCAAGCCAGTCCATAATGGCTTAAGTTGGTTGAAAGATTGATTAATTGTAGTTCAGCTACTCAAGCAAATTGAGACTGACAAAATGTGGATCAACCCATACTCCCCATAAGTGTGCAGAATTTATTCTGCTTACCTCTAATGCTAGTGTCAAAGAGTGTATGTTAAGCATCTTAGTTGATTTGTCTGATTTGTTTTACAACTTGTCCAATGTCAGATTATCTAAGTAGTTACATCATTGGGTATTCATCAGGTCTTCAGAAGCAAGAGCTAATAGTTATAAAAACTGCCCTCTTTCCTCAAAAAAGGGCTTTTTTGTTTGTTTGTTGTCTTTTTTTTTGTTTGTTTGTTGTTTTTTTTCACAAGAACTTTCAAGATTATTTCAGAGTTTGAAAAGTAGCAGTTTAGCAGCTGAGTGAAACAGCTGTATAGTATATATTACAATATAATATAAATGCCAATGTAGTTAACTTTTTTCAATGCAGTTGATGCCATAAACCACTTAAATAGGGTACTCAGATAGATATTTACAATCAGTACCAGAAGAAATTAATTTTTTTTCATACTGTCACATGCCAGCAAGTAATGCTATATATAAATATTTTGATGCTCATATGCCATGAACTAGCTAAAAAGTACAATACATAATAAAACATTCAAAATCCACCATATTAACAACAATGGATTTTTACAGTTGTGGGTGTTTTTTATAATTTTAGTAAAGATAAGTTATTTCAAAACTATATGTTTCAAAACTATATGTTTCAAAACTATATGATATGTTTTCAGCATTTTTGTTAGCAGGATACTGTTCAAAAGTTAAGTTTAAAATAATGGTAACATTATTTAACATTAAGTTTAAAATAATTCCATTTTCTAAAGGGTGCATTTTCAATTTTAATTAGAACACCAAGAATTGAGAAGTTCTTTCTTCAGTCAGAACAGCAATAATAAAAATAATATAAAAATAATAATAAAAAGTTGATTAGTAGTTGAAATATCTGGGAAATAAAGATGCATGTCTCTGATAACCTAGTGATCAGATGTAAAATGCAGATCCTCAAAGAATGTTTTTTTTTATGCTACTCTTTAAGCTTCTCTAATTTAATTGAGGAGTTGAACTAACATTAAACTTGTGCACTTGAGCTTGTGCACTTTTTCTTGCTTGTATCAAGCCTGTCCAGTGTATCCCAATATCCAAAAAAAAAAAAAAATTAAAATCACTGTTTTAATGTTTTTTACTGCAATGACAAATTTCTGTGTTGTCCCAGTCTTCACAGGAAGTACTATTTTTCTTTACCTCAAATAGTTTTTGTAGCTTTCATGTTTGTGTGAATGTTGTGTAGCCATATTTAATAACACCTATTTGATACTGCCATGAAATCTTTTAAAAGTTATGTGTTTGTCAAATCTTTTTACCCTACCAAAATTCCATGGCTGCCATGGTAACTGTGTGTGTGTGTGGTGGGGGGGGGGGGGGGGGAAAAAAAAAAAAAGTAGAAAAGCAATGGCTTTCTTAGAGGACAGTATTTCATGGTCATTGCAAATAAAATACTGCAGTTTATCTGTTGCTTTGCAAGGCAGCTTTAAAAAAAAAAAAGACACCAAATCTTCTTTTTTCACTTCAGTTCTCTAGCCTCAGGCATTCCTGACAAAATAACAAAGCTGAATTCAACCTATATGTTTTAACAAAAGCAAAATCATCGTGAACATTATAATTTTTGAGAGCTCTTTAATCACTGCTAAATTATTCTAGACTATAGAGTTCTTATTCTTTCCTTATTTTCTTATCATCACAAAAGTGAGATTATTCATCTTCCTGAAATAAAATTTCCTGACTATGAGAATGCAAGGTCATTTCCTAGTTATGAATGACATTGTGATAAATTGTTCCATAACAATGTAGAAGAAATCTCCTCTACTAGAAGCCCATTGATTTTACTCAAGATTCGTTTTCTCAGAATTGAGAAAATTACACAAAAATACATAATTCACATAGTTATTTCAAAATAAATCTACTAAATGTGAAAATGAATGATAAGATCAGTCTGTAAAGGAAAAGGGCTGCTACTCTTGTAGAATCGTAGAATCACCAAGGATGGAAAAGGCCTCTAAGATCATCCAGTCCAACTGTCTACCTATCACCAATATTTCCCACTAAATCCTGTCCCTTAATACAACATCTAAAAGTTTCTTGAACAGAGTGAGTGGCTCCACCAACTCCCTGGGCAGCCCTTTCCAGTGCCTGACCACTCTATCGGAGAGGAAGCATTTCCTAAACTTAAAAAACTTCCCAACTTAAATAACCCCTGGCACAACTTGAGGCCATTCTTTCTGGTACTATTGCTAGTTACATGGGAGAAGAAACCAACTACCACCTCACCACAACCTCCCTTCACATAGATTTAAAGAGCAATAAGGTCTCTCCCGAGCCTCCTCTTTTCCAGACTAAACAATCCCAGCTGTCTCAGCTGTTCCTCAAAAGGCTTGTGCTCCAGACTTGTCACCAGCTTTGCTGCCCTTCCCTGAAGATACCCGACGGCCTTAATGGTTTTCTAGTAGTGAGGGGCCCAAAACTGAACACAGTACTTGAGGTGCAGCTTCTCCAGGGCTGAGTACAGAGGGACGATCCCTTCCCTGTTCCTGTTGGCAGCACTGTTTCTGATACAAGCCAGGATGCCATTGGCCTTCTTGACCACTTGGGTACGCTGCTGGCTTTTGTTCAACAGTGCGTTGACCAGAATCCCCAGGTCCATTTCCTATACCCATCTACAGTTTCCATCTACCCAAGCCTGTAGCATTACTGGGGGTTGTTATGGCCAAAGTTGTCTTTTGGAGAAAAATTTAAATTTTGAACAAGTATATTTGAAATAGTATAATCATTACACATGCAGCTGTTCTTAGAAATGAATAGATGATAAAGTTATATATTTGCCAAATTATGTTGCTGTTAGTCACCTCTGAAGAAGTCTTGAGGAGCTGCATTCAGAGTATTTGGAATATACTTTCATTTTGAGATTAAATAATGTATGAGCTACCATGAGAAGTATCTACTAGTGTAGCCCGAAATTGTCTGTTGAGTTTTGAATGACACACTTATATGCCTACTTTGTCAGATACTGAAATTAAGTTTTCATGCTAATTTGCTGCATCAAAGTGAAGGTATTTAATTAGTTACAATTTGCATGTTGCTTTCTGCTGAAACCAGAATGTGAAGTCCCATTGTGACAAAGGTATATACTACTATAACTGAATCTGGGAAGTAAAACTAAAGTATCTCAGAATACACTATTTCTGCTACTCTTGTGACAATTTTGTGTAAAGATGCAGTAGAAGGATTCAGCTCTTTCAAAATAAGGGCGTATTTGTTTCTCAAAGAAGAGGACAACTTCATTTTCATGCCTTTTATGCATTGCCTGAGAGAGGAATCCTGTGGGAAAAAAAAATAAAGTTAATAACTAGTTTAGCATGTTGCACATGTAAAATGGGCATAATTGATTGCTAGATTAAATTTAGATTTTGTACTGTAATTTCATTTTTTAACTCTTGGACTTGTAATTTTAATGTGGTTCCTTTTAGGGGTTTATAGCATGTAATATATTAATATCTAAAATTCCTGTGTTTGTTAGTTGTCCTGTATCTTTAATAACTGATATTTACTGGCAATGTTGTACAAAGCATAGATGTAATATGAAATACATGGCAACACAAGAGTCCCATTATAAAAGAGCCTTTTTCATAAAACAACCTTGAATCTAATGATCCTTAGCTGATCCAGTTTAAATGAAGCAGCAGGATGAATAAAAGTGTATCTGTAAGTAAGGATTTTGATTTCTAAAGGGCAAACTTTGAGAAATTATGAGAACCAATCAGAGACAATCACTGGATTGAGAGATTAAAGACTGTAATATAGAAGAGCCATGCACTCTAATTCAAAATTAGAATTTGCGGACTAAGCAAGGCAGAAAAGGTTGCAAACAACATCTCAGGACTCTCAAGGTAAAGCCCCCTGGAAAACTGCATTGGCTATAGAAAGAGAAAATGGTAAAAAGAAAAAAATAGAAAAAAATAGAAAAAAATAGAAAAAAAAAAAGAAAAAAAAATTGATAATAGAAAGAGTAGTCATAGAAAAACAAAGTAAAGGTAAAGCCTTCTAAAATATATTCATATACATTTAACAAACAGTATATTTAACCAAGACTGTCTCACAATAGAAAGGTTGGGGTGGAAGTAAAATCCAATATATTGTGAATATAGCTCTAAAAATACATGCATGTTTTTCTTCAATTTCCAGTATAGCTGATGATGCAAAGCATCACCTTTTGGCTCCCAGTTTTCCCGCGAACTGGCCATGTGTTTTGGGCAGAGTTACATGCCACAGGCCATCCACTTGCCACACATTCTGGCATGCAGTGCATAATAGAGCTAAGAATTCCTGCACAGAAAATTCACAATGAAAAATGAAACAATGTTGGTATCTGCAAATCTGTTTAAAAGTTTTGTACCTTAGGAAGACTGCAGAAATTAAAAATAAAAAGATCATTTGTTTCCTGCAACCTTTGTATTTCTTGATATATTTGTCTGAAAAATATAATTCCTACCAAATTACACTCAAGGTAGTATTCATCAGCAAGAAGTGAATATTAAGAACAATGTAGGTTGTTTGAAATTCCATCTTATCTTACTTCAGAAAAAAAGCTTACAAATTTGCTTAGTCAGATTTGGGCCCAGATAACTGAAAGCAGGTCTGCTCAAGACCAGTATTCTATATACTTAATATTAAATGATTGCTTTTATGAAGAATAATATTCTCTTGTAAATTTCTTTATTTCCATACAGAAGAGAACAAGCTTCCTTCCCTGTGAATCTTTCTGCATGGATTTTACCCAGAGAATATAGTTTTCCTAAGACAGCCTACTGAGAATACATAAAATGTTCACATATGTTGTATTCAAAGAAAATTAGGGGCTGTAATGCATTTAAAGACCACATCACAGAGTCACCATCTGCCCTTCACTAAGGACTTACTCCAGTCTGTGCTAAGCCCAGATTTGTCTCCAGCACGACCAACATGAGGAAGCTAAATTTAGTTTTCCTTGATGTTCTGTCTTTAATTTTGCCAGAAAGATGAATTAGTATTTGCATGTAGCCACTTTTCTCACTAAAGTTACTGGGTAATATTTTATAGCGTGAACGAAATATTGCTGCTAATGGACATATTGCCTCACATATCATTATGAAAAACTGCAGCGTAGCAACTTCTTGTCACTAGAGTATAATCCCTAGTCTATGCATTTCTATGCTGTATAGCCAGCTATGCCAGTTGTAAGTGGAATTTCTGAGAACCTTGCCAGTAATATTTTCTGTACAGAACTAAGGATGTTTCAACTTCTTGTACTGTCTTGCCAGCAAAGGAGCTGAGATTCACAAGAAGGAACCAAGACAGATGATCTAAACTGGCCAAAGAGATATTCCATGCTACGTGGCATCCTGTGTAAAACTGCAAAACTGGGTGGAGTTTGCTGAGGATTCAGTTACTGCTTGTATTGCATATATGTGTATGTATGTGTATATTTGTGTGTGTATAGTATACGTATATATATATATATATACACACACATACATATGCATGTGTATTGTTATTTTTTTACCTCACTTCTTTTTCTGTCTTAGTAAATAGCTTTTATCTAAACCCATGAATTCTACTTTCCAGTTCTTTCCCCCATCCCACTGAGAGGGTAGAGTGAGCAAACGACTGTGTGCTGCTGAGCTGCCTGCCAGGTTAAACCAAAAAACCTTCTAAATGAAGTGTGGGGCAAGCAATTAATCCTGTAAAAAATATACTAACTCTGGCATTTAAGTGCCCAGCACTGAAGCCATTAGCTCTACAAAAATCTTCCCATGTGTTTTGGATGAGACACTCAGGGAAAGGGAAAAGGGAAGAGTAAGTTTCATAAAGGTGTCAGATTTTCTGTATTTTTTGTTTGATCAATTTCTTGTTATTTTAAAATGATCATAAAAACCTGACAGTAAAACTTTGTAATAAGAATTTGGCAGGGTAGGTATTGTAGATGCCACTCCGTGATGAATGGGCCTGGAGTTTCTGATATACGTAATACATTTCTGAGGAAACCGTAGACAGCAATGCTGATGGAATTCAATTTCTTCTATACATTTTGATGTTTCATGCAAAACACGGTCCAAAATATGGTTGGGCCTATATTTTATTGCATGGTAATTGATATAATCCAATAATTATTTTCTTCTGACAGTCCCAGGAAGTGCATAAATTACAAAAAATCAATCTGTAATGGTATTTGGAAGACAGACATTTAAATATGTTTCGCTATCTTCCTTATACACAATGTTAAGGGATGCACCATGGCTTTCAATGAAATCCTGAAAATTCAAATCTGTCTGCTAACCATAGTCACAAGAGGATCCATTTTCTATGTAAGTTCTTTGATCACAGACAACTGTAGGTAACATTTTTAGCCAAAAATTCTACTCCTTCTAAGTAGACCTGTTTTCTTGTAGAAAAATTCAGACATATTTGCAAATGCCCTTTTCAAGAGTACTTCTATAAATATCCATACTGAGGTAGGTAGACTAAACTGCTGCCTATCACAGAATCAAAGACAAATAAGACTGGAAGAGATCTCAGGAGGTCATCTACTATTCTTTTTCCTGCAGGCAGAATCAACTGTACCTGTCAACTCTGATAGATGTTTACCTGATCTGTTCTTAGAAATTTCCAATGACTGAAACTCCAAAAGTTCTTCAGGCATTCTATTCAAGTGTGTCATCATCCATGTTCTTAGAAGATTTTACTTAATATTGAAAATTTGTCTGACTGTAATTCAAGTCTAGAGATTTTTATTCCATTCTCTCTAGGGTAGGCATAGAGAACTTGTTTCTTTCTTTATTGTAGTGGTATTTTATGTACTTGAAGTTCATTACAATCCCATCCTTTCTTCTTTTCTGAAGCATTCCCACTAGTAATTTTTTCAATACCTTCCTTCTGACCAGTTATTTTCGTCATTCTTTCCAGCTTAAGCATTTTAAGCAAAGAAAATTGCTTGTAATGACAGTGGTAATGCAATTTAAACAAAAGCAGTCAGTCTTCATTCATATCTCTGTGACTTCAGAGTTTAAAATGATGCTTTAAGTATGACGTTTATTCTAGACATTTTACCTTAGAAGTATACTGGATTACATTTAACAAATGAAGAATCAGGCTATACCATTTGCTGCATGAGTCATACTTCATTATCAGTGTGGTAGGATTTTATGAACTAATATGTTCATTCAGGGTTTTCTGGTTCAACTTATTTGATGTGATAGTATTGAGAAAGTTGAAAGTTTTACAATCAACAGAAAAAAAAAATGGCAAAAAAAATCATTCTTGTAAGCTACATATATTGAAGTGATTACTACAAAGAGCTGGGAAGTGCAGTTTAGCAATGGTGTTATTTAAAATAAAAATTAGAGCAGAGGGAGCAGTAGAATAAGACATTATCTTTAGAAACAGATGACGAATAAGATCAGTGACATGATTTCTGTCCAAATGCTATCATCGTCCTACTGAAATATTGTGTTCCCTTCTCTATCAACTTTCTGGTGGTGATACAGTCACTACAAAAAACCTAATTGAACCTGGTATAGATTACTTCTTTCCAATAGATTGAAGGTGCACAATGAGAGGTTCTGGGTGCTGTAGTGGAAGTTCAGGTAAAAAATGAATGTAGAAAGATTTAGTGCTTGTTTGAGATCCTTTTTTTTTTCTGCAATACTATGTTACTTTTGGCTGTCTATCACTAGAGAAGAGCATTGAAGAGAGCTCTATTGAAGTGTGCCACAGATAAAATTGTATAATAAGCAATAATAAAACCTGTAATTAAAGATCTATGGCAAGATTTTTGGAATCGTTCCAAGCAAACAGAATATTCTCCTTGTGTATTCAGTCTGCAGTCTGCATTATGCCTTCATTTTACACCACTTCAGAAAGTTCTGTTTTACCTCAAGTAAATAGGTCATTATTCCATTATTGTATGCTACGTCCTGACCTAACAGCATTTTCAGTCTCCACTGAGACTCTTCTTCCTTCTCTCTATTGTAAGTCCATAAAGAAGATTTAGACCAGATCCTACAGAATCAGATGTTCTGCAAATGTAATGATTGTTTGATGGTTACTGTTCTTATTCTCCCAGCTATGCTGCAGATATACTGTGCAAGTGTAATCAGATCTAACATTTTCTTTGTGCTTCAGATTGCTGATTGCAAAAGAGCAATAGTTGATTTACCTTGTAAAGCCTTTCTGAGGAATATATGTAAAAACCTGTTAAGCTGTTTTTCTTATTTGTAACTTTTCTTATTTGTATTAATTTGTAACTTTTCTTATTTGTATCAGGGATAATATTGCTTGGCCTTCTGCAGTATTCAGGTATGGTAATGAATTTTGCTTTCATGAGGACCCAGTATCTTCTAAAAGAAACAGTACTATATGTTAAAGCTACCACAGCCACATAATGAGTTTCAAATCACTGTAAAACATTAAGATTTTGCTTTTTGTATGTGCTCCATATTTTCTGGTCTAATTATTCACATTCATCAGAACTTTAGTGTCAAATGGAAAATAAGTTTTTTTCATGTCATGTGTTCTTTATTCTTTTTCTATAGCCAACATATAGCTTTGTGATATGTACCTCAAGAAAAAATGATGTGAGAATCACTTAATATAATTACCTTCTCGTTCTGTAAAACTTATCTCACATACAGGGATAATTGATATCTTCATGTTTCTTTTAGAGCACTCTATCACCTGCTATTTCCAGCTTTTTTATGCTATATTTTATATTCCTTTCAAGCCAGGTTAATAGATTTACCTTTAATAGTCTTTTAAACCTACACACTGTGTCTATGTACTGAACTCACGTTTTTCCTTTAGTCAATTTTTCATCTAACATAAACTGCGCAAAAAAAAGCTTCATATAACAATTATACTCCAGAAATCTTTCCAGCCTAGCTTTTGAAATCCTTATGGTGTTGTTCACTTCCTTTCTCTAGTGTTAGAATCCCTTCCATTTCTCTTGTCTGCTCTGCTATTGCAGTACCCACTAAAAGAATGCATTTGCACCAGTGTTTAAGATTCTGCAATTGCCCAGAGCTGGATACAGTATCACTACTGCCACAATACTTTGTATTAAATGAGGCTTTTGAATGGTGACCACTGGCATTTTATTTTACAGCTGACAACTGCATTTCCTACGGTAGCACACCAGAGCCCAAAATTAACCTAAGGACATGCATCGATCCTATCTAGTATGTTTCTTTTGCCATTTTTTTTGATATTATAAGCTATAATATGCACCCAGTAATTCTCATTAAATATTTTTTTTTGCTTTGCTGGGTGCCTTTTGTCCTTTGTTCCACTAAAAGTATATTTAAATACTCTGAGGAGTTATTAAATGGAGTCTGTATTGCATGTACAGACAAGGATCACCTTTAATGCACATGCTGTGCACCAAACCCTGCCCCTCTCACAGTTATTGAGATCTGGGGAGATGCCAGAACTGTGAAACAAACTGAAGCTCCCAGAGGCAGGCTTTTGGACACTTTGTACTCATAATACATATAACAAAAACTTTCCATCTCTCCTCTGAGGTCATGACTGCAGCTGGCTTTTGAAGCTCCTGGAGTATGCAGGAAGGCCTGGGAAATGTCTAACATGGTAAAACTACCCAGACAGGTGGAACTGCTGTCATTGGGTACAGTGTTCTCTGGTAAAGCCGTAAAGGCATGTGGGAGATTACGTAATGTTCCCTGAAAGAAATGCTTTCTCTTAGACTCTCTCTAACCATGAAAAAGCTCTCTAGGTTTTTTGATTTTCAACTTGACTCAAAAACACCTACAAACAGCAAAGGATGAGATACTACATCATATTTTAAGAATTTTTATAATGAATAAGAAGTTACATAAAACGTGATCAGCGTGCTGTTCATAAGATAGTTATTCTAAAAATTCTAGAATGCTACAGGCAATGTAGACTATCACAAATGCTTTTCCTACACCACTGAACATAACTCTCTGTAGTTCCAGTGAAGGCAGGAAACAATGTGGCAAGAGCTTGAAGTCTTGATTTGAGCAAATCAGAGATTTTCTAGACAAGGAAAGTAGATTCCTAATAGTGAAGCAATCCTATGGTATTTGAGGAAAAGTTTTGTCACTCTACTCCTATTGTTTGCCCTGAGTGATGCAAATATAACACACTCCTATGTGCTGAATGAGTTTTATCAAATCTCCTGTTTGATATAAAATCTTCTATATAAAGGGGCTATAACTGTACCTCATTCATACACCAGTAAAGTCTGGCCTCAGCACTAATTGAGGTAATGTCCAAAGTCATGTCTGTAACTACTAAAAAAGATTCTGCAATAATACAGGAAAAAGTAATCCATCATATGATCTTCAAAATAAAGGTCATATATTCTCCTTTGCTGCAAAATATCCGTGTGGGTTACCATACTGTCTTCTGCAATTCATTAAAGTACTCTTACCAGCAGTCTCTTAAATCCACCTAGGGCTGGTAATGACAGGAGGTTCTGACCTTTCAGTGGATATTGGTCCACCTGTAAAGCAAACTGATGGTTAACCTTATTCCAGTCCACAGCACAGCACTTTGCAAATCTGGGGCGAATTCTCAAGTGGTGCAAATCAGCATAGCCTTGGTAGGCTACAGTACGCAACAGCTACAGTTTGCCCTCAGTAAAGTCAGTGATGACATTTATATTTCAGTCAGTGGAACCAGGTATTTATACTTCAACTAATACAAAGTCAAGCTTATCATATTATTTTACAAGAAACTTTGTTTTGCCAATTAACATGCCATATAAAGAATACTTAGGTGCTTTGATTTAGCACCCTAGCTCAATCAAATTTTATTAGGGCTTCTGTGCAAAGGAAATTACATTCCCCTTTGCAGTGTTTGCTATGTATGGGGTCAGCTCAAACTTAGTATGGAAGGAGATCTTGAGAACAACTCTCCTCATAGCAGCTAGCCTTGTGAAAATGTGAATTTACGGTATTGGACAGCAATCCCACAGAACATCTCTGCTGCATTGAATATGATGAATAGAGTTAAGGAAATAGCAAAAAAAAAATCCTTGATACTGCACTTTTACTGCATTAACAGAAAGTTGTTTCCTTGCAAAGTGAAGAGGAAGTGGGATAAACCTTTTTTTTCTATCTTCTTTTTCTGTCACGGATACATTCCATGCTTTAGATCTTCTAATGTCATGAAAGTAAATGCAGATGTTTCCCTAATATATATATTTTATATTACACTTCATATCTTCATCTACTGTTGAGCCACTTAGCCAAACTTTTTAAATAATTTGTATATAAATACTTTCACATAAGGGACACGAAAAGTGGCATGTTGTTACAGTGCTTGACATTTAGAGTTTTTTTCTATATTCCTGTTTTCCTTTCCATGACAAACATTTTTCCCTCCAAGACTCATGCACCCAAATATACCAAGACACATTATGAGCTAGACAAAGTAAGGAACCAAAAATACATATTCAATTAGAGTAGCTTTAAAATTTATGTACTTTTGATGAGGCTGATGCAACTGAGGGTCACTTAAGTTGAAGTTGTGCTATGACTATTCTCACAGCATGTACATTAGCACACATCATAATGGGCCTGCATTAGCACAGCAAATTTCAGTGCTATTATATGCACTGTTTGGATGAACAGCAGTCTTTAAATATGTAAGTGCAAAAGACATGATCCTCTTCAAATCTTTTCAGGGATTTTCATTTCACAAAGGCATCCTCCTCATACTCAAGAGGTTGGCCAAATTTTTGTTTGTAACAAAGAAGTCAGCATTTCTGAGACTACCATTAAGCTATCCAACAAAGCCACACCTAAGTGATATAAATATAAATTTTAGTATAAATACAAGTATATAATAGGTTTTCTAAATAGATTTAGAAGTTCTTCAAGAATATCGTGAAGAAGAAATTCCATTTCACATATCTTTAATTTGTAAAATAACGGAGTCTTATCAATATTACATTATTTGCAGACCACATACTTGCAGCTCATGCACAAGTTTACATCCACTTGTAAGTATGGATGATATAAAATGAACGTTTTTTCATGAACAGCCAAAATAGTATTACATACACTAATTTTTGTCACTGTGAATGTGTTGGAAAAGATGTAAATTGTATTTGATGACATCTAATTCAAGAAAAAATGTACTACACTAGACTTTATAAATGCTTATACTTCTAATGCCTTAAATAGAATAACTTGTTTTTTAAAATAGTAGTAAAAAGAGATTACTAAGTAATTTAATGTGCGCACAATTTTTAATCACTCCTTCTCTAGATATTTAATTTAAAAGTTGGTTTTGCTTCTCTGATTTCTACAAAACTAAAAATATATTCCAAATACACTTGCTTTTCTTTGAATAGCTTAGGATTTTAAGTTTGTGAAGGCATAAACGTTTGGCAATACAAAGTTTCTTGAGTTAGCAGACTGAGAACCCAACACTGCAAAAATATCCCTTTTAGAGAAAGTGTTTCCTGTTGATTCCTTTTCCAAACTGCAAGAAGTAAAACAAAATGGAATTTTTTCCTATATCTAATATGAAGATGCACCATATAGTTCCGACATAGTTCCAGCGAACTGAGTTCATTTTATCTTCTCTGACATACAACAGTTTCATAGACCCAAGCAATTATCTGCATAACTGTGGCCAGAATTTATTAACTAAAATTTGGTCACCTACAAAATTTTTCATGCAACTTTCGGGGGAAAATTAAACAAATAGAAAAATAATTTAATAAAAGCATTTAAAAATTCCTGAGCATTGTTTCCCTCAAGGATTTTAAATGGACAGTTTCTAGATTTATTTATTTTTAATCACTAATGAGTATTTTGTCTGCATTCATTTTCATCTTTTTTTTTTTGCCACTGAATTTACTGTTTTTTAAAAGTAATTCATAAGATTAAATGTATTTCTTGTAGAAGAGGGAAGTTTTACTCTTCACAAAAGTTCAAATCTTGATGATGTATTGGAATATTACAGTAGAGGAAAAAGGAAAATAATAGAAATGTATTGAGTAAGATAGCATAGATATCAATCAATTTTTTGGAAGCAGAAAGAAAGGATGATAGCAAAAAGACTTCAAGTTTAGATATCTTTTTTGGCAGTGAGAAATAAAACACATATTTTAGCTAAGAACAAAGGGAAAAAAAAACAAGATTTGTTTAAAAATTAAAGTTAAAAATTATGAAATAATAAAATGAAATTTATAAAATCTAAATAAGGTTGTCATGTATCTAATAAAATCATTTCCCCTCTTCATATTTTGCCTCTGGTAATAACTATATCGTACTGTGACAAAAGGATACTATCATCTTTTTTGTCAGAGAAAACACATTTTTAATTGTAAAAAATCTTCAGAATATCAAATCATAATTGTGAAAGGACACCAGATTTTTCAGTAAAGTATGACTTCAGCTCCTAAGTAGTTACAGTTTTCTTAACATTTAAAAATTATTTTCATAATATTGCAAATTTATTATATGTAAATACCTGATACCCATGGAACTGCATATATCTGAAGCTGATGAATCTTACATTCTTAGGAGTCAGTTTGTCAGATTTTCTTTTAAGATACTGCCTTGGGAAAGTAAAAACTCCATTTCCAACTTCTGGTCATCAACAGCTTCGAATTTCATCTTCTTGGATACTTCTAGGAATCCATCAGACCTTTAACACTACCCTAAATAGGATTTTTTATGGCTTAATGTATACTTGAAGCCTTTATGCATGGGAAAGGTAAAACCCATCTGATGATCATCATGTCACAGTTAAGATCTGACTGGTGTCCCAAGAGGTAATTTAATCTGTACGTGCAGAGTAGCTGGGCCTGGTTTATATTTCCAATGGATATGCTTTAGAAAGCTAGGATCACATATGCTTGAAATAAATGTCAGAAAAGAGAAAAAGCACAGCTTCATATTTTAATGGTAGCAAATGAAACATTCAGACACAATAGGTGCATCTAACAGTCTATCAGTAATTCATCCAACCCCTAGTTATTTGGTTGATCTAGAAGGTCATGAATATGCGCCAAATGTCAACTCAGTGATTCATACAAATGTGTCATTCCTGCCTGCTATCTTGACATAACATGCTGTTTTTAGTATTATTGCCCACTTAAAACCAAGTGGATTTTAAATATATAGATGTAAACTGTTATATTCTCTGCTGTCTACCTTTGAAGTGACAATATATGTGGACATGCATCTCTGAAGCAACACATAGATACATGCAAAAGATGCAATACACCAATATACTAGTCTCATCCTAGTCTTCAGTACATCAATTTATTAGCTTCAGCCTAGTCTTCATTTTTGCCGTTCAAATTTGGATGAAATTCAGGTATATGTCATAAAAGTAATGATTTTGTTCATAATTTCACTCATTGGAGCTGCTTTTTTTAGATCATATTACTCTTTTTAGAGTATTTGGTAGAGTACATTATGTTTCTCTGAAAGAATAAAAATAATCTGAGTCAAAACTGAAATAACAATAATTACTATTACTATGCCTGGAAGTTGTTATTGATATACTTAATAAATAAAAATTATATTATATTTTATTATTTTTACATGTCTCATTACAAAGTGTTTAGATTTGTTATTTGTTATTAGAATTAAAATAATATGCATGTAATAAATAAACTTTTACACAAGCAATATTTTAACTATTTTTCTTCATTTTTTGTTATTTTATTTTACTAATCTTTTTATCAGCAGGGTTTGGTGGGTCAGAAGTTAAGAACTTTTCTGGCTCCAGTACATCTCAGATACTACATGACACTATAGAGTTAGGGAAAACAACCTATTAATTTGTCAGTGAACAAAATTGAGAGTTGGTGAAGGATTCAGCAATGCAGTAGTCTGTTCTCTCTCCACAGCCAGAACTCCTAAAGATTTCCTGTCAGTTAAAATAAGAAAAAAATCCCTGAAGATTTGTAAGTTTTTGAGATGATTCTGTCTTCTATAAAAGCTAGGTTAGAAACACCTGAGAATGAAATGCAAATGATAACAAAGAATTATGAGGCACTGAAGCTGCTTAAATGAAAAAAATAGAGAATATTGGTGAATATCATGAAAGGAAAAGCAACCAAGCAAGTTATTAATAAGTAAAAAAAAAAAGCCTTTCAAGATAGTTGCAGAAAGAAATAATCCATATTCTTCCTACATGAAAGTGTGTGGAAAAATTTACTTAACATTGATCTTCTTGAAATCATAATAGATTGCATTCATTGAATGGATCCTCCCAGATGGATTTCGAGATTGAGGAAATCACCTATTATCAGAGGGTTTAGACTTACAGATAGATGAGTTTCCTCCAAAAGTAATGCCTCCTATTTTATTATGTTGACCTTCAACAGCAGAGGCAAATGACAATGGCAGTAGAGATTAAACCTTCCCTCCAATATCCCGTTACATGTTGTGGCTGTGTGACAGAGGGCAGCAGAGGGGCATTCTTACAAAATAGCATCTGACATGGAAGTGTGGCTGAAGCAAGATTTTTCCATGAGGAAAAATTGCATCCAGTGACATTCATAAATGCTTGCTGATGTGATCACAGTGAGGAGGTGGGTGATGTATTTCAGTATACATATATTTATGAAAGTGGCATACAGGCTCTTGTTTGTTGTTGGCATAGCTAATCATAGTGACTGTGTTGAAAAATAATGTTTTGTAGCTGAAAACTTTCTCTATCAAAATATGCTGTTGTGCTCTTTACGATCTTTTGAAGTTTGCATGGAAATAAATAGGAGGCATTACTGTAGGTGTAGCTTACATGTTTAGAACAATATTGTCACTTAGCCAATAAATATGGACCTTCCACGGGTCCTGAAGTATAATAGAGCTGAACAAAGACTCTCACTGACATTAGTGGAATAAATTGGGCCTGTGTCTATATTTTCAGAGAACGTTAGCCTTTCTTAAACTTCCAAGGTTAAAAAGCTTTCAGTGGAATCCAAGGGCCATGGAAACTGAAGTATGAAAATTTCACTGTACTCTTTTAGATACCACCTTTCAAGTCCTTCCATTTATAGAAACAGTTATTGCCAAGAATACAGAGATTTGAACTGAGTGTTGAAATACTTTCATACCTTCTTTCCATACTTAGTTGTTCATAGCTTTTGTGAAAAGCAAGGACTTCCCTTCAGACAGAGGAATTTTGTAGTGATACATAAACTGCAACAACATTCTCAGTACCCTTTCTTCTCCAAAGTGAGAAGAAATATCTTGTATTAATTGCAAGTAACTCCAGATCCATTTTTAAGATTTTTTTCTTTCAATTTTTTTCTACATTCCAAAAACATCTAATGCTATCAAATCAGTTTTTACCTTGTACCGAATTAATATTCTAGAGTGAAAATGAGAAAGAATGATCATTAACAGGTAGCTACACGAACAACACATAAATAACTTTCCAAAGGTAGCAGGAATTAAAACAGTAGTTACAAGAGAAAAGGTTACACTGGGTGAAATAACCTGTCAGATCCAAATCCTTGATAGCAGTTAAATTGTATTGTACAAAAACATTAGATCATGTGTAACTAATAAGAAGGGAAAAAAATAATTAGTAAGTCTCTAGATTTTCTTGACAACAGAAAATAAGTATCACCTCCACAGCAAGCGTGTCCTGCAGCAAGCTCTGCTATAGATTCTGGGGTAAGCAATGACATTTAATTCGTACAGTCTTTGAACTGCTCTAGTAAGTTATTCAAACATTTATATTCAGTTGCCATTTACCTACAGCATGCAGAATTTAAACACTTGTTGATTAAATTTCATCACAGTCTGACATGTCAAGGGGTGTTCAAGCTTTTTTCACTGCATCTGTAGCATTAGCCACTGTTAAAATATCTAGGACATAAACAGGATTTGGTGATTTCTTTAAAACATTTTATTGCTAGTATACTCTTAAAT
The DNA here is from genome assembly GCA_035772895.1 of Perdix hodgsoniae. Taxonomy (NCBI): domain Eukaryota; kingdom Metazoa; phylum Chordata; class Aves; order Galliformes; family Phasianidae; genus Perdix; species Perdix hodgsoniae. The sequence continues at coordinate 2,487,623 of JAPSGF010000068.1, read as the reverse complement.
ACATCAGAGTTGATATGAACTGAAGTGGGAACAGGTCCATATTATGTAAAGGTTGTTTTTTTTTAATCTTAATACATTTTTATGGGTTTATTTTCTCTGTAGTTGATTGGAGAGCAATAATACAAAAGATACACTTGTAATTGGTGTCTACTAACTATGCCATCTATAGCCTTAGCCCTGCACATGACTACTTCGTATCTGTTTTCTTGTTCTTTCAGTTTTGTATCTTCACTGTTCTTAAGATTGTACTGTGGGCTCTGATGCATTACACCATACCCAAGGAAAACTGCAGGGTGGGAACCATTACTTCACTATACCCTCTAGTGTCAACAAGATTTTCTCAATTTCATCTTTGTAGGAAACTATGCTTAGTCTCCACTGTCTATTCTGTCCTTTGTTTCTTAAAGCTATTTCTTAGAAGATCAAAAAACCTTGTGTCCCTTGGAGCTAATAAAAGAATAGGCAATTTTCAGAGTTTCCCACTAATCTGAATCTGCCAAGACATCAAGAATACTGAAAGGCAGCTGTTGTATTTCTTTTTTGCTATGAAATTCAAATAAGATGGGAGAAGAATGGTGGTAGAGGAAAATACTGGAAATAGTTTGCATCATACAGTGTTATTTTCCTTCTGTTTTTCTATCACGGGACAGATTAGGAACAGAGACATTCATATTATGCATCAGAAATAGCTCATTTTGGCATAATGAATGAATGAAAAATTGAATAGGAAACAGAAACCTTAATGGAAGCATAATCCCAAAAGTGAAATGAAGTTTCGTGAAGTTTTGTGTTAACAAGTTTTATGTTAACAAGTTTTATGTTTATGAAGTTTTTTTCTGCATGAAAATTTAAATTCTAAGTAATCTTGTTTCTAATCCCCTCTAGTCACAATTCATAGAGAGTTTGTTGGCAAGTATATACAAAATTCATGTAGGAATAGTCTTTTAATTAGTATTTCTCCCTATTTTATCAAGACCAGAAGCTTTGAAATCCTATGGTAACACAGAGATAGCACCTGCAGCAATTTGAAAAGTGTTATCAAATATAGTTTAACATTTTCTACATTTTCTCTTTAGCCTGAAATTCCTGTTTTGTTTCTATAACTGTTTATTTTCATCCTCTCTTCTTTCCTCCTATTTCCATCCTAAAAACAAAATGCTTAGACTGTTCTCAACTGTTGTTTGCCTTGTGAATCTCTTCTCCATTGTGTACTGATCATGACTGCATAAACTATGTTAATAATGAGACAAAAAAATCATATTTAAATATAATTTTAATTACTTTATATTACCTACTTTACATTTGAAACTATACTACTTATTTAAAACAAACCTTATTCAAGGGCTTAAAAATTCATCAGAAATATCAATTCCATGCTTTCCATACAGTTTATGAATAGCAGATTTTTTTAATGATGTCCATGATAAGGATATTTTTCTATCATTTCAATGTATGTCTCTTGATATCTCAACAAAACAAAGCTGGTACAGAGCAGGTAAAAAAATACCGGATTATCCCTGTTAATATACAAGCATCTGAGTTAGAATCTCAAGGTTGAGTCACAGCCACAGCTATCCCTGTAGACAAGACTGATAGGACAGCTGTATCACAAAACTATTTTGGAAATGAGGTACAGGACTTGTTATTTTTCTTACTTCAGAGTTCATAAACACTCTAGAATCTACCTAAATACAGGTAAATGAATTGAAGAAACTTTTATTATTTCTATGTCAAATATGATAACAATTTACTCATTTATGGTTTCACACCTAACATATGACATATTTAACATTTGAAGTATCACATATCACACACATTAAAAGCCTGAAAATGAGAGGTAAACCAATAATATGTGCATCCATCACAGAAATCAGAACATCACAGAAATATCAGAAGGCAGGTTATCTATTTGCCTGTGCTTTGTTAGTCACCTCTCCAGGTGTGAGACAGTTCTCCAGAGGAGTAGAAATTGTATTTTACCTGAGAAAGTATATTGATGTCAATGAATAAGCAGCCAGCCAAGCTGTCTGATTTGAGCTGAAAGGGAAGTGTCGCTTTGAACAGACGTTATAAACTGATGTAAAATACTCTACCACAATGACAGAGAATCATGAAGAAACCTGGAAAGAGTTATCGTTAAGATCTACAAGTATACTATGTAAGAGTTGGTTTGAGTTGACCTGAGTTTATCTCAAGGGAGTAAAGTAAAGAATTTGGGGCACTTGTCCTTCATACTTCCTCTCTAAAAATCTTGTATGATGAGTTATATATGTTTCTGTACTGCACTCCTTGGTCCAGATTTGAAATCTCTTGAATTATGATGGCTCTAATAGAACTGATGGACTGTAGTCTCAGTGTAATGCAGGTAATCACACCTCTTCAGGAGCTAGAGTGAAAACAAATTAATTCAGTTTTAAGCACAAGTACTTTGGATTATATCTAAACTAATAAAGTGATGAGCTCTTTCATATTTTAATTTCTACACGAGAAAAAATTTTAAGCGTGGAATGATATGGAGTGCTCTGATCATTTTCCTAATCTTGGTAAGCAGACAGGGATCATAGCATATACCAAGGCAAAATATCTTCTATACCGTAGATTGGCATCGCTCCTACTACAGTATTAGGCATCCAAAACTGTTGAGAGCTCAAAGACCGCTTGAAAAACACAGGCATCTAATCAGAATGATCAAAAAAGTAAAGCGAAGGCATAACTTAAAACAGAGAACATAAAGTGATCTTGGAGTGTCAGTGCTGACTTTGTTCGCCTAATCATACACATTCACAAGCAGGCTTAATCTGTGGAAGAGTTTCATAAAAAGTTCTGTCTTTTTAATAATGACTTAAGATTAGAGTTTTTCTTCTATGTGGAGGTTAGAACGATGACATTCTGAAAACAATATAAAATATCGATATATAGAAAAACCTTACATCCGTGTTTATTGAGGCTTTTGGCAAATGAAAATCTGTCTTTTATTTTGGATTGGTGGATTTTTCTTTTTGCTTCAGTTTCGGCTGAAGAAAATAGATTGTAAATAAGAATTTGAGAGAAAACAGAACTATATTTTCTGTGTTTCTATGTGCTAGGAAACAGTAGAATACAAGGGAAATAGATCAGGAGGAACTGAGAACTACAAGTGCAGATCATGTGCAAGACAACATTTCTTATCACATAAGTGATTGCACCACCATCTTACATACTCAAATTAAAATGTTACTATGCTGTAGTGTCAAATAAATAAAAACATTCTTTTTTAAAGATTTAATCATAATTGAAGTCAATTGCTACAAAAGAAGTGATTGTTTTTGTACAAATTTGGGGGTGGGGATGTTTACTATTTGTTTGTTTGTTTGTTTATTTTAATTCAACCTTAAATCAGAAGGATGAGAAGAAAAGAGAAAAGAGGAAGTTATTTCTGATGGCATAAATCTAACAGAAAGAAGCAAAAGGTCTTCTATACATACTTCTATACTTAACATTAATGTGTATTGTATTTGAACTGTTACAAATTCAGACTAATTGTAGTGGCAACTTTCAAATACTGCATATAGCTACTAAGCAAAGAGGGTTTGGGTTGTCATATTACAAAAACAAATGTCATAGAAAATATTATTCCAGAAAGTATCACTAGAACTGAATCAGAACTTCCTACAGTCCCTTTGGGTAATGAACTGCAGATCCTTAAAAGAAGGAAAATACCTTACTTTTGTAGACACAGAACACTGTCCTCCATCAACATGCGCTTGATTGTTGTCACTACAGCTGATCTGTTTGCGACCTCAGGCAAGTCCCTTTGCTTACGTATGTTTTGATCTTTTCTTTTCAGGAGTAGCTCGGTCTTTAACTTTGAATTTTCTACTGTAAGCACACATTCTTACTTAACAGATTATAATAAATTTAAAGTTTAAAATTCCTGAATAAGTGTGAAGTATTATTAAATATCATCTTCTCTTTGCTCCCTCAATTCTTTTGGAAATAATGTGCAAGTAATTAGAACCTGTAGTCACCTGCCCTTTTGGGAACTGGCTTTGTTAAGTAGGAAAACTGACATTACTGCAGTTCTTAGTCTGCAGAGAAAGATGGCCTTACATAAACTTACAAATGTCAAATTCTGGCAGGAATAAAGACAGCCCTGTGGGATAGTTTGAGTCAGCTATATATGTTATTTTAGAGATTCATACTAAGTCTGACATCCAAAAAAGTATACTGAAAAAGAAGGGTTCTGTCTATTTATCATGTTATTGTTTAAAGGTAATGTGTTGTTATTTTTCAGTTTAATTTGTTATACTAGTCTCAGGCTTGGATTTCTGTAAAGGGTAAAGGCCATCTAACTTCTTGGGTTCAAGTACGAGACCTGAAGAGAAGTTGTAGATATGTACTTACTAAAGATGCAAAGCAAGAAATTGCTATTTTGGTGAAACAGAAGTAGAATGTATTCACTGTATTACCCTGTTTTATTTTACTCATCAGGTTTTGCCTCTATTGTGATGACATTTTTTAAATGCGTAGGGATAGAGAAGAGGGGAAAGCTTCTGTGAAATTTTATATTTGCAGGAATATAACATATTACTGCAGATCTTAATCACAAAAAAATGACTTCAGCACCTTTTGTATCAGAACACAATTATATATCCGGTAAAACTAGCACTTGAAATTGTTTCTCGTCCCTGTTGCTAACTGACTAAAGCAAAAATTCATTTGAAACATTTTATGCATTTACTGACGACCTTTAAAAGAATATTTGAAATTGTTGTTCATTGAAATGAAGATGCTATACATAGTATCAGCATGTTTTCCCACGCTGTTTCCTGACTAGCAGAATCCCTGCTGGTCTACTGTTTTGCTTTTCTTAAACACAGACCACCAGTTGTGTTAAATTATTCCTTGGTACCTGCCTGAGGAATTATGTGGATTTCAGTGACTGTAATACACCCTTTCTTTTGACATGAGATGACTACATAAACCTTCCTTTAAATTTTTTATATGGAAGCTATATTTGGGAAAAAAAAATCTTATGTCAAACTTCGAAGCAACTTGTTTAATAAAGTGTGGTGTGCTATAACTTGGTTATAAAGTGTTTGCGTATGACTACCATTGTTGATGGCTAGGACAAGCCACCAACAGTCTAATCATCATCTTACCATCTAGTGAACTTCAGAATAAGTACATTGATTCATATTGTTTCACTTACAGAAGATTTTTCCTGAGCTTGTTCTTGAAATCTGTATTTTGACACAGCCTAAACATTAAAACCATGTTACAACTTGCATTATACTTAGAAGAAAATTCTTAATGTTTGGGGATGACCTGATCTCACATTTAGACTTGAGTCAGTATAATAGTATATATTATCAGTAGTTGTCTTTTCTCTGTACTGAATAAATAAAAAGTTGTTAGCACTTTGTATTTTGATGACACCCATACAAATTAACTGTATCACTCATTTTAGAAAAACATGATTTGCATAAAGAACCTTCTTAATTTTTCTGTGAAGTTATTGGGAGCCTTGAGACTCATTTTCCAAAATAACTGCTTTTCCTTTGCTTGTTCAGACCATACTTGCTTATAATAAGTTGTCTAGGTTTTCACAGCTGTTCTGTATTTATAGTCTAATGGGAAATTTCACTTGTCAGGGTTGGTATGACAAATAAATGTCCCATATGTGTATTTTATTCTTAGTTATATCTTCTTATCAGCCAACAAAATGTCAAGGAATGAAGTTTGAAGCCATTTAACAGCACTCATACAGAGACTGTCGTTATTTCTTTTTTCCTTCCTTGTCTTATTATTCAATTGAGAAATGAGCTTCAGTTCTCCTTAAGTGGAAAATATTACTGACCTTTCAGACCTTCAGGGGCTTTTTACTTAAGTCATTCCCATTTCAGGAATTCTTGGAGTGGCAAGCTGGAAAATTTTCTGCCTCAGCATGGTGGGGGAGATGTAATAAATCTCCATGCCATCAAAATTTTCTGTGTAGTATCTTCCTTGTGAACAAACTCAAATAGAACACTTCCAAAACTGCTGAAAGACTGAGGTTCTGCAGCCCAATTTTCAGAACCTAAGCATTTCTGCTGGCATGGCATGTCCTCTAAGATATATTGGGCAAAGAAATAAGTGAAGTCTTGATGTCATTCTTGTTATTTTTAGAGATACCAGATGAGCAGGTGCATTACAACAGATATATGTTGTTGACAAAGATTTCTGTAGTAAACTGGAAGAAATTAGTAATAATCTTTCACATTTTTCATGGATATTTGGCTTATCTAGTTCAATGTAATAGTTCCTATTACATTACATGAAAGTAATGATGGAAATGGCAGCTTCATTACAGTCAGCTGCCAGACAGAACTAATTACTAAGACATATACTGCCTTTTTTTTTTTTTTTTTTTTTTAACAGTAATAAAAGAGTAATGTAAGGGCTAACTGAATTAGACATTATTTGTGTAAGTCATAATAGATCTAGCTCTGAATTGGCATATTTCATGCCAGTTGTGAAAGATAAAGAGCCTGGCAAAATCCACAAGAAAGATCAAGATTTCTGTACTAGTGTTTTTTTAGCAGAAGATATAAGTAGATGAGTTTTGATCAACAGGAAAGGGAAGAAGTACATGCACAGGAAAGCTGAACTAATACATAATTATATGAAATGTTAAGGCAAACAAGATCCCAAATAGAAAACACAGCTGTTAGGTAAAACTTCTCTATTATCAGATACCTAGGATTGAACTGATTTTTCTGTACTGGTTCTCTCTGATGACTTGCCCTCTGGAGATGTTTATCTTCTATTATTGTCAATAAAGAAAATCTAGGTAAGCAGACAAAAAGGCCTGACATAAGACGAGATCTCACTTTGCTATATATGAACAGGAAATAATCTTCATCAGTCCTGTGATTGGCATAGGATTATGGCATCAAAACTTCTTTTTCTACAGCTATGATGTAATTCAAATGTTCTTAATTGAATACATCTCTACTTAAATTAATGGGTAATATTTCAGCTACCTGTTAATGCAGTAGATAGAATGTTGTGCTATTAAAGTAGGTAGCATACAGCCAAACAAAAGTTAGTGACTAGTGCCAAGAAAGGCACTTACGTGTTTCTTGATTCCTTTACAATGTATTTTACTATTCCCTGTCATGTGATATGAACAAATTAAATCAAATGGCAATACATTTTTCCGAACAGTATTGCCAAAACAATCCCTACTTGTTTGAATGCTGTAAAGAATTTTAATTCTCTTGAGCTGACCCTTTCTAATTACTCATTGTTTCAGTGAAATAAATGGGTTAATCCTTTTAACTTTTACAGATTTCCTGTAGCATTATCTGTGTTGCTAATAGACTTGCCCACACACTACACAAAATTTACCAGTTGCTGGTACAGTTCAATATATCCCATTAAAATGTATTTTTTTGCTATAGGCAGTAATATGCAATGCTGGTGGCAGATTTTCACTGATCAGTGACTTTACAAAGCATTTAAGAACATGCTAACAGAAATAGCTAAAAGCAGTCAACTTTAAGTCACAGCTTACTTAAATAAGTGGCTAAATTGTTGGACTGCAGCTGCCATGATGCAAAAAAAAAAAAAAAAAAAAAAAAAAAACAACAATCCATAAATTCCCTGTTCTCTACACAGTAACTTTATAATTTCATTGTATTAACAATTTCTGTCCATAGTGATCTCCTGTGAGCTGGCAAGATCTTCTGGCTTTTGTATGGAATGCCATTTCCACCATACTATGGCCAAATATCTTGCCTTCTGAATCTGCCTATACAGACTGCAAAGTCAGACTACAAACCAGGCTCATCTCCATTCCATAGATGTCCCAACATGCCAATGTCTTCTAAGTTTGCCTTCAGTGCAGGACAGCTAGAATCTGTCAGAATGTGAGTGCCCCAAACCCTAACCTTATTTGCCTCTAAGTTGGTTTCAGAGATTCAAACAAAATCTCTGTCATTAATCCTCATTGCTGCTTTCACTCTTCACTTCATTAATTCAGTTCCTGCTACCCTGCCTTGAAACTAAAGAATTTCAAGTCTCAAACAAATGAATTTCTTGAAGGGCTTTATTTATGGAATAAGTTTCATACTGCAGTCATACTTTGACAGAGACTCAGCAAGGGTGATTGTCAGAGTTGACCTTAAGTGTGACTGTGGTGATATATATCCTCACATATAAGTTTATAATGTTTTAATAGTATAAGTCATCAGCAAATACTCCCTCTCCTGTAACAATGTAACCACGCTATTGAAAATGTTGTGCATTTGTAGAGTGGCAAAAGAGTTCATCTTCTCTTATCCACTTACCTGACTTGACAAAGATTTTAAATAATGTCTAAAGTAGTGGGAATTGAATAATTCATTTCCAAATTAGATATGCATTAATGGTCCCGGTGCAGTTAACTGGAAAACTCTGGTCTGGATTAGTGCATGCTTATAGCAATAAAATACTTTGAAAGCCACTGTGACTGTAACTGCTAATTTGAATAAAGCTGAGTCACTCAAATGAGATGATTTAATCTTTCCTATTTGCATTCTATGAAGTACATTTTCTGCCAAATTATTGCTATGAAGGAACAGTTTACATGGTAAAAATAAACAGATTTTTGCTTTATTTGCAAAACACCATCATTTCATTACACTTCTCTTCATTGAAGCTGATTTTATAAATCCTCTGCAACAAGTTACTCAATATTTTAAAATTTTGCTAAATGAGATATATTTTACAACTTACAGAAGTTTCTGCACAGCTGAAAACATTTTATAGCATTGACATTTCTCTTGGAGTAAGTTAACTATCTTAAACTTAAAAAAAAACCTCAAAAAATATATAAAAACTTATTTTAAACTACAGGTTTATGACTATAGTTGCAACAGATAACTTGTCTGGAAGTAGTAATCCTAAATACGTACAAAATTGAGTTTCCTGTGCATGCTGTGAGATAAACAAAGTATGCTAAATTTTCACATTCTACATTTATTACTCTGTGTACAGTTTTGTTGGTGTATATTTATTCTAAATCTGTGCAAATCCGTATAAATATTCAGATTTAGAATCTCGACAGCTTCTCTCTCGCAATAGACAATGTACTTGGAGTTGTCACCAGGAGTTGAGCAACGTTTAGTGTCAGCTTATGCACGAGGTGGCAGTGTTTCCATTTTGCTTGTTGCTGTGTTATCCAGGAGCGGGGGTAGCTGTTGTGATGAACAATGGTAAGTCTATCTCAGCAAATTAAGAAACTTTGATTTCTTTGTTAAATTCTATTGATATACTTACAAGACATAGAGCTGTAATGGATTATAAAATTAATTTTAAAAAGTGGGTTAAATTAGTAATCTTTCGTTTTTATTTATTTTAATTGCAAAACCTCCTTTAGGAATGTTTCTTTTTTTTCTTTTCTTTTCTTTTTTTTTTTCTTTATTATTGCTGATTTAAACGTGATGTCATATTAGGCATTAGATTATAACAATAAACATCTCTCTGACGTGTGCATTACATTAGTTTTAGTACTGTTTATTGTGGTGAATCTCTTACCATATCTCTGTGTCCTCTAAAAATAGGAATCTGTCCCTTCTTACCATTTCTTTTCATAAGTTTTTGAGCAGTTGAGAGGCTCTGGACGTTGAAAGACAAAAGATATAGACAACACAGCTGTGTGTTCCATTGGTGTTCCAACAGTCACATACATGTAGCCATTTTCATCTTAAAGAAGCACTGATGTTAAAAGAAAACAGTTTCTGATGAAAGGACAGCTGACACATGGAAGGACTACATTGTCTAAGCAGGGACATTAAGTGGACTACAATCATCATTGTCCCTGCTCTACTCCTCTCCTCATTTTTCTCATTGCTCAACAAATAAGATTCAAGATCCTTGGAAAGAGATATTTCAGCCTCCACAAGCAACTTACTCCAAAATTTGACCCTGTGACCTGCTTCTGAAGTGCTGTTCTTCTTGTTTATTCATTCTTATATGAGATAATTTTCTTCCATTGCAGAATGTTTAAATCTGTTTTTCCTCCATTCAGCAAAATTTGTATTGCAATTAAGATATCATGCTTCCATTAAATTGCAGAGATTTCTATTAATTTTCCTTCAAAGAGACATGCAGGTAGAAATGTAGAAGAGCACTATTTCATTCCAAATCTTAAATCAGATAGGAGAACACTGGACAAGGAAATGAAATCAATCATTTTAGTCATGTCAGTAATGAGAAAAGGAGATGAGAGAATGTCATGATGCTGCACCAGGGGAGGGTCAGATTGGGAGTTAAGAAAAAGTTCTTCACCAGAAGACAGTGGGCATGGAACAGGCTGCTCAGGGCAGTGGGCTGGGCCTGAACTATCAGAGTTCAAGGAGTGTTTGGACAGTGCTCTCAGACATAAGAGTTTGAGTGGACCTTTGTGGAGCCAGGAATTAGAGTAGATGCTTCTTGTGGGTCCTTTCCACAAGACTTAGGATATTCTATGACTGTATGAATAAATGCTATAAAGAGTTTTCCCACAAAATAGCAGAGCGATTCAAATGAGCTGATAGTTTAAATGGAAAAACACAAAGACGAAGAAGAGAGAACTTGAAAACATCCTTTTGTCTCTGACCTCATTTTTGTCAGTACCCAAATCTGACTCTTAATCAATTCTTTAAATCATAAATATTGTATGGGCAAAATTGTAAGTGTGTAAAGGCAAATAAAACTGCTGGTAATAAATGGTTGTCTAAAATACTATTTTAGGCCTTAATGTTACTTCTTAACATGGACAAAATTCACTCTGTCTGATCTTTGGGAAATCGAATTCCATAAAACCTTTCCATTCCAAATGTTTGGGGTCAACTCTTGGTGAGAAATTATAATAATTTTAACTTAAAATAAATAAATAAATAAAAATGTGGGTCTTATTAAAGGTCCAAAGGCTTATCTCAAATCTTTTGTCCTTTACTAATGTAAAGGCCAAGTTTGACCACTAGTTCACCTTAATGCAAAAGTCATCCCTGTAAGTAAGATATTAGCTACTCTATCTCAGATGTCATTTTACCCCACATTACCTTCCTCTGTTACTTAAATCAGACCACAACTTCCTTACTGATCCTTTTATCTATTAAGTGTACGTCAAATAGAACACGCGATCAAATATAAAAAAATAAACAAAGCAAAAATAAATAAAATATATTTCCAAACATTAGTGAATTTTCAGTTAGAATTTTTTTAATAAATATGATATAATTAGCCATTCCTGAAACAATCACAAAACACAGACTTTATGACTGAATTTCTGTTAATGAGATCTAATGTGGAAGAATATGACAACCGTTATCTTGAGCTAAACCATGCTAGTCCTGCACTGACAAATATTAAGTTTGCAATTTACAAAGTGCAGTTCAGGTTGCTAGGCTGCTTATGATAGGTAAGATCCCAATCTCTTATCTTGAGGAACTTTTTTATTGTCCAAAATGGTGAATCTTCTTACAAAGAAGGTTTTGTTTTCCTCTTATTAGTGCACCACATTACCTGATTTATTGCTTTTTATCAGAATTGTTTTTTAATACTCCACAAACCCTGACTAACTGTGGAAGTTAATACAATTGTGTGGCCTAGTAGAGCTCAGTGAATGAATTAATACTGATAATTACTCTCTGCAGATATTTGCAAGGATACATTTCTATTCTTTTTCTTTCTCTAAGCCAGGTTACTTACATGTGATATTCATCAGTTTTTCCATGCTTATTTACTTTTATTGCTGCTCTCAAAATTCTTTCCAGGTTTTATGCTAGATTTTTGATAATGAGCTACTTAAAATTAAATGCAATATTTAACATTCCATTTCACCTCAGATATGGGATCTGTTTGAGGTCTTCAGATTGACCTGCATGTAATTCAAAAACTTAGAAAAACTTTTATTGTTAAAACACAGATATTTTAATGAAGTGTTCAAGATGAGAATTAAGTTTTGGTATTACAGATTTCTTACAATGGTTTGCCAAAACTTAAAGATAATTTTTTTTTCTTCTCTTCCTGACTTCCTACCCAATGCTGAAAATAATGGGGCTAAGGCTGAAATCTGTAATATCTCAAACATGTCCTCAGCGCTTATGATGTTCACTCTGTCATATATCATGAAGGGTGTTGAAGATCTCTGCTTCATAGAGAAGATGATTTTGAAATTTCAAACTATTTTTATCTGTTTGACATGTCTCTTTCAAGACAAGCATAAACAGTCTTCCTTTTGTCATAAGTCAGTTTTCTAATCTTAAAAGATGGACTACAAACACTGGTGAAACTTAAGAGAATTGCACTATTTAATGTAAATTCAAAAATTACATTCTACTGTCTAGATCCCAGCTAACTCTACAGAATTAGACAGACATACATATTTTGTTCTTGAATAGGGGAATGATGAGAGGCAGAAGACAAAAGCTAGACAAAACAAGTTCTCATAAGATACTGTGAAAAAATAAGTTGATCGTGAGAATAGCCAGAGGCTAGACTGGACTGGGTAGAGGTGCTGTGAAATCTCCATCTCTGGAGATACTCTCAAGCTTCCTGAATACAATCCACAGTAACCTGCTCTAACTGATACTTCCTTGAATAGAAGCGGGACAGGAGATCAGTTCCAAACTGTGGTTCTGTCATCTTATTTATTAATATCAGATGTATTTCGTTACTTTACCAGGTGCCTCACTTACATAAGTGTTGAAGATTACCACTCTGCTTAAAAATGACGGTTGAATGACAGACATATCCTCTCCTCAGCCTCTTGAATTTATAGCTTCACATATTAATGTAAATAACTATGATACATTCTGCAGCTGCTACAGCTGTCTTCCAACAATGCTCAAAGCTTTTCATTCATCTCTGTATACAAGATCATGAGAGTGCTGTTGACCAAGTATGAGACAGGTCTCTTGAATTTCACATTACCAGTCTCATCTCTTACTTTCACATGTACACTATGTATCCTGTAAGTGCTCCTTGCCAACTTGTAGCATATTTCAATGCCATAATTTATATCTGATGGCAGAATCATTATTTCAGCACTGTCTAAAACTTGAGTAGATTTTCTGCTAAAAGGCTTTAAGAATCATGCTGCTTCATAGCACAACGATCGCCACTTCTAAACAGCAGTATCTTGAGACAAATTGTATTGTAAAGCATTTGTATGGGCTATGCATTTAATGCACTTATGCATTTGATACTATGTACTAATTGATAGATTCAGCTAAAAACAGCTTGTGTAAATAAAAGATGTCTCAGTAACACCCACAAAATGATTAGTAGAAAGTACTGTAAAGACTGTAGGGAGTTCATTATTTGTAAATCAAATCTTTCAAAGGAGGTTATTTATCATATTACTGTAGCTACTCAAACATTTCTGTTTTAACAGAATGGAATCACTTTCCTTACTTTGTATTTATTACATCTTCATCTTGTTCTTACTATATTTTTAAAGTATTATCTTCAAGTGAGAAATAAATTAAGCACTTTACTGGACGAGACATGCATGTTAATGGACACAGGCCATAGAGAACACTGACTTTGTCATTAATAGCTGAAATTATATAAAGCATCATCACATGATTTCATTTCCTCTCTTTTTAATTGTAATAAGCCTTGATATTTTAAGGTACTTATTGAAACCACGTATTTATTTTGAGACTTCACATTCTTTTTCGGGATGTAATTTTCCTTTGCGAAAGAAGTTAAGTGTGAAAAAAAAAAAAAAAAAGTAATCTTAAAGGAAGAAAAACTATTTATTTATTTATTTATTTATATTAATCAAGACCTGATGCTTACCTTTACATTTCAGAATATTTCTTGGAGATGTATGTTGTATATCTATACAATATGGCCAATTATTACACTTTAAAAGAGAGGATCATTACCAAACATGACATTTAATTGTATAAAAGCCAAGATGGTTACTTTCAAGACAGCTTAAAAAGGAGTGGAGAAGGGTGATTTGACTCTGTTGGACTTAAATGTGAGCAGTCCCCCCTGTTTTGATGGTAGATGTATGATATTGGTATGGTATGATGTATGATATTGGTATTGATGATATTGGTATTGGTATGATGTATGATAGATATTTAGATGTATGGAGACAAATTTTCCCTAGGCATGTTTTAGAAACTCCTGGTCACAGTTTTGTGGTAAGGGACCACTGTTGAGTTGTACAACCATGCTTGTGAAAGTAGGAGATTCAAAAGCTTACAGATGAAAAGTGTTCAGATCAAAGCAGTTTTAAGCCTGCAAAAGGAAAATTCAAGCATCTGAATGCTGGCATACATCAAGCTTAGGTGATGGATGCGTAAAGATATTTTGGACAGTAATTTTAGCTAGAGTTACAAAAGTCCAGCTTAAGCATCCTGTTTCAGATCTTGTCTGAAATTTCCTCACTTCTCTTTAAGTAAAGTATATCAGGAAAATCTTGAGAAAGTTTCAAAGAATCATAGAATGGTTTAGATTGGAAGCAATCTTTAAGATCATCTAGTTCCAGCCCTCCTGCTATATGCAGGGACACCTCCAATTAGACCAGGTTGCTCAAAGTCCCAACCAGCCTGGCCTTGAATGCCTCCACGGAGGGGGCATCCACAAACTCACTGAACATCCTGTTCCAGGTCTCACCATCTTCACAGTAAAGAATTTCTTCCTAATATCTAGTCTAGATCTGCTTTTTTCCTGTTTAAAGCCATTTCCCCTTGTCTTGTCACTACATGCTCTTATAAAAATTCTCTTCACATCTTTTCTTCAGGTGCTGGAAAGCTGCTATAAGGTCCCTCTACAGCCTTCTCCTCTAGGGGAGGTGCTCCAGCCCTCTGATCATCTTTGTGGCCATCCCCTGGACCCACTCCAACAGTTTTGCAACCTTCTTGTGTTGGGGGCCCCAGAACTGGACTCACTCTTCCAGATGGGGTCTCACGAGAGTGGAGTAAAGGGGCAGAATCACCTCCCTTGACCTGCCGGTCATGCTTCTCTTGATGCAATCCAGGATACAGTTGACCTTCTGGGCCGCAAGCGCACATTGCCTGCTCATGTTGAGTCTTTCATTAATCAACACCCCCAAGTCCTTCTCCTCAGGGCTGTTTTTAAGCCATTCTCCAACCAACCTGTATTTGTGCTTAGGATTATCCCAACTCAGGTGCAGGACTTTGCACTTGGCCTTGTTGAACTTCATGAGGTTGGCATGGGCCCACTTCTCAAGTCTGTCCATGGCTGGCATCCCTTTCCTCTGGTATGTCAGCTGCACTACTCAACTTGGTGTCATCAGCATTCCTTACTAAACAGCTCAGCTCTTTTTGTCCAGCAATGCCCTCTTCCACTATCCAGATTAAGTGTGCAGTTTAACATGATTTTTTCATACTAGTAAATAATATGGTAGAGAACTATGAATAATTAAGTAATGGATTTATCATTTCTTCAGTGCACTTATTTCATGCATCCATTTGTATTGGTAATAAAATGAGTAGCAACTCTTACAAATGAGAATGACAAAATCTGTTAGATGCATAAGGCCAAAGAGTTTCCAAAGTTGAATTAACCTGAAAGCAGTGAGGCCTGCATATTACTTTGTTTAGAATCAGTTAAAACCAGCAGTCTAGGCAATTTTGACACTCATAAGCTCAACATGAACAGTGAGCCTTTATGGTAACAGAAGGGCAACTTATGCAGACCAACAGAAAAACTTATGTGCAACTTACACACATGAGCTTCTCTGTCCGTCAGTCAGCTCAGGTGTCCAAGTGCCTTTGGAAACACAAATGTTGCTGTGAACGTTTGTATCCCATGTAAATGCCTATAGCATGGATTATTTTATTACTTAATATAAGGGAATCTGTATTGAGGAGGACAATTATCAAACCTAGTCACTGCTGTCCTTTGTGAGTGGGGACCTCAAACTGCAGCACAGCGGGCTTTGTCTTAGAACTGTGTTACAGGAGATAGCTCAAGATTAAACAGTGCTTATTAAGACAGTAATTAAGCCAACCATTAACTGAATGATGATAATGTAGATTGCTGCCTGGCAACCGCTGTGTGCTAGCTTTTACAAATTAATTATTTTTTCAGACTGTTAACAACAACAGAAAGACAAAACCCTGTTACTATTAATTTAAAGCTAGAGGAAAAAGAAGATGATCTGAGGAAGGAAGGGAACAAGAAGTAAGAATAGGAAAAGGGAAAATGAGTCAGGGTGGAACAGTCTTTCACATAGAGGGAAAATAAACTCTTGAAGTGGAGAGTACATGGAGGGGTGTATGGGAGCTGCTGAATCACAGCCTGAACCTTTGATTAGTTATCTGAGGCAAGCAGTATGTCAGCCCTGGGAGCACAGGTGAAAGCCGTTCACCTGTGCTGCAGGAAGGGGTGGAGCCAGGCTCCACCTCTCCAGACCCATTTAAGTGCTGACTGCCAGGGAGGAAGGATCTCTTCTGAGAGATCCACTCCTTTGGAGCCCTTTGCAGCGAGCCCTCTGCACGGGTAAGCGTTCCACCTATTTTCTCTTTGTCTTTGTTACCCTTGTGCCTAACTCTTTATTGGGTTATTTTTGATTATACATCTATTTGACTGTACTTTTCAATTATATTATTTTTTCCTTGATTGTACAAGGGGAGAGAGGCAGAGAGAAGGAATTGTCACTGAAGAACACCTGTAGAGACAAAGACATAAAACAATATGAAAGACAGCCATGATGAGTTAAGGGAACTAATTACTTTTTTTTTTCCTCTTCAGTTAAAGTCTTAAAAAAAAAAAAACAAAAAAAAACTGAACACTTTTGTAGAGTATGGATACATTTTATTTAATATATGATACTTTTTACCTATTTCCCTAAGGAGCACTCTTTACAGTTTTAATTTTGCCAGAAGCATTCAGATGGGCAGGTAATCTGAGAACATCTGCACCAGGAGTTAAGAAGCAACAATCAGTAAACTCATTTTGTTACTTTTTTGTGACCAACCACTACATTCATCATAGTTCCCTGACTCGTGATCTCAGAAGGAACCAAGGGGCACTGCCTTGATTTAGTTTTGCTTAGTTACTTCATGTCACTGACTTAAAATAAGCCCAGTAAAAAGAATTTTTTTCTTTTAATTTTGAAATAATTCAGTTGTAATGTGATTTTGTTCCAGATCTCAGGGCTAAAACTAAATTTTCTGTGATGGCTCGTTTTGGGTTATAGCAGAACTCTGCTCATGTATAGCACTTGGTCTCCAAGTGCTCTCAAAAGCTGAGGAACATGTTAATCTTTAGTGAGAGAACATTATCTTACTGATGATATTAGTACTTATTTCCTTCTTTGGCTTTTTTTTTTTTTTTTTAATCTGGGAAAAAAAACTACCTATTTGATTAGAACAAAGCATTTTGATTCACTAAAAGATTTTTTAAAGAATTGCCTGAATTTGCACAATAGCTGGCACATAGCCTTTTCTGGCTATGAAGAAATGCTTGCATATTCTCTCACTTAACCTTAGAGCTAAGCTAGGGATACAAGATGGTACTTAAGTAAAATTAGATTTCATGCCTGAAATGATCTCTGGAATTTGGATGCTGAAAATATCCCTTTCAGTGTAGGCAACTGGCTTACATTCTTTTTTTTTTTTTTTTCTTTTTACTTTTTAAAATTATTATTATTTACTTTTCTTTCCCTGAAGTCTTCTACACACCTTGAAACATACTGTCATAGCCTGACTTACACAGAGCCAGAGTTAGCTAAAATAATCTATACCTTTATGCCAGGTGAGCATTCTCAGTGCAGGCAAGAAGGGGAGAACTCCCCTCCTCTCTCCATTGCCCACTCTGGGCAGGGCAAGAGAGCACAAGAAGAGTCTGATCCAAGTGCCTGTTGGCAAAGGTACTCGTTCCACTTGGAAGAGAAAGTAGAAATGTTCTTGAGAGGCTTCAGTTGATTGTTTCCCAAGAACTTTTAATACAAAATGCCTAACCAGCTGTGGGAGCAGGGGCCTGAGAAGTTTCAGTCTTGTGTACCTCCAATGCAGCTTGATCTGATTTTTCCTAGGGCTAGCAAGTACTGGGAGAATTCTCTGAATAATTTAAAATCCAGAGGGAGGACTATGGAATAACCCATGTAAATGAATGACCTTCCTTATTTTCTGTGAGAAAGGTGCTGGAATGCATGTTGAAGGAGACAAGTTTCTATCCTTTTTAAAGCCCCTGACCTCAGTGGTATCTTGTGAAAAAGAGAATTGCAAGAATGCAGGAGAAGCTGCAGTCTGTCGGCTCTGCTTAGTTCTGTAATGGAATTAAGTTACTAATTAGAGTGGGGAGCAGTAAGAGAAATCACATGCTCTTTTGCCCTGAAGATCTTAAAATTAAAAACACTTGAAAAGTGATTTTTTAAATTGTACTGAGAACTAATTAACAGAGGCCATACAAGAGGAAATACTCATTATTTTCATCTTTTGAAAAAAACTGATCTTTAGTATTTCAAGATTTTTTCTAGTACTTAGGTGGAAAAAAAAATCATTAAAAACAAATATACAAATACAAAGGTGGAATTTTTTACATGACATATTCAATCTCTTGCTAGAAATTAACAGTGCTTATTGCACAAGAACACCTACCAGTGGGGGAGAAGGGAGGGGAGGAAGAAAGAAGAAAAAAAGAAATAAAGAAAACAAGAAAGAAAAAGAAAAGAAAGAAAAAAAGGAAAAGGAAAAAAGGAAAAATATAGCCCTTGCAGTAGCTATACTAGTAATGTTCACAGGGAGTACGCATAGAGGCTAAGTTAATACACATAGAAAAATGGACTGTTATTTTTAGGACACCTGAATTCAGATTGCCACGGAAAAGAAGATAGTCTCAAATCAGCCCCTCTGTCATTTTTTCTCAGCTGTGTATTCAAAAGGGCTCTCTTATACCTATACAGCTGTTCTTTCAATAGCAAAGCTGAATAAACAAAAGACCAGAGGTTGTTAATGAGACTCCTCCAGTCCGCTCCTTGGCACAGCAGCTGCCAGGAGTGAAGAGTGCTTTGTGCACAGCCACTTCAACTGATGTGGTCCATCCAGAAGTCTCCACATTCTCCAGAGGACATGGATAGATTCAGCCCTGGAACAAAGTACTTTCAGCATTCTGAACTGAGACGAACACCACCTGCCTTACTGCTTTCAGTGAAGCAGAAGCAGAAGCAAGCTCCTGCTGATCAAAAGGAAGAACCCTGAGGAAAGAGCATTTTCTAGCCGATCAGCTAGGAAGCATGAACCAGAATTGTGGTCTTTGTCAGACTCTACGTAAAGCGTATTCTTCTGCTTGATGAAAGAAACTCAGTGCATGGAAAATTATTATTTAATGAACTCCCATTGTCATTCTCATTTGAAGTTGCTAATGAGGCTGAAGTCAATATTCTTCATCTACTCAGTAAAGAAGATCTTTCTTCTTGACAGTCTAAAATTGCCACTGGGTAGACACAGATTTGTGAGAAGAACTAAATGGTGTTTACTGTGGTAACTGATTATCTCCTGAAGAATCACGTGTTTTTCTCCAACAGTGGAGGATATAATTTAATTAGACTGTTATTTTAAATGTTCTGATTTTTCTTTAATGCATTAACTTATGGCCTGTGGCTGATAGAAAAGAAATTAACACTGACTCCTTTGACTGTGGAATGAATTGCAGCTTGCAAGAAGAGAAAATTAATTATAAATGCCTGCTATTTAAGTTTTCCAGATTCAGATGATAAATGAAGCAATTATTACATGTCAAGTATATAAACAGTAATTCGTCAACATTTCAGCTTATTAATTCTAACATTTGCCATTCCATGTAACATATTTATCACATTTTATTGCTTGTTGATGAAAAATCTAGCATAGTTCTCTCAATTATCTTTACACAGCTGCATAATGAAGCAACAAAGTAGGGATGTATATCACAGCTCTGAATGTCACAAAAAGGTTCTTATTTGTCTTGACTTCAGTCCTGAATGAAGCACTGAGACCTCAGTCATGCCCAGTTGCAGGTGTCCGTCCTCATTTAAACAACCCAAACTCATTTCCAAGTTGTGCTGCTCTGCTTCTCATTGCATCTCAGACTCCATTTCTGCCTACAGCTGTGTGCTGAAGTCCTGCTGACTCACTGTGCCTGGAAGCTCCTTCCTTCTCTTTTTCTAACGACATTTCTATGTCTCTTCTCATACTTCTTCTGTACCTGGAATGACCTAACAGCTAAGTGCTGTGGACTTGTAAGCATTTTCATGTTTCTTTCTGAAATCCTGCTGTTCTACTGTGCTCCTCACAGTCTCATCATCAGTGTGAGTAATTTATCTTATTGCACCCTCTGATTCTTGTACATAATTTTCTGGGACACTCCAAACTTTACCTATGGACTGAAGAGACTCAAGACAGGTCGTTATGAAGACACACAGCTATGTTGTAAATTACGTATTTATGGAGCAGTTGTGAAATCTTCCTCTTCTGCACTACAGCTTCAGTTCAGAAACTCTTCCAGTACTGAGTATCAAAATGTGGGAGCGCAGCCATGTGGTTGGACAGATCACAGGTTGGACAATGTGAGTTTCACAACAGCTTTGTGCTGCCATGTGACATGTGATTAATCCCTTTATATCCTTGATTGAAATCCTGAACCAAATTACGTCAGTGGAAAAGGTCCATGACTTTAAACTTGACATTTTTTATTCCTTAACAAGGTTAGCCAGACCAGGCTGTTGATAAATCAAGTGTGAGAAAAATCAAACTCATGACTATCTCAAGATCCTCATCATGTTTTTGGGTAAAGGGAGTGCAGTAACTAAAGGTTAAAAGGCTGCATAAAGTTCAGTGGTCATTCAGGGATTATAGCATGTTGACTACTGAAGCCAACTGTACAGGCTAGTTTTCTGGCAAGTGTGACTGGAAGAATTTGGGTCTCATGACTTAAAGCTAAAAATTAAAACTATTAAAACTAAATATTATTATATTAAAACTAAAATTAAAAATTAAAAATTACAAAAAATAATAGTAATAATCCATCCTGTGCTGAACAGAATGAAAGATTATTTAACTGACCACATGTTTATTTCTCTATCATAAACGTTGCAGAAGGAAGCTCTCACTCAGCTGTTTTGTCTCCTTTTCAGCCTGTGATCCAAGAAGCTTCTGCCCACAGCTCTTAAATTTGTAATTTTATGTTTATTGAAGAAGTTTTTGTTTTTTCTTTTTCATTCTTCCATTTGTCGAGGTTACTCTGGACATTAATTCTGTCTTTTGAGCTGCTGATAGTTCCTTTTTGATGCTGTCTGTGGATTTAAAATCTGTGCTGTCGTTATCTAGTTAATTGATACAAACTCTCAGCAATTCCAAGATAATCGGGCTTAATTCATCTGCCAGTTTGAAGTAAAAAAAAGATAATTACAATTTTGGGAAAAACACATGATTAAAGACTATGTATAACCTTTTGAATTCACTATGATGGGGTTTCTAGAAAGCTGAAAACAAAAAGATAAAAACATTCTCAGAAAAGAGAGAATTTCTATTTTCCAGATGACAAAACCAGAATAATTTGAATGAAGAAAACTTTTCATTTCATTTATAGCAGTTACTTCGGATTTTAAATAATAATAGTAATAACACAGAATCTGTATCAAAAATAACAAAGCTAATAAGCATATACCACTTCTAGAATTTAAATACCCAGAGGAGGGAAGGTTAAATAATACAATACACAAATCAGTTATTTCAGAGATGTTTCCTAGCATTTGAGTATCCTCTCAGATGTAGAAACTAGTTAATATATATTAATTTTAAGGCTTACTTGGAAATGTGTGACTATGCTTATAAGCTGTAAGTCTGCTAGTCCTAAGTCTGCAACCACTTTGTAAACACTTAGTCCCAAACACATGGCACATGCATTATGTAAAATAGAAATCTTCATAGAAACATACCTTACTGATGAGCACGTACCATAACACTAGACAGCGGAGGTCTTGCTCTACTTGATCTATTTCCCTAAATGCTCTGGCTCTTTCAGAACACAATGGCACAGAAAATTAACAAATATTGCTCTGATGAATTCAGGAGCTGATCTACTTACGTTATTTGTATCTGATAGCCCTATATTTAATATGAAACAACTTGTGTAAAAGAGCTGGCACAATGTTGTCTGCACAAAGTTGGCATTTATCTAATCATGTTGTGTAAATGCAATGTTTGCATTAGTTATCACAAATATAAGTTTCTATTACCCTAATATGTTAATCAGGCTGATAAAGAAATAGTTTTAAATATAAACACCCAACATTTTAAGATAGACATTTCATTTTAATTCTCGGTTAACCTGTGGGTTTTTTTTAAACAAAACAACTGATTTATCACATTCAAGACATTAGCAGCCTCACACATAAGCACAAACTGAACAAATGACAAGTTGATGCTGTTTGTTGAAAAAGCTGTGCAGGTCTGCAATAAAGCCATAGTAGAGAGTGCTATAGCATCTGACAGCACTCAGTCCAAACTAAGTTATGAGATGATGAATCCAAATTATTAGTTGGCAATCACATTTCTTCTGTGTTTTCAGCCACTGTGTTAGGGCCTGAGAAAATTACCTTTTAATGGCGGTCTCCTCCCTCCTCTTGCTGTTGTTCAAAGAATAGGTTGTAGATGTTCATGTAGCTTTCTGTGAGAGAGAAGCAAGTTGTTAGATTTTTCATAATGTAATGGATTTTTCTCACATTCACCTGAAATAGATATCGGACTGTGCTATCTGTCACTATGTGACAAATAAGTAATAAGAATACATGCATGTATATGAATTGTCATCATAAGATAACCAAGTGGCCCGGGATAATAAATAATTGTGTGCCATTTACTTCTCACATTCTTCCACATCTCTAAGAACACCATACAGACATTTTCTGAGATTAGCATCTTGTTCTGAAGAATCTGACTTCATTTCAGTTTCTTATTCTTCTCCATAATAGCATTCATATTCACTTTCTAACATTTTAATGAGAATTGAGACAAATGTGTTTCCTTCCACTGAAGAAAACCTGAAGCATTATTGTGGAGACATATATGACTCAATTTAATTTGCCTTGTCAATGTTTGAGGATGATTTGTTCTCTTTGCTTTCTTATGAGTCATGCTATAAGAAGAGAGGATCTAAGGTGGTGCTTTCGATTGGTACCATCAAGTGGGTACCGCAGGATAAAATATTAAACAGGCCTTTATAAAAAGAGGTAAGATTTTTACTGGAAAATGCAAACTGTGAGTTCTGACTGGGCTAGAAGTTAACTTTTATTCGGACAGGTGAAGTTGAAAACATTGGATTAATAAAGCTATCCTGGGGAGGACCCACTCCTGAATTTCCCCACTTTTAAGTGCAGAATACTGGAGTTGGTTTCCACTGCTGAACGTGCCAGAAAACCAAAGCTGAGGTATATCAGGACAGATACCACTGCCCCACACAGCTTTTTGTCATGTGGCAAAATGAGTAGCCAAATCCCAGAGCAGGGCTCACCCTTCACTTTTGTCAGAGAAAGATTCCTCTTGGGTGAAGGAGAGCAGTGGGGATGCTGCCAACACAGCAGTGGTGAAGAGCCAACATATAGCAGCCCCAGCACTCCAAAGCGCCAGCAGAGCTCTGTAAACCTGGTAATACTCTGTAACTAATTACAGTAGACACAGCACTACAGTAATGCAACCATACTGCTTTCTGAAGTCTAGCAAGGACTCTGCATGAACCTACTGTGTTTGGTTGGTGTATCTGAATATGTCAGTCTCAAAAGAGATCTTTTCAAACTACACTCTGCTGGAGGCTACAGGCATCTCCCAGGAGATGCAATAGAAATATTTTAATAATGACTGCATTATATTAAAAGAATCCTCCCAGTAAGTAAAACAGAATTATTTTGCAATGGCTATACAGACTTTTACAAAGATAATTATATTGTACAAAACTGATATCTTTAGCTGCAGTAAAGGGTCTCAGGGTACTCTCCAAGCAGTCTCAGTAGAACTGTTAATACAAAAAGATAATCAAAAATTTAATAACAAAATCTAAGGCTGGTACTTAGCCAAACTGCTCTGATTTGGAGCTGGACAAAAGAAAGAAAGAAAATAATTCAAGATCTGAAGGGTACAGAAGGGAGACCACTTCAGAGAGTGTGAGCATAAATTGACTCTATAACTAAATTAGGATGTACATGGTGTGCAACTTCAACTCCCTCAGAATGCAAAGCCTGCCTTTTTTTGTAAGCCTTCCAGCAAAAACAGTCCCAAAATAAAAATACATAAATCCACTCCAGTCTGGACTGCCTGCAGGGAAGTGAGGGACATAAAACATCCCAACAAGATATATTTATGGCATTTGGAGCAGGCTCAGTACAATGAGCTTCAGACCAAAGGCTGAATCACCATTTGCTCAGCCGCCCCCAGTGACAGCCAGCAGAGATGGAACATAGCAAACCTTTTACCTAGTGTTTGAACATCAGAAATGGCCTACATCTTTTTAGCAAAATTATATTTTAATATATTGCAGTATGAACCAAAAAATAATGACTACTAAAACTCAGTTGGGCCCTTAATTTTGGCCAGGAGCTCTAGCGTTAAGTCACAAAGATAGGTCTCTTGTATACCTTTTGCTTACCATTATTATCATAGAAGTAAAACATAGTGCTGCAGTTTCAGAAGTTACTAGATAATGGGAATTTAACCACCAGAACAGAGCAACATTATTTATTGTTGTGTTTGGTTTAAAGTACTTTGTTGTTTTATTTCGGGGACAGGGAAGTGCAGCACTCCACTGCACTTCAAAAAAGTTTGACCACTTTTATCAACCTTAAAAACAAAATCAGAATCTGTTTTCAGTGTTGACAAAATTAAAGACATTGCATAAAACAAACATTTCATGCAAATATAGTTTCAGTGATTCTGACTTACAAATTTGGTCGTACATCATCAAGAGTTCATGGATCTTAATATGCTCTCTAGATTAAAAACAAACAGAAAATCCTTCAAGTTAGACTTATCAATATTAAATAAAGCAGAAATATTAAATTCTAAATATGTTAAAACCTTGACAGTACTTGGTATAGAAGTCACATATCTTTTCCTTTAAATGAAGATAAAAGATGCTCTCTTTTTTTGTTATTGTTCCTCCAAAATTCTTTACAATACCTGGATTAAAAAAAAAATTAACCAAATGTTTTTTTCTGTCACAATTAAGCTGTCCATCAACATTTTATTTAGAGAGAATATCTGCGGAGAGGGAGAGTCAAAAAACACTTGGTGCTTTTTTTAAAATACTAAAGATGAGGATGTGAAAAAATGTTATTAGACTTTCATAATAGCGCATTTATATTCATTCATTTTTCTTGGAAATGTGACTGCATGAGTGCAGTGCTGTCTCCACTGAAGTTAATAGAACAGGAATTTGCTTTCTGACATGAATCTGGATGCATGTACAGGGGTATATAATATCCCTAAGAAATGTTTATTTCTGAAAGATATAAAGAAAGTTCTAAAGGTGCCTAGTTTTGCAATACGCTTAGGGAAAGCAGCCTGCTTGTCCTGTGCCCCCCAGGCAAAATCTCCCCATGTGAGCAGACAGCCAATAGGCTGTGCCAAAGATGGCCAGAACCTGTGTCTGACCCTGGTGAGCTGTACCTTTCTACTTGTGTGCCCTGAAAGTCCTCATGGAAGGGATCTCTGCCTCTCAGAGAAGGGGAACTGCTCAGTTGTGTCATCTCTGAGCATCCCTGCTTTTTTTTTTCTTTTGCTTCAGCTGGCTGCAGCATGAGGCTGGGCCCTGCCCAGGAGAGGCCTCCCTGCAACAGGCAGCAGTGGGCCCCATCACACACAGGCCCTACTGCTTTCCCTTATGCAGTGAACATAATGCCTAGTCATGTTTTCCAGAGATGTGCAGCTTGTACAGGGTTGGACAGCTGCATAGTAAAGTCAAGACATGCAGCTGGAAAAGCAGTGGATGAGCCCAGAAGACTTTCCGCTCTATATCTGCAAGATTAGAGGCCAGCAGATTGAAATCAGAACTTGCCTTTCTCTTCTGCTAAGGTAAGTCCATGGAGGAGAGTGAACTGTGTATGCATGAAGATTTTCAGGGGTCCATATGTCAGGCACAAAACAGAGTGCAAATAACACAAATCAGGTAAAGATTGTTCTAGCTTCTACGTAGGACCTTATTCCAATAGTTGCAGATGAAATGCCTAATTGCTGAACTCAAGATCAAGCTGGATGGGGCTCTGAGCACCCGGATATGGCTGTACATGTCTCTGTTCATTGCAGGTTGAACTAGATGACTTCTAACGGTCCCTTCCTACTCAGATGATTATATGATTGTATGAAGAGACACTTTTGTGCTTGTAGCGTACAATCTCCACTACCATGATGAGATTTGGCAAAAAGGAGGAAGCTTTTTCTCTGTCTGACATTATCTTTCATGTTTCTTCTGGTCCTAGCATTGCAAATCATTATGTCATTTAGACAGCAGTAGCTTAGCTGATTCACAATTAGAAAAAAATAGCTGTGTATACATGCAGCCTTTTTTATTAGAAAATTTCACTGTAAAATAATAATGAAAGCAGTTCTCTCACACATTTTTCTTTGTGTTTTTTATCCTGTTTTATGTAGACAGAGTTCACAGTGGACAGCTTCAGACAATCAAACACTAGATAAAGAATTCAGCTTCATAAAGTATTTTGTCACAAAACTGTACATCTGTGCATGGGGAAATGCAGCTATTTCTGTCTTCTGTGCTAGCAAATATTCCAGTGGTGAGATACTGAAATCAGAGGCAGTTGCTAAAGGCTCTCATCACTGCTCAGGCAGGGCTGAGCATGTTGCTTTCACACAAACTGAATCTCACACCATTTTCTTCTCCTCGTTCTTCCCTTCCCGCACTAGATGGCACTGCGATGTATGGTATCAGAGACAAGCATCTATTGATGTAATGTAAAAACAACACAAATGTCTGAAGAAAGCTGAAAATGACAGTGGCAAAAATGCTTGCAAATGTTCTGGGGTTCTCAGTGATACCTTGCAAAAAGCAAGTCTCATTTCCAGTCCGTGATTTTTCTGTCCTCTCCCTCATTGAAAAGTTGAAATGACTGCATTAGAGAAGAGGGCTGCTTTGTGAAAATAATGCAGAATTTTATTTCTGTAGCTGTCAGCT
Source organism: Perdix hodgsoniae (assembly GCA_035772895.1). NCBI lineage: Eukaryota > Metazoa > Chordata > Aves > Galliformes > Phasianidae > Perdix > Perdix hodgsoniae. Next base: position 2,460,485 of record JAPSGF010000068.1, on the reverse strand, counting down.
TGCTAACCATTGAAAATGTGAACATATTTGCATGTATTCTGCAAAAAATATTAATCAAACTGCTTGGAAGAAGTAACAATTGTATCTCAGATTTCATTTCCACCACTAGATCTAGCGCTATAATGATTTGGATCAGGAAGATGAGCTTTGAAATCTCTACATATAACAAAAATATTATTTGAGTTTCAGCAATTATGAATCTAGTAAATCTTGAACGATTTAGTGAGATGCTTTTTTCATTTGAAATTACCATTCTCCCCACCTTCCTTAAATTCTCCCCACCTTCCTACATATGGCACAGCAGGTGATGTTAGTTGGGATACAGTCTTCTTCAGTCTTATTGCAGTGGCAGCTTTGGGTTGGTGGCTGACATTAAAACGAAAGAAAAATGTTTTCCAGCACAACTCATTCAAGAGCCAAGGCCATGACAAAGTTGTTTAACAGTACAGTGATTACAAAAAGAATTGACTTTTAGGGACTTTTTAAAGGAAGCTGGAAGCAGTATAGAGGCAGAATGTCAAAACGGATAGTAGCATGACTTTTTTAACAGGAAAATAAACTTCTCTGAAGATGTCACCTCAATAATTTCTTTACACTAACTAAATGCAATGATATCAGCATCTCCAGAATCTGTAAGGCTGGTTTCTTCTATGTTGCTATGATACCGTATTATTATTTGATACTATCTGATTTATAAACAAGTAATGTAAGAATAATGGTCAAGAGTAAAAATGAATTATTCAAATGAAGAAAAGACTCCCATTCTAAACAACATTGTTTATCGCACAGTTTCCCTCAGATAAGTGACCCTGTGAAATTGATATCCTTAAGCTTCATGTTTACTGTCTTTCAATTGCTCCAAAATCAGATATGGTTATTTCCAAGCTGTTCACTCATTCTAACTGCTATTTCTGCAAACTCAGCTATGGCCCAGACTGATTTGTTGACTCTATTAAGCTAGGGAACATAAGATATTAAAGGTCATTGTCACAATGAGACCAGGTCAAGCTGTTGAGGTTAAGTATGTTCACAGGAAGGAGCTCGCTAAATTATTCTCATAGGAGTGAAGGAAGCATAATAGCCTCGATTTCTTCATCAGATGTAAAAATGGAGACAGCTGATATATTTTCACTAACATCTGTACTACCTAGCTGAATCTGTCCCATTTGGTGCATCTCTAACCAGATGACCTTCTGTCACTGGAGGCCAGAGTGCCTATGAAATTCAGCATAAGAGCCCATGGACACTGTGCATTCCTGGCCTGAGTAAAGGCAGGGCAGAGTGTGGGGCAGCCTGATGAGCTGTCATCTGCTTTTCCACAGAGCCAGGGCCATGACAGGCCCATCTTATCTCACAGATGCTTAGGATGTATTCAGCTGTTTCATGAAGGTTACCTACATCTCAAGAAAACCAGTGGAACTGCTTAAGGGCCGGGGTATATGTGGTCAGCAAAATAACATTCCAAAATGAAGTTGCCTACAGAATTGCAGTTCACGGGAGATTTTGAGCAGCTTCACTTGATTAGATGATATAAAATTAAATCAAATTTTGAAATGCAACTTGTCATATTTTAGAAATCCTGCTTCTCTGCGGTGAAGATTTTGCCATTACGACAAGAAAGCAAGAATTAATATGCCAGCAAATCGACAAGGTCAGAAGGGGGCATATTTTAAATTACTTGACCCAGTAAAAGTGAGCTCAAGTTCATGCTGCCTAAGACAAAAGCACAGAAATATCTGAAGGGTAGGAGGAATAAATCTTATAATTCTCTGTTCTGTATTTAAATAGTCTTTCTTATTCCATGCTTCATCCCCTTATCTTCTCTCACTCTCGTAATTACCTATTTATCCATTTACCGCCTCAAGAATAGGCGGTGTTTGATGGGCACATGGCACTTTGTGAGATACACTGGCATAATTCCCTCAAGGGCTGCACCACTGCACACTGCATTTCTTATGATGGCACAGCACAACAGGGAGCTTTAGCAAACAAAAAAACAAACACTATTCCATTGTATTCTGCACATGTATATTTCTTAGAGCTCATGCACAAGTGAATGGTTATTTTGTAATATGTTCATATAAAACTCTTTTTTATTAGTTTAGAAGTTTTAAATGCAAAAATTTAGGTGCATATGATTATTGTTTTCATATATTAATGTATTACAGATCATGCATTTTTATACACTTAATTCACATGTAGGCATGCTTTGCATATCAATACAAATCAAAGATCATAGCATCATAAAATAATTTGAGTTGCAAGGGACCCTTAAAGGTCATCTAGGACAAATTCTCTGCAATAAACAGGAACACCTACATCTAGATCAGGTGAGCCCTGTCCAGCCTGACTTTGGATGTCTCCAGGGACGAGACACCCACCACCTCTCCGGGCAATCTGTTCCAATGCCTCATAACCACTATTGTAAAAAGCTTATTCCTTATGTCCAGCCTCAGTCATCCCCCTTTTTATTTTGAAATCATTTCCCCTTGTCCTATCACAGCAGACCTTGCTAAAGAGTCTGTCTCCTTCCTGCTTACAGCTCCCTTTAGATACTGAAAAGCTGCTATCAGGTCACCTTGGAGCCTTCTCCAAGCTGAAGAGCCCCAGCTCTCTCACCCTGTCCTTGCAAGAAATGTTGTCCATTCCTTCGATCATTTTTGTGGCCATCCTCTGGATATGCTCCAATGGGTCTATGTCTCTCCTGCACAGAGGACTCAAAATCCGGACGAAGTACTCCCGGTATTTAGCAGCTCAGAATAGAGGGATAGGATCACCTCCCTTGATGTGCTGGCCATGCTTCTGATGCAGCCCAGGATACATTTGGCTTTGTGGACTATGAGGGCACATTGCTGGCTCATGTCCAGCTTGCCATCCACCAATACTCCCAGGTTCTTTTTGGCAGGCATATGCTCCATCCTTATACTTCCCAGCTTGTATTGATAGTGGGCATGCCATGACCCAGATGCAAGACCTTGCTCTTCAGTTTATCAAACCTCATGAAGTTCACTTGGGCCCACTGTTCAAACCTGTCTAGGTCTCCCTGAATAGCATCCTGTTTCTCAGAAGTGTTGACTGCTCCACACATCATGGTGTCATCTGCAAACTTGCTGACAGTGCCAATCATTGGCATCATGCCAGTGTCATTGATGAAGCTGTTAGAAAGCATCAGTTCTAATAAAGATCCCTGATGACTGATTTTGATTTATGATATGAAAACTAGTCCTGTAACCGACTCATCCAAACTTTATCATTAGTTAGAAATAGTGGTACTAAAAGGACACAAACAACTGTTTTTACATTTTCCTGAGAAAATGCCTGGGAACCATGTAGTACCATGAGGGGAAAGATGAACTTGCTACAATTGAAGTAGTTAGGCTACAAAATCAGTGCAATCTCTAATAGAAATATCGTAGAATGATATAATGGTTTGGATTGGAAGGGAACTTTTAAGTTCATCTAGCTCCAACTCCCTGCTATAGCCAGGGACACCTCCCACTAGACCACGTTGCTTAAAACCCCATCCAGCCTGGTCTTGAATGCTTCCAGGGAGGGGGCAACCACAGTCTCTCTGGGCAAGTGTCTCACCACTCTCATAGTAAAGAATTTCTTCCTGATATATAGTCTAAATCTACCCTCTTCCAGCTTAAGACCATTTGCCCCCATCCTATCACTGCTCACCCTTATAAAAGGTCCCTTCCCAGCTTTATTATAGGTCCCCTTCAGGTACTGGAAGGCCACTATAAGGTCACCTCAGAGCCTTCTCTTCTTCAGGCTGAAGAGCCCTCTGCTCTCTCATCCTGTCCTCAAAGGGAAGGTTCTCGAGCCCTCTGGTCATCTTTGTGGCCTTCCTCTGGACCTGCTCCAGCAAATCCATGTCCTTCTTGTGTTGGGACTCCAGAACTGGGCATGATGCTCCAGGTGGGAGTAAAGCAGAGCCAAGAAGCAGAATTACCCCCCTCGACCTGGTGGTCACACTTTTCTTGATGCAAACCAGGATAGAGTTGGCCTTCTGGGCTGCAAGCACACATTGTAGACTCATGTTGAATCTTTTATCAACCAACACTCCCAAATCCTTCTTGATCACTGTGTCTGATTTATTCTATCATATGAAGTATGCCTATAGGTAAATTTAAGAAGCAAGAAAAAAAAACAGCTTTTGCGGTGTAAGTTACCTTCCCCCAAAGAACACTACAGATTGCTTACTTCAATGTCTAAGTAATATTTCCACTACTGTGTGGCAAGATAATGAGGATTGGTGCAGCAAGTTTGATGTATGTTATACAGAAAACAAGAGGAGCTCTATCAGTGTAAAGTGTCATTCAGAAACAGTGCAGGTATTCATTTCTTTGTGAACAAGGGATTTAATATGCCACTGCAGAACCTGTGTATTTATTAAAACACCTGAGGCATATAAAATGCCTCAGATTCATAGCATCAAAAGCATGTAGCTAAGAAGTTCCTGAAATGGATGCATGCCATAGAGAAGCTGATCATTCCCAAGAATTTGAGGAAACTGTTTAGGAATATGGTTACCTGGTTGACAATCTTGACAATACTCTCTATTTTCTTCACATTTCTGTAAATACTAGGTACCACAAACAGTGCACATCTATACAGATTCAAGCAGACTTCAGATGATTGTTACTTTAATGTTTGATGGAGCTGCACCTGCAACATATTTGACGTGATTTGTTTTACATCAAAATGAATTGGGGCAAAACTATTTGTGCCTGTCACACATTGTACTAGCAAATGGTTTAGCTGGTGTATGAAGTAGTTCTAATTTCAAAGCTATAACTAGCTCTAGTGAAATTTGAATCTATCTTTCAAAATATGTCCAAATGTACTTAAAATTATCTGCCCCTCCTAATGACAATTACGACAAGCAACCAGAATTTCCTGGTGAACAAATTGGAACTGAATCTTTTTAGCAGCCCTACAGAGTTCATACGAGCAACCATGCCACGCATGCTGCCAGTGCTCTGTCTGAATTGAAAAGACATGAAAAACAATTAATAAATTCTAATTTAATTTGCTCCACTAATTTCTCCATCTAATTTTCAGACTTAAGAGAAAGTAGTCAGGATTTAACAGACAGACATCAGGTAGAATGGTTCTACCTAATGTTAGGTACAATGGGGCAGCACTCACAGTATTTTTAACTTTATTTTGTATGAAGATATGACATGCCTTCAGAATTACTTACTAAAAATCTTAACTTCTTCAAGTGCAATGTAGGTGTAACTACAGTCACAGAAGGAAATATAGACTAGCTGGGAGAGTGCTAGTGCTGTACCAATACTGAACCAAGAATGACAAACAGGAAGAAAACATACTTTAACACCTACAGACTGTAAAGCATGAGTGTTGTGTTCATACAAGCATAAATAATGTGTACAAACCATTTGCAGTTCTGTGACAGTAATGCAAGACTTAACTAGCACATCAGAAATAAGCTGAATGGCACTTTCAGCGTCCTGACCTACTCTCTCTCTGATGAGTCCCAACTCTGATGAGACAGTGATGTTGGCAGTAAGCTATTAACTTAGTCAACAAAGAATTTGTGGCAGGAATACACCTTCTGTTCATTAACTTCTAAAATAATTAAATTATTTAGTGCAGCTCCAAAATTATTTCTGCCTTCTTGACTGACAGCAAACAACAGTACTTCCTTCTTAACAATTTCTTCAAAGCTGAATTTGTTCTGTCAGGTTGGAACAGAACCTGGTCTGCCCTGGCTTTCAGTCTTGATTACTAGATTCATAACAGTAAAGTTGGTAAAGAACACTGTCTATGCATGCATTTTTATATATTTTTGTTCCTTATTATTATTAAGCTGCTAGGGAGTGAGTGATGGCTGTGCACCAGCATAACCCCTGAGAAATTCTTCTCATTTGCAAGCTCTGCTTGCCAACCATCAATTCTGCACGCCACTGGCTATTCACAAAATATTAATATTTGTTCTTCCATTCATATACATACTCTCATTCAGTACTAAATGCTATTAGTTACCACGCCATCTTCTCCAAGTTCCTGCTAGTTTGAGGGATGGAGCAGCACACTGATTGGTTCACAGATGTTTTGCAGGCTACAAGCTTGAAAAATTGTGAGAAGAGAGTAATTGTTCACACCTCTCACACACACCCATCTTATTTTCTCTTCCAGTCATTCTTGGGTCATTTTTATGGCAAGGAATTGCTTTAGCACTTTTTGTATTACAAATTCTCTGATCTTCAATTTGCCTGTGGATATCTCATGTTTCTGCCTACAGTAAACTTGTCTGCAATATTTCTACTTTCTTTCCAAAGGTCTCCCCATTCATTTCTGCTTGTTTTGATTCTTTTCTTTTGAATGCCAGCAGAAAAGAACTTCTTCATTCATGCTGAGAAGGACAAATGCAGACAGTATTAGTTCATAAACTGTTGTTGATTCTGTAGTATTACTTTGAGTATTAGCTAAAGGGAATAAGAAGTTAAAAAAATAGAAAGGAAGCCTGAAGAGAGAGTGTGAAGCAAAGAATGGCAGATAAAAAGGATTTAGAGCAGACAATTGGCAACGTATTAAATATATATATACGTATCAAGGAAATTTGCACTGAAGGCCAATGGCATTATCTTGGCTCTGGCTTAAAATACTTCTACAGGTACTGTGACTGCTTCAGCTAATGTCATTTTCCTCATCACCACTGTTATAAAATCTAAGCAGCTGACCTGAGGTCATAATTTGTTGTCCCATCTCCCAGCTTCGCACTAGCAGATTGAAGGAAAATGCAGCAGAGAACTTACCACCCTTATCCGAACCTTCCTTTCATTTCTCTGAGGCTAATACCTTTTTCTCTGATGCTATTTCATGCTCTTTCTTACCCAGTTCCCTGGCTTTTTTAAATCTCCATTTTCCAAGGCTCTTCCAGTTTAGTACTGATGCATCTTGGAACCCAGATTTACTTCCAGATCTGTCCAGATTCATTTGTTTATCTTACAACCTGAACAAGAAAATAAATCCTTTCAGACAGAGAAAGATATCCTTGTCAGTTTCTCTCCTACGTACAAATACCATTGCTCACCCTGCTGAGCAACGTCCATACTGTAAAGATGGACACAGCTTAGGTACAGCTGCATCATCGGTCTATAAGTACAGGTCTGGTGCATCTGTTTTATTATTCACCTGATGTTCTGCCCTTTTGGAGTGCTTCTAGAACCATGAGGTACCTGGCCTCACTGGACTCACACTCCCATTTATGCTAAAGTCATCAGCTTCTGGTAATTCAGAACAATTTTGAATTATTGACTCTTTCACTTCTTTCAGAAAATGCCAAAGGATTCTGGAGGCAGCAGTTTCTCGTAGCTGTATGAGGATCCCTATTGAGTACTAGGGTAGAAAAAGAAGGTATTGTCTCTTCCAGAAGCAAGTATTTCTGCTTGAGGAACCTGATCGCATGAGCAGGGGTCAGAAATGAGATGTCACAAGCCACATTATTAGTATAAAACAGGATTGCCAGACTGTCAAAGTATGATCTTAGGTTAAACCTTACCCTGACCTTGTCAAGGTCCCAGACATGATATTATCTGCATCCTCACAGGAGAATCCACATTTCTAATGGTTTTACCTGCTTTGTTTTGTTGTTGTGTTGGTTTTTTTATGAGTAACTGCAACGTTTTTAGACCTGAAAAAGATGCACAGTATCTAAGCAGCTGGGCACATCTGAAGCTGTCCCTAACGTCTTGCTAAATATATACTGGTAAAAATTAGCAGTGTTTGCTTCTCAGGAACAGTCCTGTAGAATTATTCAGCTCTGATGTTGCTGTGCTGTCAGAGAAGGGAGCACATACCAGAGAATTCTTTGCTTGATCCACGCTGTTAAACATTCACTGCTGAAAAGAGACATAAATAATGTAAAAATTGACCCTCCTCTGGGAACGTTTCTTGACTCATTGAAGTATCTATCATGCCTGCCTTCCCTTCCATCCTTTTTCTGTAAGAATTCTGAATTAGATGTCCACTGTAATATTTCTGCGAGTTCTTTGCGAAATCAGTTGCTGTACTGGGAGGATATTTTCTATGTCTCATATGCTGTCTCATATGGCCAGAGACCTTATGCAGTATCACATATAAAAATGAAAGTAAATTGATAAATTCATTAAGTTAACCCTATCAAAGCTTAAAATGGAAATACATCCACTGGACCAAGAAGCCTATGGTATTAGTGGTCAGCACATATGGATAGTTTAATACTAAAGAGAAAGCAAAAAACAAACCCTAGTTTGAAAGATGTATTTGATAAAGGAAATCAGTGTTGGGTTTTAAGATAGGTACCATACACTCCTTTTACCGAAACAAAGGGTTTCCTCAAAAACAACAGAAAAAACAAGGGGACTGCATAAAACTCCCATCAGCTCAGTTAGCAACATTATGATTTCTGAAACATGCATTCACATAAGTTCTGTAGTGGGTTTCCAATTGTGATAAACATTTTCTCGTGAGAAATCATCATAGAAAAGCAGTTGGACTTTTTAAAGCAGTAATCCTGAAGACAGAAAGACAGAGAGGAAAAAAAAGACTGCTAAATAAGAAAATAACAGTTTATATGTAGAAGGTAACAATGGGAAGGAATGGCTATATCAAGACAGGAAAGAAGGCAGTGGAAACAATCACAACACACAGAGGTTGCTTCTTTTATTAGATTACAAAGAGACATGTATTTGTTTCAATTCTGTGAGACAATTGCATGAGTTAAAATGCAAAATGCATGACAGATCATATCCAGCTGTGGCGAGAACTTTGAGGCCCAGGAGGAATCGTCCCTCAGATATATTCAGTTGTCTTTATCAGATGGTGACATATGCAGTTACCATCCACTTAATCATTTAAGTTGCCTTTGCAACAAGCAAGTTACAGCACACCATAGAATCTCCCTTTTAGGAGTGTTTTGATTTTTTTCTGAGCTTTCAGAATCTCTCATACTTGTTCTGCAAAAGTGACTCTCCTATTTCGAAAAATCCTTTCAATACAGATTGTAATAGAGATAAATAAATGTGTTCTGTTTTTTTATTATTATTTTGAAAAAAAGACACATAGGCGCTATTTAGCACAATATCAGATAGTACACAAAATTGGGCACCTCTAGATATTCTTCATTACACATGTAGATCACAACAGTTGTCTAAAATAGATCAGATACTGGCACCTTTTATCCACATTAACAAAGAGAATAAACATTCAAAACATGTCTGTAAATAGAGACATCTGCTACTCCTGATTCTCTATTGACCCTGTCTTTCCTAAGTGAAATGCTGCTGTTTCCTGTATCCTACAATTTCTCTCTGTTATCTAGGTAAATAATATGCATTTTTTAATAAGAGTTGTATTTATCCTTACCATCCAACAAAATGGGGTACAGTTTTCTAGGCAACGCTGTAATATAAACCATATATGTGCTATAAAAAAAAAGTCAAAAAATGTGAACTATCAATTGCAGATTGGAACACAAGAGTTACAGTAGGTAATAGGCAGTTGAATACAAAACCTTTCTTACATAAATCAAAAATGCAAATGTCAGGGTGAAGCAGCTTTTTGGATCTGTAATTCTGTTTCCAAAATACTACTTGGCAAATATGCATTCAATAACTCCCTTCTAACTTACGTCTCTAATTTAGTGTCCTGACAACCTTTTATAATTTCTTCTGGCACTTCTTTCTCTACATGGAATTATTATAGTTCTTGTCATTCACCCTTCTTTGTCCTTTTTTTTGGAGCTTTTCCTCTCCAAACTGTACCTGAAAATTTAGATTAACACCTTCCTGCAAAGAAGTCACCTTCATAGCTTGAGTGGTGGCTTCAGTGGACAAATAACTTTCTTCATTGCTTTCACAGCTAATTCTCCATCGTAACAGCAAACAAGGAAAGTGATAGCTATAATGAAATTAGCTTTAGGAAAACAGTTGATGTCAGGCAAGACAATAAGGCAGTCTTGCATTATAAAAGCTCCTGCAGCTGTCTGACTTAATGCTTTCTAAGCTTTCACTATAAGTTAAAGGAAAATCTCCAAAAAATCTAACAGGTACAAATTAACTGGAAAAGTGCACATTGCACAATATGTGTATGCAAAACAGATCCTTATTTCATATATAGGGAAGTATTATAGAATGTATTATGCCCATAGGGTTACTTCAAAGCTCTGAGTATGTAAAAACATCTTTCACTAAGCCAACCATCCATTGCCTTGCTTCTAGTAAATCTTCTTTTGGAAAAAAAAAAATCATATAAGATATTCTCATACACAGTGAATTTGTGTGGATTCAGTAAGGCTAGTGCTTGAACTGTTGAATTCCATGTGGAATTTGAAAACGTCAGCCCTTTCTGCCTGCAGGGCAATGGAAAGGAATCTGTCCATGGAAATAAAATAATTTCTGTGCAATGTGGTTTAAACATTCCTCTCTTCTCCCCATACTATAAAAGCTAATGTTAAGCACTACAAGATGAAAATCAGAAACAGCTCAGACATTGCTTTTGGCTTTGCTGACTTACTGTTATCTTCCAAATCCATGCAAATTACTAAAACACAAGAAGTATTCAAGATTCTCTTGACTTATTCATAAGAGATAAGAGATACCAGATATGCACAAGCTCTCTTCATTTCTGAAGGAAATAGAGATCCTCAGGAAAGAATTTTCCGCAGAGATTTTTAGTCTTTATCATTTTTTGTTTAATTTCTAGTGAAGGTCATGTTTGAAAGTAACTGTTAATTTACCTGAAATTTTCAAGTTAACTGTGTTGTCATTCTATTACAATGCTCCAGAAAAATTATGTATCTAAATATGAAATCTTCCACCAAAATCTGTATGAATATGACATGATAAAGCTCTGATAGGATTTGTAGAGTTTGACTTATGCAAATCAAGCCTTGCAGAATTACAGGGGAAAAAATACCCACCATAAATTAAGTAGAAAAAAAATTTCTGTGTCTTTACTGTAACGATCCCCAAAGTCATCCTGGCATTGAACTTAGGTATGCTCATATACAAGGATTTTTCCAGCTACCGTTTATGACCAATTAGAGATTGATGACTGTTAGCAATCATCAGTCTGCCTAAGGTTCTCTGCAAGCTCAAATTCTATATAATCTGTAAGTAAACATTTCCAGTAAATTTGAGAAATTGTTATGTTGTGACAACCTGGCAGGGAACTCAGCACCATGCAACCTTTTGCTCAGTCCCTCCTCTTCCATTCCCATTCCTGGTGTTATGGTGGAGAGAATAAGAAAAAAAAAAATAGAACTGATAAGTTGAAATTTATAAAACAAGTAATACATGATTCAATTGCTCACAACCTGCTGACCAATGTTCACACAGTCCCCAAGCAGTAGCTGCCCCACACTGGCCAAGTCCCTTAGTTTTAGTTTCTTCATGTGACATCATATAGTATGGTATACAACACCGGCCAATTTAAGTCAGCTATTCTGGTTCTGTCTCCTCCTGGCTTCATGTGCCCCCTTCACTGGCAGGGCAGTACGTGAAGCTGAGAAACTGAAAGAATCCTTGGCTCTGGACAGCACTCCAAAACAACTGAAACACTGGTGTGTTGTCAACATTGTTTTTCTCCTAAAGCCAAAAAACATAATGTCACACTAGACACTGTAGAGAAAATCAACTCCATCCCAGCTGAAACCAGCACATTTCAAACTCTAATTGAGGATATTTCTTACAATATCACCAAATCAAAGTAGAAGTAAAGGTAAAAGCAAAGTTCGACAACGTACCCTTGCAGGCCTTAACAATGGTTCGTTCCACTGAAGACAATTCTTTCTGGTATTTCCTGTGCAGTAGGCAATTGTCTACTTCCTTTCCTTTATCCCTTTCTCAATCCAGGAAAAGCTCTTGACAGGACACTTGCCTCAGCAAAGAGGCCCAAAAAGAGACATAGCTAAGAACATTATGTATAGAATGGGTATTTCTGACCCCTGAGCTCAAAGAATTTATCATAACTCTTCAAATGATATTTTATAGTGCATATATAAAACATTTGCAATATAACTTATGAGTTATACTTTTTAAGCTCTATATTTTTATCTCATCTAGAAAGTTCATGGAGGTACAAATATATGTGCATACATTTATTTGTTCAGAATGAATGCAATTAAAATAATAATATTAAACTTTGATTACACTGGGAGAACAGTGCTACTGTGCCATTATCTGTGCAAAATTTTCCCTATTTATTTTCAAAATGTTACCATCTTTCAAAGCAGAAGTCAAATGAAGAGAAACTACAGTGTTCCTACTGACATGCATTAGTTTTTAAGCCTCAGATGGGGAAAACGAGTAATTGATCTTAATGGAAAGCTTTCAGTTGTTCAGTGTTAGGAGTGGTTCCACATATTAGATGTAACTTTAAGGATAATTGTATTCCTGCTCAATAATTTTATAAAATTACTTAATTGCATTCGAGTCATTTCTGTCTCTGCTATAGTATTTTGTTTACTGTGCCATTTAAATTTCATGGAATCACAGGAAAATTCAGACAGGAAGGTTGCCAGTCCAACTCCCTGTCCAAAGCAGAATCAGCCCTGGTGCCAGCCCAGTCTGCTCAAGGTCTGATATATTCAGGATTTAAAATTCTCCAAGGATGTGGACAGCACAGCCTCTAGGGATGACCTGCTCCAATGTCTCACTGTCCTCATGGGAAAAGTTTCTCTCATTATACTTAGTCTGAACCACTCTTATATATGCCCATAAATGGCCAGCCTGGTAAGGAAAGCTTTAAACAAGACATAAATTGACAAAAATATTTTAAATAATGAATCTGAGGTGGTGTTAACATATTCCCTTGCTTCTCTAGTTTTAAGCAAATATGGAATTCATTTTTCCTATGTATGTATGGCATGACTAAGTTAAATGCCCAGCCTCAGCTAATCTACACTGCATGTACTGTGATGGGCTTTAGTCACTTAAAGACAAGTGGGACTCGGGAAAGAGCTCTTGGACAGTCATAGTAAAATATTCATTTAATGGTGGTGATGATAAGAAAGACAAAAAAAATAGCATATCATACTTACAGTAGAACTTGAAAATTAGACATAATTCTGTTGCTGTCTATACAATTCATGCATACTATTGTCATTCATGCACTTAGTACATGCAGTTCTGATCATTCAATCTAAAAGTCATCTACTAGGGAAAAAAAAGAATAAAACATCTTTAGTACTGCTTGGAAAATATATGAACATGGATGAAATCTATAAAATCAGGATGACAAAGAGAAAGTGAAAGGAAATTATCATTCATTGTTTCTCAAAAAAAAAAAAAAACCACCATGAAAAATATTTTTGAAATGTCAACAACTTGAAAGCAAAAAGAACTGTGGGTTTTTTTTCATCTAGTGCATGTAATAGAACACATCAGTATGGCAGAGATCAAAAATATAAATGAGTTCCAAAAATATCTAGGACAAAACTACAAAGATATTTAACAGAAATATGAGATGCTTCACTGAAATATTAAATGCTGATTTAGGATACAATTAAACTACTAATTACTGGAAGATGGGAAGTTATGCTAGGGAAAGAATCACTGTATTTGTCATCTTTCCCCTAATAATCCTTTATCAGCCATTAACAGAGACAAGATGAAGTACATGAACTCATCTGAGCATGTTTTTACATTTTTGCTGTATATTTTTTCAGGATACCTATTTATCAGTAGAACCGCAGGGCAAAATACACTTACATAGAAAACTGCCTGACTTATTTCAACCTTGCTTTCCCCCATAATTCATTTACAGTTTGTCTTGATGTCCAAACTCTACAGTGATGTCAACAGAATTTTAGAAACCCATGAGCAGGGGGTGATATGTGCATTTGTTGGTGCCAGAATGATAGCTAATGCTTCTGACATTGCTCAATGACACTCAAAACTGAAAAAATATACTACATTTTTTTTACTGATATGCTTCATGCTGCTGCAAGGAGACTTGCTAAAGCAGTATTGCTCAGCATCTCTTCACTGCATCATTTTGAAACAGCATGCACTTCTGGAGTCTACTGCCATTTGCAAACATTTGTTTCTAACTACACTTTACCTTTAACCTATGTGGAATGAAGTACTGACTCATATAGTCAAGACCATTCTACATGAAACACCATTTTCTAACTTCCCTGGAAGTACTATCTCATAAGGAATCTATCACTTATGGTGAAATAATCTTTGAACAAGATTTGTATATACTAAAGGGAAAGTTCAGAACTTTCCTTCATTGTAATCTCCCTTGTGACAGACATTCATATTCAGTATTCACAGGACCATAGAATCATTAAAGTTGGAAAGACCACTAAGATCATCTTGTCCAACCATCAACCCACTACCACCACTAATCCATGTCATTCAATGCAAAATCTACTGTTTTCTTGAAAGCTTCCAGGGGCAATGACTCCGTCACCTCTCTGGGCAGCCTGTTCCAGCACATTACCACTCTTTCTGAGAAGAAATCTTTCCTAATATCCAAACAACCTCTCCTGGCACAACTTAATGCCATTACCTCCTGTTCTATTTCTAAGATTTTGTACATCCTGTTTTTTCCTGTATGCCCTAACCATTTCACGTTCAACTCTTGGTTGCCCAAAGCACAGAACTGTAATTCTACAGCCTACACTCTACTATCCATTTTACTTTTATATAATGTACTCCTTAACTCCTCTAGAAACTATTGAAAAGTATATATAGCAGCCTGGATTTTTAATCCTTTGGCTGTAAAACATTGTTTCTTCTCTATATCAGAAATGAAAATCCTTAATTCTGGAGTCAAGACATCATCATCCCTAAGGTATATATTATTACTATAAAATACTCTGTAGAAAATTCAGAGAACATAGAGAAAGGACTCAAGGAAAATAGGGCTACAGCTATGAGCTAAAACCTGTGGGAAATAAGTCTAAGGACTTTTTCCTGTTGTTTTTTTCTTTTCTTTTATAACTGGTTTGAATTATTGCAGCAAAGACTGACCAAATGGAAATTGTAGTACACTGGGGTTCCTGATTGTGGTAGATTTTTGACTTTCAATGGATGTATGTGCCTTTTATGTCCTCCTTGATCTGAACTTCAAGTAGTATATATGAGCTGAAAATCGTAACAATTTTTTGCCACTACAGGAATCACATTTGCTTGGCTTTGTTTACTATGTTGATATAGCCAGAAGTGATCTTACTGCAGGCTAATGAAGTAAAGTTAAACATACGAATGGAGTAATAAGAAAAAATGTACAGTGTAAAAGCTGAAAGAGGAGAACATAATTTGTCAGTCTGTAGACTGTTACATGAATAGCTAGTGTTGGTATGTTCAATATGGACATATTTTTTAAGACTGATAAAAAAGTTGGAGAAGTTTAGCAGGCTAGGTCAAAACTATATTTCTATTCATGTATGTTGTGGTTTAACACAACAGGAAGATCACAATAGGTAGTTAAACATAACACTGCTATTCATTTACTCCCCTCACAGTGGGATGTGGGAGAGAACTGAAAAGTGCAAGAACTCATGGATTGCAAAAAGGACAGGGTAGTAAGAAAGAAAAAAATGTGAGAGAAAGAAAAGGGAAAAAAATACAGAAGAAAAAAAAAAAAACAAAGAATAAACAAAACAAATGATACACTACGCAATTGCTCAGCACCAGCTGACCAATGCCAAGGCAGTGACAACCAACCATCCAGACTAGTTCCCCTTAGTTTTACAGTTCTGCATGATGCCATATGGTGTGGGATATGCCTTTGGCCATCTTAGGTCAGCTGTCCTGGCTGTGCCCCCTTACATCACCTTGTGCACCTGCAGCCTCCTCACTGGCAGGGCAGCATGAGAAGCTGAAATGTCCTTGACTTAGTGTAAGCACTTCTCAGCAACAACTGAAACATCAGTGTGTTATCAACACTATTCTCACCCTAAATCCAAAATACAGCTCTGTATCAGCTACTAGGAAGAAAATTAGCTCTATCCTAGATGAGACGGGGACAACATATCACAGCAGTAAGTGTTACATTGGCTTGGAATTATCAGTATTTGCTATTATCAAGGCATATTATTCAAGGAATTTGGTAAACAAGTTTTTTTTCCTTTTAACCTAGGAATTAAAAGATTACTTTTTCTTGTCTCATATTTTTTCATTAAAATTTGACTGTTCCAAAGGATTCTGTTTTCTATTTGGAACTGATGTTGCACAGTTTTTGTTTGGGTTCTTATCTAAATATTCAGAGTCTGGCAGTCTTATAAATTTGAATGCAATTTTTAATCTGCCAGAAATCATCAGCAATGGGGAACAAGTTAGTAGTATTTTCACATAAAATGTGTCAATAGTTCCAGTTTTTTATTTGGACTGGAAAAAAAAGCAACATGCTGGAATTTTCAACCATTAACCTCATCTTCCAAACCTCTGAGGAAGCTGGGATACAAGCATGTGTGTATACACATATTAAAAGAACCTCATCTCCCTCCTATAAATTGGAGCGAGACAGCATGTCATGTATCCGACCTTCAGATCTATTTTGACTTTGAGAAGGAATACATGAATATTTTTTTGCTGCACCTGAGTCAATTCAGACATTTTTATTCAAAGCCCATGCTAATATCTGATCTTTCACTACTGCCAGAGGGTAGTGTGAAACCAGAGTGTAGGTCAAATATGGGAAGGTGCACATTCACCAAGCTGACTGACGCTTCTAGCTTATGAGTTATGATACTCAAAGATGATATTCTTTTTCTCATGACTATCTTAGGACTAATTTAGTAGTGCTTTTAGTGACAGCAGTTTCAGATGAATTATTTTCCTTATAGTCATAGCTCAAGTCCAGGTTGAGCTTCAAAAGCAGAATTCCCATCAAGTTGCAAGAAACTGTGAAATGTAATTAGAATCAGACGTAAGCTCTACTCAGAAAGACTTAAACTAGAGTTATGCAATCATTATCCTTTAGAAGGGATTGTTTGGTAGATTTACTTTCCTTCTAAATTCAAGGAATTCTAACACACTTTTTCAAATAGCTGTGCAGAATTTTCTGAAATAATTTCTCTGACCTTAACAGTACTTTCTCTGGGTACCTATGTGCCTGGGGTGATGAGGGTTGTATCATCTTTGTTTGCATTTATTTCTTTCCAAACAAGTAGATTTTCAAGACAAGAAGCTTCCTAAGATGTTTTGTACAGTCATGGGATAGCCTTTAAATATTATCCCCAGTAGATCATTAATTCTGAGATAACTGTTTTCTTATTATTTGCAATCGTTTTGCTGCCTGTGGTTCACATAAGCATTTAAGAATGGCATTGCCACTCATGCTTCTTATTGCTGTGAACCATTAATGCTTCATAAATATCAATCAACACAACACATCTACAAAATTAATCAGCTTCACACATAGAACACACTTGCAAAGAGAAAAAGATTTAATTCAGCCCAGAAGTCGTTCCAAAATGCTACAAACACCAAATTTCTGAGCATTAGATGCTCATACAGCTTTACCCAAAGGAGCAAGAGGGAGCCCATCAGTTACTACAAGATCCTCTTTCTGTTGCAAATGTCACAGTCAGTTCTGTGACAGATCATTTTTAATTTATTTGGAGGCTCATCTCAGATTACCAAGAATCATTTTCTGCTTTAAAAAAAAAAAGAACAAACTTTGTGTCTTGATGCACTGCCTATATAAGAGACTACTGTCTTTACAAGAAAAATGGCAGGAACTGAGTTTTTGAAACTAGGAGGAATGCAAATGCGGTCCCTATTGTTTTAGGAAGAAATGTTGCTTTCAGCAGCACCAGGAGAATAATGCATTCAGAGACCTTACCTTAATAGGAGATAGAGTTATTAATTGTGAAAATTCAAAATAAAAATTCTACTACATGTATTATACAATGAGGAATTTGAAGCAATATGCAATATATTTCTCACAATACCAAACTGAATATTTTAGTATTATTTGGCATTCTATGTGCATATGTTGAAGTTGTTTTTATTGTTCTGGATTTCAGAAATTCCCTTGGGTGTACTTAGAAATAGGAATTCATATCTGAGCCTTCTTGGAGGTCGGGTTAGAATGAGTGATAAAAATGAAGATGAATGTTGTCCAACTGTGTTCCTCAAATTACTGGTGCCATGGTATCTGTGGCCTTATATTTTAATGATGCTAATGCAGATGTGCACAGTTAATAGCTAAATATTTTTATCCTGACAGATACCTTTGTGAAAACAACTAACAACTTAAACATCTTGAATTCATTCCGAATTCCTTCTTCTATTTTCTTGCTTCCAGTAAAGGTTTTACAGCTCTCAGCAACTCACATTGATAGAAATCTGCATGAATTAATACAGGCTGTGTTGTAGGAGACCTCATTTCCTCTCCCTGGCTCAGAAGGCTGGTACCCATTATGTTTCTTTATTTTCAAAATTCACAGAAACAAGCATCAATAGAAATGCACCCATGAAAAAAAATGGAGACAGAGAATATCCCCACTGCCCCCTCCCTGCCTCCCCCCCCCCCCACGGGTGCATTAAAAAAAAAAAAAAAAAGACATATTTAGTGAGAAGATATCTTTTTATAATAGCTTTTTGGTGAAAAAATGCAAAAATAATCAAATAAACTAGCAAAATAATTAATTAAATAAATAAATAGAAACCACACACACACACACAAAAAACAGTACGTACAGGTAAGTAACATCCTTGAAGAACTTAATTCTCCATGCAGCTGTAGTGCAGCACAAGCCAAGGAGTGATATTAGAAATTTCCTCACACTTACTCATTAATATACTTCAACTGAGCTTTGATATGGTTGAATTGATTCCTACTGCAAAATTCATATAAATGTTCAGGAGTTCTTCTCAGCTATTCAGCTGCATCACTGTTGAACATAGCAATGTAACCAATGTAGAAATGGCTTCTAAAGTGCCTTTTGTCTGCAAGCAATTTTTTTTTAGAACTGTGGGTTATTGGCTGCTGTTTTCCTTTCAATTTTTGCGTAATTTATCTGATTATCTGTTTTTGCTCTTCTCATCTGAATTTTTAATATATTCTCTCTGTCTGTTATTTGTGTCACCAATGAGATAAAATCAGATCTTTCTTGCACACCTGGAGGGTCCTTTACATCTCTTTTAACCCAAGCTAAAATTTGATTCATCGTTGTTACTTAACTTTTTTTTTTTTTAAATCCCCTCAGCCCTTTTGATATTTTAAGAATGCACATTTTTAAGGGATTTTTTCCTCCGTAACTGGCAAGAAAAAAGGGTTCTTTGAAATAGAGAAATGAAATGCTAATTTAATTTTTATATCAGTTCCATCAGTTTCCTGCTCATAATAATTACTAAATCCAACTTATAAACATGATTATAATGATTGTTCTAAACAGTTTTTTTCAGGGGCTTTACCATACATTTGAAGAAAAATTCCGACATTGTTAGATATTTCTGAAGAAAAATACTGGATTCCTTACATCATAAAATCTTCAGACAAAGGGTTTTATTTTATAAAGCATCGTTTATCTCTATGATGCCATCAAAGTAATGAACAGTAATTACAGAATATGTAAAAAATGAGAAAGTATTTTCTTCTTTTCTGAATATCATAATATATTTAGCCTCCAGATATCCTTAAGAAAACAGCATCTCATCAAGGGCAACTAATGTTATTAATCAAAGAGGCTATTTATGACATGTGAATAAATGGCTTTCACTTTACACACAAGGACAATATAGATGATCTGGAGATAGCAGTTGTTTATCACATTGATTTATTTTTGTTATCATAATGCCATTACCTTGCCACCGATTCACTGAATGCAAACCGCTTATGGTTTCAAGGCTTATTCTGGTGACAAAATGTGAAACAAGAGGCTTATGAATATTCAGAGGCTTTCCTCATGGCACGAAGTCAAGTCTATTTATAGAAGTGATTTATGGAGCTTATGAGCACAGCTAGAATTTGAGTTGAACATTAACAGTCATTTTATGCATGACATGACAGTTTATAGTTCACAGCATCTCTGTATTACAATTACCGGTAAATATAAATGATAGGGGTTTTTTTAATCCATTAGTTTAAGAAAAAATCATAATTCCAGTCCTGCTAGTTTATTTCTCCTGTACAATTCAGATAAGTGGGAAGGAGGATAAAGGAGGGGGGAATTCACTCCAACTTGTCAACGGGAGATGCATGAAATCTTCTGGCTCATGGTCAATTTAAGAGTAGGTTTCACGTCCAGCAGCTATGTTCACCACTTGCTGGACAGAATGAAAATATAAGTGCTGAGTTCAGATAGAGGTCTAATTTCCACACCTTAAGTTTTGTATATCCCACTACTCACCAGTTTGTTTCTTGGTAACAGTTACAACTCTTCTGAATACCCATGGCACCCAAAATATATTGTCCTCTTTTGTTTGACTGACCACCACAGCTAGCAGGGGAGGTCAGTGGCTGAGAGGAAGGAATTGGATAGAGTAGCATAAGGACAAGAGTCAGCAATATCTCTGGGAATGCCTACCCTAGAGCAGTAGAGATCTTTGATTTCTACTGGGACAAGGAAGCAGGAAAAATAGGAACAGGTTGGGGAATGGAGTCTGTAATTAGTGAGTAGTTATGAGTGTGGTGAAGCAATCAAGTGCAAGAAAGTTTTATGTTAGGAATGAGTTTCGCATATTGTAGGAAGAAAAGACGAAGATGGTCTGTCACTTCCATAGCGAAAGGAGTTTGATACATAACTAGGGATGCATTTGTCTTTTTTGGGTGGGGTTCTTATTTCCATAGCTGGAAAATAAAAACGAACAGGCAATAGAGGAGTTTCCTCAGTGTCTGATCTGCTTGTATCACCCATACTCTCATTTATTCATTTATTACCATATCTACCCATAGGTAGAGGGATTAGTAGGTCCTTCTATTTTACAGTTACTATTTTTATTTTTCGCATTTTGGCTGATATTTGCACTTCCTCTTCAGAAGTGCAGTCATTCTTCACTTTCTAAGTGACAGCTTGGAACTTGGTCTTTCACAACTTTTCCCTCTGAAAATATTATTTTAGGCACCTTAGGCACTCAGTTTAGTGCCTACTTTCTTCTCAAGGATATTGTCTAGATTTTTGCATTTTACTACAGGCTTTGAATTTGTAAAATGTTCATAGCAAATGAATTTTTGACTGTAATCACAGAATGAAGCAAATCTTCCAGAAGCCTCTGTAAACTTGGCATTACTAAGGCACTTTATTACTCAAGAGTTGATTCAGCTTAATTTAGATCGCTTTTGAGAACCTGCCATGGTTGCTTTCCATCTTTACAGTAGGTCTATGTAGAATGGAACTCCAACTGTATAACATAGATTGTGCATTTAATGTGCTCTAAGCTGAATGAACTTGGAAACCATACGTCCTGGAGGATACCAATATATTTAAACAAAATCTATATCTGAAAGAAAAAATATTTATTACCTTGCAAAAAGAGTTAGAGGCTCTGTCTAATCTGAAGAATCACAGTAAGTCACATAAACTGAAAACAAGAAGCAAAACACAGTTGTCACGAGCTTAACTCCTCACTGGGTTCTCTTTACGTATCATGAGGTATTTGTAATTAAGCTCTAAGCAAGTGGCCAAGTTAGATCATCATAAAAATCACAGCTGATCGTAAAGTCTATAACACAGCTGACAGATAATTTTCAGAGAAATAAAAAATAGAAATTGTAGAAATAGTTTTTCCTCTGTATATACAACCAGAGAGAGAAGCTCTAATATTCTGTATACTTAATCAATCACAGTTCTCAATAATCGGAGGCATCTGGACAGAACTCAGTGACTTCACTGGGCCTTATGACTTTTCACCATGAACTGCAATAGATTTCTCAGCTCTATTCATTCTTTCTCACAGCTGCTTGAAATTTTGCATAATTCAACTTTTCATGTTCGGTAAAGTCAAGAAGTATGAACTAAGAAAACTTCAAAAACTCTTTGAATGGAAAAATCTTTCTTATCTCTGTCAGAATGTGGTCATATTTCTACATTTAAATTGGTGGGCATCCAGTATTTTAGTTTTAAGGAATCATTATTCATGTTAGAAAATGAATAGGATGATTGGACTGGATGAGTGATTTGGAAAATAAAGCTGTATTCAGAGGTTAAAAAATCATTGGTCATTGATTCCATGCTTGTATAACTGTAAAAACAGAAGCAATTCTATTGAACATCATTTCAAGAGCATGCATGGCAGTAATAAGCCTCCCGCTTAGTTTTAATGACTTATTGACTCATTACAAGTAAATAATAACTACAGAGAGTGTTAAATGCTCATTTAAAGATGCTGAGAAGAAGGCTTCTAATTGTGTCCTTTTCCTGGCCTTTACCCTTTAAGCATCAGGTTATTCCTTACTGATTGCCATGATTTGAAGGTTTTTGTGGTTTCGTACCACTGAATGCCATGAAAAGCACTGAGAGGCAGATGATTTTATTTCTAAATCATATTTGTAATTGCACCAAAAATAATTATTCATTCTTTTAAAAACACATTTCACATTCATTCTTTTCTATACTACTTTTCTTTAAATATGGTGCAGATTCACAGCTCCTGCACAGGGACCTGAATTTTCTATTCTTAGAAAATTAAAATCCCACATATATACCTTATGATTGTGCAGCTCAGATTCCGTCTGTTCTGTGAATGTGGAAGGGATCAGGCCTTTATCTCCTCTCTCACTATTTCCCTTTTTATTTTTTCCCCTCTGGTTTGGCTTTTGTCTACAGGAGTGTTAATTGCCAACTACCATCTAGTGCAAACTCCGCTGACACTGAGCGGAAGTCTTCAAAAATAATTAGCTAAGGAGTGGAAGAAACACAGAGTTAACTTCAAGGTTTATTTAGAGTGCTTGAGGTGAGAAGACAGTTTCTACGGAGGAAGAAGAATGCCTCTGAGTTCTATGATTCCTTGGTTCCTATTTTGGTTCTGTTCCCTGAACGTGTTGTATGAAGTGAGTGAGTTCCTGAAAGCATACTAATATTGCTCACAGACAAAAAGAGGAAGCAATAACCATTGCAAATAGACATTCCTCAGTTAGCAACATTAAAGCTAAACAACTAAAGTTGCAGATGAAAAGAAAAACAGATGTTGTATTCTAATAGTCATTTTATGAAGACTGTGACTTATATTTTACTGTCAGCTAGATATGTCTGTATCCAAACAAGAGGACTGAAGTACAAACAAAAACTCTAGAAGCATTTTATTTCCTAAAAGAGATGGATAATAAAAGGACAATATTTCAACAAACACCATTGAATCCGTTGGTATTCTGGGGAGAAAAAAATGGCTGACCCATGCAACTAATAGTTCTATAAGTAATTTGTGACTGGCAACAGGAATCAGAGCTACAGGAGGAAGCTGAGATTATTTTAATTTTGATGCTAGTAACTAAATGCTTTGGAGAAGAGAGGCAGAAAATATGCCAAATAAGAAGAGATGGGAATAGGATGGTAAAATCCTGATGAAGAAACAAGGTTAGATACAGCTCCATCTCAGTGCCCTATCAGTAGTACTAGAAATTTATCTGAATCTTCTACATGACTTCTGGTAAATCTGCCCTTAAAATGGAGTGCTCTCCATGTACCATAACTGAACTAACAGAGATACAATTATGACAAAAATCTTAAATTAAAACAATCTTATTGCAGGATATCAAGGAAACATGTAACTCAGAGAACATGGCTGTTAATGGATTGTGTTAATGCAGTGCAAAACGACAAAAATAAAAGTAAATGTTTTGGAAAGCTCAGGGAAACACCAGATGCAAAGACAAAGCAGCACTCAAATAGGAAACAGTATGACAAATAGACAGTGGGGCATCAGTGAATGCACAGGATGACAGAGACATCATCAGCATTGTGGAAAAGAAGAAAGCAAAACTAAAAACCCAGAAAAAGTAAAATTATGTAGATAAAACATCATAATGGTAGTTAAAAGCAAACTACTAATGGAAAATATTTAGGCTTAAAATTCATTGCTATAGTTAACATTGCTAACATTGAATACATGAACTTTATGACACTGGATATGGGGCAAGAAAATATCTACAAATAGCTGCAAAATCTGAAGTGTATTTTATATATATATATATATATAAAAATATATAAAATTATATATATATATATACTGACAGCAAGACTTTGGTTGTATGTCTTCTGACAGCATGTCACAAATCCTTACAGTAATGCTGATAAAAATGACAAAACATTCTGAAGTACTGGGAGACTTTCAGACATTGTACTGGGCAGAGCAGTTTGAGGACTGCATTGCCTGCCTCAGAAAGCTTTTGGCAGACTGGGAGCTCTGTTAGACTGGCTGCCTGGCTGCTCATCTTGCTGCTCTTGGATCCTAGTTCTTAGTAATGCCTGTGTAAATTCAGAAAGAAAAGGAAATAATAGGGATCAGGGAAATCAAAAGGCAACACTGAGATTGGAGAAATCAGAATTTGGGTAAATGACACAGCAGCTATTTGGAAACACAGAACGAAATGATTAATGCTATCAAATACCAAAAAGTGAAAGGAAGACTATACTTCAGAAGACCTCAGTGCAGAAGAACTGACTTTGGAAAGTTATATTGTATGAGGTATCCAATTGCCTTGTTGCACACTGCAGAGTAAATACTAATGTTTAGGGTGAAAAAAAATATGAGATAAAACTAGCAGTAGCACCATCAATATAAACATGTATCTGTACTAATGATCAGGAATATTCTGCTGCCTCTAAGAAATATTCAGGGAAAGACATGACAAAACCATAGCAGATAAGAGATACAACCTCCCCAGTCATTTAAATCAGAAGAAAATCTAAAATAAAATATAAATAGGCAGGAACTGTATTTAAACGAAGTATCATAATTAGGATACTTGCTAATCTGCTACTGTAACGTGAACCTAAAAATAATAACGAACACAATCAAATTGTGAAGTAAATCCAGCGATAACACTTCTAATGTGCATGCAAATGCTTTGAGACATGTACCACACAAACAAGCAAGAGCTGTGGCTGCCTGGTTTTTGAGCCAGGCTCTGTAAGTCTAGTTGTCAACTCTCCTGCCCCATGTTGTGATGTGAATTAGTAGGCAAATTTGCAGTGCAATGCCAGTGAGTCCATCCTTGGAGCTTTGCCTTAATGAAAGGAGCAGCTGGCACCTTTTGTTTCAAGGTCTGTGCAACAAGCTAAACAGAAATACATACAAATGGAAACAGAACATCAGGCAACTATATTTGTTTTTAGGGCTAGGAAACAGAAAACAAGAACAAACTATCAAAAGACATTTTAAGGGATATTCCCAAAGAATTTAAAACATGCTAGTGAAGAAAGGGTCAGTAAGATCACTGATTTCCTTTGTAAAGCAGCCCAGGGCTTTTGAACAAATAGTTCCTCAAGCAAATTAGAACAGAGAAATATGGAGAAGCTAGTAGTGAGGTAATACTGTACCAGTTCCAAAACAAGGACTTAAAACAGCAACATTACGAGAACAGAAACAATTAAAAACAAAATCCCTACTAGCTTAAGGCACATACCCGCTGTTCTCTCAGAGGAACCAGCCTTCAGGGCATAAGCCTCACTCCACGTCTGCTAAATGAGACAGAAGATGCCCCAAGAATATCTTGAATCTCTTCTAAAATTGAGAACTGTCCAGCAAACCAGTAACATCTGCAGCTTGTCACTGTGATTAAGGAGCACAATTTGTTGTTCTCACACTGGATTCCCCATTTCACATCTGAAAAAATCACACATGCAAAACAAGAAATTTTTGTAGGAAAAATCCTCTTTACAGAGATTGCATTTTTCTTTGTGGTGGGACTACCCCATTTAATTTAAACTGAAAATTTTAATGGGATCATTTCAAATAAAAAATTAAACCAAAAAATCTTTCTCTCTCTCTCTATCCCCACATATGTGCATAACCTTATTTCTTATGATAGAATTTTTTTTCTTCTCAGTTTCTTTCCACTGGAAGAAATATCTGATGAAAACAACATAGTTTCTAAATTCCCATAATTTCAGTGGAACACTGCTGTCAAATGCGTTCGTGTTGAAATGGCTCTAACAAATTCAAGTACATGAATCCAAAGCTGATGAATAATCATTGTACGCAGCCGAAACAATCTCTTTATTATGGACTGCTGTTTAGATTTCTGGGAACCAGGCTATCTCCCAGACATCATTGCAGCAATCATTTCTGGACCAAGAAATGAAACATTCTAGGCACACAGTGCCAAGCTGTACAGTGTTACTTGCAAATTTTAATTGGAGTAAGTCTTGCAGTTTGCCTAAGAGAGGAACTCCCTTCATATCACAGCAGATGACAGGCAGTCTCATGGCCACACTCAGAAACAGCTGAACAAATCAAGCTATTAAACTGAAAATATATATATATATATATATTTATTTTTTTTTTTCTTCAATTAAATAGCCCTCTCAGTGAGAGTCATTCTCAGCACTTATGGGCAATGTGTGATGATTACCTTAGCATGATTAAATATCCCTTTACTACCGTCAGACGTAACAGAAAGAGATGTTCAAAAGTCAAAGCCTGCTGTAAGCAGCATATGTAAAAATCTGCCAAAAATTCAATTTATTTATTTAATTTTAAAGAAAATGTGCTTGGAAAGAAGTAATACATTAAACAGGTAATAGTTATGCATTCATTCATATATCACAGCAGAATATAGATATATATTATACGTAAATAACTATGATTTATTCATAGAAGAACCCTGAGGAAAATAAGTGTTAATTTAATACCTAGTTGTGTGTGTTAATTGCTGTTGAAAGAGAGAGGGAGAGGGAATGAGGGGGAAAGTTTTCTGCAGGTTTATTTTGAAGCTGTACAACTTCTGAGTATAAACTGCATAAATAAACAGCTCATAAAACTCACAGTGATATTATTCATGTTGATATCATGTCACTAAAATATTTACAAGACAGAGCGATCTTTATGACATGTAACATCTGACAAATTAATGGCAAACAGTGATATCAATATGCTGTGAGGTTTGTTTGGAGAGTGTTTGCAAGGTGTATTAACTCCTGTTTCTGGATGAGCAGGGATATGGGAAAGAGGGGATGAGAGTTTCTTCCCTTAAACCTTGGCATTGAGGAACATGCAGGAATGACAAGTTGTAGCATATACACTTGTGACAGTAACTATCAAATTTTGTTCATGATACTCATAAACAAATAAAACACAGTAACTCACTGCGATGAACAGAATAGTTCCTACAAAAAAAAAAATTTGCTGACCATACTACTAATAATATTAATAGAATAAATTCAGAGCCAGCAAAAGCCACATTTACAGAGATAGGTCTGCAGACAAGTCCAAGCATACCACACAACTCTTTTCAATTACTGTTTATTCTTATCTAACTGCATCACTCCCAGAGAGGAACTTAGATGTACCTGAACACATCTGTACAGACACATACCAAAGAAAGGGGCAATGACTACACATTTGTCACAGAACTCAAACAATTTTCTTCTTTACCTCTTCCTGTAGAGTAGCATTAGTAAGAAACTTAAGGAGCTTGTTAACTGCACGTGAAATTATTTCCATAGAATATTCTGGACTGAATACTTCAGCCTCTTGTCATCTCTTGTGTATTCCTGAGCCCTTCAGAACATACAGACTGGCCCCAAGGATCTGTGAGCCCCAGCTCTCAGTACTCTGAACATCTGCACAGATCTCCTGCACAAGAATGATGCAAAATACCGTACTAAGCTCAGAGTAAGAGCAGTTAAGTAACACAAACAAGTGTAAGAGCAGGGTGAGAAAAAGAAAAGCACTGGTAAATCATTCATTCTACTGGATGGAAGAGTCAAGCACATTGCTAGCCTATTTCCCTATCTTTTAAAAGTGAAAGATTGTTCCATTAAAATAGGGAAGGTCTGAAGAACACAAAATGCATGTTTATGGATAGTCCAGTGAGTTATTCCATACACTCTGAAAAGCATTCTGCAGCCAAAAGGTAGTGCTACTCATCCTCATTTTATTTCATATTTACCTGTCAAGAAATTCAGGACAGATTTTATTTTAATGCAGCAATGAAGTGCCAACACTGCATCAGATCAAAAAGAAAGCTTGCTTTAAATGAGAGAGTTAATACTATTTTGTTCCTGTGTTCCTACGGACTGGAAATTTGTTAATGTATAAGGTAGTGGAAGCAAATAATTTAAAAGCATTTCTATGGGTGCATGTGTACATCAATAATATTTCTGTAATTACTATGTTAAGCACTGTAACTTCCTAAACATGCCATCATTCTACTTTCTTCAAGGGCCCAGATAAAACCTGTTGCCTCACAGATCCAAACAAGATATTACAGAGCTTAAAATAAATTAAATCACGTTGTCTAGTAAGGAAGAAAGGATACGCTTAAGAGAAGATGATGGGAAAGGAAAGTTCATTTCTCTTTGCTATCAGATATTAGCTGCAGCAATAAGATAATTGAGCTATATATGCAGACAAATTGCTGTTTTGAAACTTGTTGAATTTCAGTTCATTTTGTAAAACTTGTGGGTTTATTTGAAGTGTTGGATTTTTATGTATCCCAAGACATAGGTCAATAGTTACAATCCTTCCCTCCACATTAGAAATCTAAAACAAATAGATGTGCTTCACGGCTCAGGATGCAATCTGGCACGGTAATAAAACTTACCATACTGAGAGAAGTACAGTGTAAAGCAAAATGTGATATAAAATGTTCTACTGAAAATTTGCAGCAATTCCTGTTGATCTCTATAAGCATATATGGTACAAACATAGAAAAGCAAGCAACAGTGTAAAAAAAAAGTAAATAAATGAAAAAAATTTCAAAACCAAAGTAACAGTATAAGATTTCTTCCTTTTGCTTTAGTTTGTTTTCTGGAGAAGCAAAATACCCTATATTCTGTAGCACCCATGTAAGGTGGATGCTATGACTATTCATTGGAAAAAAAAATACCAGTAGCAGTGGCCAAAACCTTTTACAATGCTGCATAGTAACTGGACTATTTATCTGAGTGATGAGTGAAGGAAATTCTTGTTCTCCTGAAAAATCAGAGGTCCAAATGACTCCCTGAGAATCTGTAATCATCTTTTCTGTGGGGGTAATGCGTCAGCATCTCTTCTTGTACTTTGTCCAAAGCAACTGGTAGTTTCAAAGGCCAGGTTCTTTGCCCAGGCTCACAGTCAGGACCTTGGAGTTTGGTCCCTAAGCCTCATCTATCTGTCACATCTTTTTGCACTGCACTTGATTCTTTACCTTTAATCTTTATAGAAGTTATTTAAGATATTTATATGTCATTCACACCTCAGGTAGTCATTTAAATGGGCATAAAGATGTAGGTGTTAGTGAAGGGATAGAAGAGGCAAGAAGGAAACCCAAGAATTCTCAAGACCCAGGGCCTGGACTTCATTACAAAAGGGAATATTGCTCTTTGATTGGAAAATGCATTGAATTATTTTTAAAAAATAAAGACTGCAATTCTTCAGAGTTATGTTACAGCTCATCATGGAAACATGCAGAAAGACATGGCCTTTGCATCTTTCTTCATATTCAGGACTCATGATTCTGGAGCTGTGGTACATATCTCAGGGGTATCAGAGTACATTAAGCATCACTTTTTATTCATAAGACATAAACTACTTGCCTGGCTGAACCTGAAGTAATTCTGAAAGGAGACACTGTGAGGTCTCTGCTTATATGGCATGACTGATATCTCACCAGGATAGAACAAAAGTGATTTGACTGTTATTAGCTTAAGTGTTTCTTTGTTCTTTAGGTTTCTGCAGATCACATTACTAAGCGCATGTGAACTACCTGGTTAGCTGGAACAGATTCAGCTGAGTTAAAAAGGATCAACGAACTCAGCAAAAAAACAACTTAGGAGAGAATGCTATATATTTTCCCTAAAGTGCTGAATAAGATTCTTTTGGCTTAAGCTCACATCTCATAGATTCACTGGGTTCTCATCCATTCAGCAAGTTTTCATCATAGTGAGACTTCTGCCCTGTGTGATAATTGATCTGAGCAATCAATATCCCCTTTATTCTTGTGGGTTACAGCCATAAATTTCTAGGCTGAGAGAGGCTCCATTTAAAAATGTAATGCAAGAGCAACTTCCTTTTCTTCCTAATCTGGATCAGAATAAAGTTACTAACCAAGAGGAAACCAGCTCAGCTTTCTATTTAAAATATTCAGAGATTTCAGATATCTTCCATTGTTACATTTCTTTTTTAAAAATTGGGTTTTTTTATTCAATTTTTAATAAGCAAAATCTTTTTCCAGTTCTGCATTGAAAAGAATGCCAATATCAAAAATCAACTTTAGATTTCATAAGTTCCTTAGCCTTCCCAGTGACAGAAGAATCCTCTTGTTAAATTCACCATGAACCTAGTTAATCTTATTCTGTCATGTGTTTGTTCAAAGCCTGGTAGAGTAGATCTGGTGTATTCTAAGCAAGATAAGCAACAATCAAGCCAAAATTGTTTCTTAATGAATTTCTCCATATTATCTCTTCTACATTCAAATGATTGTCCTCACACACATTGTTTCTCTTTTCCAAAAATTGTTCCAAAAGGTTTCATGTAAGAGAGATTTTTACAT
Organism: Perdix hodgsoniae; assembly: GCA_035772895.1. Taxonomy (NCBI): domain Eukaryota; kingdom Metazoa; phylum Chordata; class Aves; order Galliformes; family Phasianidae; genus Perdix; species Perdix hodgsoniae. Next base: position 2,429,876 of record JAPSGF010000068.1, on the reverse strand, counting down.
TTTCCTATGGATCAGTCATACTTCCAGGAAGGATTTAAATTAACTTGTTCACTAAATCAGAGTTAATAGTACTATGGTACCTTCCCAGAAATGCTATCATACAGAATCACACTTCCAGGAACAGTACTGCAAAAACATGGCTACAACCCAGCTGTTCAGGAAAGAGTCAGATCTAAATTCAGCCACTTCTCTAATCAAGGAAAAACTCAGCACAAAAGTGTCTTGCTGAGCATCCGGCACTCAGAGCTCAGACATCTGCCAGCTTCCAGTACTCCAACAGGTCCTGCTCTGTTCTCAAGCCCTGCTTAGCTGGAAATCCCTAGCCTAAATCTCATAAAAACAAATCTAATTCACATAGGGCTTGGAGAAATTGTCTGGGAGGGAAGGAGTAAGCCTTTTATCTTGTCCTCCTTGCAACTGCAGAAAAGCTCCACAGTATAAAGCCAACAGATCCTGGAGTGGAAGATGGCTGTATGCTCTGGGGCCATGTCACTTTGTATGGAATCCAGTTCTAGTGGAGAAGATGGGACTTGGAGTTGCACATGACAAATCTGGTCTGAGTAGGTGTGAACTTCAAACATGTCTGTAATCTGCTAACTACAATTTGTATTGTATTTTGCATCATTGTATTTTGCATCTCAAGAGGAAAATGATGGCCAAGGAAGAACCTATGTTATCCTCATTGATTACAGGACAATCAGTAATTAAAGGTAATTTCACTATGAAGCTTTCTTTAATGAAAAAGTATATAATTTATTATTAGTTAACAGTAAACAGCCTTGTTTTCTTTGAACGCTAGAACAATTCATCAAAATAGCACCAATTTTCACACTTCAGTGATTAATACTAATGGAGAAAGTCACTCTAGTGTGACTCCCCTGTGAGATAATCAGCTTGGACTAGGCTGAACCAATTTGGAACAAACAAGATATGCCCCCACTCCTCTGATGGTGAATTTATCTGTTCTTTCCCCAGCTGAAATAAATTAACAACTAAACCATGCACAGCCTATGTAGGTCACACAGTTTATGTTCTACCTACTTCAGCCTCCTAGAAGAATTCATTTGTTAATACTTAGCAGCTGTGACAGTCCCCCTGCACTGGAGTCATCTGTCCAGACCATAACATAACAAAGCTGGCTGCTTCTTTCCAGCAGGAGCTACTTTCGAAAATCGGATGAACAGGTGTTCTTCACATCCCTAAGATCTGGCTCTGTGCTCTGAGATGCCATTTCATAGTCCAGCTGCACTGCTTGCTTCAGATATGCCAGGGCACAACAAAACGCTCTGTAATTATCATTTCTCCTACAGAGTGTGGGTGTAAATAATGTGCCCACATTAGTGAAGCTCAGGGGATCTCCATGGAAACATTTAATCGCTGACATTTAAGCTCCAATTGCCGATAAGGAAAGCAGCTGACTCCTGACCTATTACTAATGGTTTATAGAGGTAGGAAGCAAGATTTTTTGCCTTGACCTGGCTAGAAATGATACAGTGACAGCATATGATGTTGAATCTTTCCTCTCTTCCCTTTTTCCCCATCTGAGCATAGCTTGCACTTTTATGATCAAGCTTTTTCCTGGACTTTTCTCTATCATGTCATGCTGGCACTATGTGGAATGGGTCTGACTGAGAAAATGCCAACCTCCCAATTCACCTTCCACGTACAGGGTGTTAGTTACACAGTGGCAAACGAAGTAGATCTAGGAAGGCCCTCAGAGCACATAGGTTAAAATGACAGAGGTCCACGGAAATTATGCTTAGTTTTTAACCGCTTAGTCATTGCGGTTATCACAGTTTCCTGAGTATGTGCACCCACTGATCCACCCAAATAGTTTTACGGGAACCTCTAGTGAACACATAACCTGTGCAAGCGAGGAGTCAGCTTTCAACAGGCATTGCTGTGTTCACTGCACTTTGTACTATTGTTGCCTCATCCCTGGCACCTCGCATCTATGCAAGAGACTGTGATCTAGAAATTCAGACTGATCTAAACTTTTTACCATTGAACAGCTCTTCCTCTGAGTTAGAAGTGATATCCAAGCCTTAAAACAATTCCTTGGATGACTTTGTTTTGAACTGACAAGCATCTCTAGTAGCTTTCCGTTAGCCTGATTCCCAGTCTACCTATGTTACCCCATTTCAACTGAGATGGTGGTGGTGTCCTGAAGGCAAACAAGTCTGATCAGCTGCACTCCATCCAGATGTTAATTAGTCACAGTTTCAGTCCCAGATTTAGGGGTTATTTTATGTTTTCTCCATCTTTATGTTGTCCTTCATTAGAAAATGGAATCTGGCTTAAAGAAAACTCTTAAATATCTGGCTTGTCTTGTGGGAAAAACATCATTCTTTTACTGTCTTTATTCCAGAATAATTCACAGGATTTGTTCTCACTAGGGTAACTATATATAGCTCCCATTACATCTAACTGAATTAACTGGATGCAGAAAAGATAGAAAGTTTTACATCCCACATCATACAAATTAAATGCTGATGACTGCTTGGCCCGTGCACAATGAGATTAACTCCGTGTCATTCCTTGTAAAATGAAACAAAGCATTCATGTTACACAACCCTCTATTACATGTGCTGTCTCAGCTATTTTATGGTATTTATTTATGCATGTGGTGAGGTAGAATATGGAGATTTTTCTGTTTTCAAAACTTTTCCTTACTAAATTGTAGTCTTAAGGTCCAGTTAAGGCTGACTCCAAAACATTATCAGTTTAAGACTATATTGGAACCACAGACTGGTGGGGTTAAGTGTTAGGGTATTTTCCTACATCCACTGTGTACCCACCACCTCATCTTAGGACAAGATTTTTTGTCTTGTGACTATGAAAGCAATGGCTCAGTATTGTAGAATAAATACAACATCAAAATAATTGGGATTTTATGTAGAAAATACTGTTTACAGAGGACTACTACATTATCAGAAACTAATATCACAGAGTCATAGAATGGCTTAGTTTGTAAGGGTCTTAAAGATCAGGGAGTTACATCTACACTGCTACGGACAGTGTTGCCCCTGATCAGGTCAGCCTGCCCAGGGCACTATCCAACCTTGCCTTGAATGTTTCCAGGGATGGGGCACCCACATTCTCTCTGGGCTGCCCATTCCAGTGCCTTACTGCACCCTGAGTAAAGAATTTCTTAACAACATCCAACCTGAATTTCCAATCTTTTAGTTTAAAGCCATTCCCCCTTGTCCTACCGCTATCAGACCCTGTAAAAAGTCCGTCTCCCTCCTTGTAGATCCTGAAGATGACACTGAGGTCTCTCCAGACCTAACAAGCCCAACCCCTTTCCCCACAGGAGAGGTGCTGCAGCCCTCCCTGCTTTTCATCTTTAGGTATTCACATCTAGTGCAAGGAACCGTAGCACTAACTTGCACTGGCAGTGCAATTGGCAGAATGAAGATCTAAAAAACCCAAAGCCAGAAAAATAAAAATTTTGGCCTCATCTAGCATGCATCCACTAAAAGATCTTAACTCACTCCATCTATAGGTGGTATTTCTTTTAGTTCATATTTCTAGAAATCATAACCCAAGCAAGCCTTTTTTTTTTTTTTTGGTAAAAATTTGCTCTTTAACATAACACTGGAGGCCTCTAAATGCTTAGAATAGGCTGCCTTATCCATATAAGAGGTGTATAAACATGATCAAAGGAAGGGCTCTTCTGGCTGTCAAAAGATGAAAACATACTATCATGCTCATTAGCAGAACTTGACTATTTTGAGTAGGATATGCATACATTTTAGCATTGAAGGTCCTGACTTCAAATGCAGCTTGAAATGCAATCAGTCAGTGACACTCATATGTCACTTGCCTCAGATTTTACAATGCACGGTTCTAAAGGACTTTCTGATCTTACTGTGAGAGGTTTTTTCAGAAACGCTGTGCATTTATTTGGAAGCCTCATGCTTGTTCTGTGTTCTGATCTCATTACTGAGATGACTGATTTTGGATTTTTATTTTTTAAGAGTGTGCCCTTAGATTGGAGTTTTAAAATTTGATTTATCTTTAATTGCTACCCCTTAGTTACACCTCAAGATTTTGAAGCTATAATCTGTTGTGTTGAAACATTACTTTTTGCATGCAGTAGGGATAAGAAATAAATTTATTATCTAGCATCTGTGTACTCTCTTAATCATCAGTGATAGCCATTACGTGGGAGGAGTGTTGGGGTAGAAAGAGAAAGCTTGATAAATCAGAGATAAGCTCAGCATCATGGCACTTTGAATGCTGAATTGTGCATTAGGAATGGAGAGTCAGCTCTGTTTGAGCTTCCAGCTGTTATTAATACTGACATGTTCAGAGATTTTGGCACACACAGTTTTAACCTCCTGCAGTTTAAATACATTTAACATTCTCTCTCCCTCTTTCCCATAATGACTGTAATGCGCAATTTTGTTTTATCTTAGTAATCATATCCTTTTCCCTTTGAGAATCGGCTCAGCACAGCACCCCAGATACAGGCACAGGAAGAGCAGGCTTATCTGTTTGTACAGTATGTGCCATTTCTTGTTACCATAGCGCTAATGCTACTTAATAACATTTAAATAAGAATTTATATTGTAAAATATAACTTAATCTGTTGTGACCTGATAAGACTAACTGCCATTGATTATTTGCAATATTGCCTGAGGATGTTTAAAAACAGGTACTGGAAAAAAAATTAAGGCAACATTTTTATAATAAGATACATTGGTTGCTGGGCTTGTGAGTAAGTACCCAAGCTCATGAAGATTTCAGACACATTCATTATGAATCAGACAGTGCTTTTGTTCCTACGTACATCATTTTCCATGGAGCCTTAACTGCCACATTACTTTCCTATGCTGGTTAGGTGAACTCAGTCCTAAATCTCTTTTCATCTTGTCTGCGTTGTGGGACTATGCAAAACCTAGGATGCGGTACAAGTCAGACCAATATTTCCTGAATGGATATACAAGTTTTGGAGGGATATAATAGAATCATACAGTCTTTAGAGTTGGAAGGGACCTTTAAAGGCCTTCTATTCTAACTCCCCTGCAGTGAACAGGGACATGCACAGTTAGATCAGGTTGCTCAGGGCTTGATCCAGCCTTGACTTGAAGGGAAGGAGCATCAACAACCAGGTAACCTGTTCCGGGCAAACCTCACTGTAAAAGACTTTTTCCTTATGTCCAACCTAAATATACCCTCTTTAAGCTTGAAACCATTTCCCCTTGTTCTATCACCACAGACCCTCCTAAAAAGTCTGTCCCCTTCTTTCCTGTAGATGTATTTGAGGAAAGCCTAGAAATTATGCTTAAAGGGCACATACAGTTGTGAGCTCAGATCAGTAAACATTACCTCTCTTAATTGCAGTGGGGCAATGACTGGATAGAATTTACATCAGTTTGGACTGCCAACTCTGTAGCCTTGGAAAGGGCTCCACATAATAGTAAATGCAGTTAGTGACGTTTTGCTACACTCCAGAATACTGTAGCATAAACCATATTTAACTATAATTTTGTTTGTAGTGGGAGTTGCCCAAAAGGAGAATGAGGAAAATCTGGAAATCAAAATGAAACCCTTGTTCTTAAGAGTGGGGCAGGACTTTCTCTGTCTTTGCAAAGGAGGAACCATTCTTCTCTCTAATCCAGCTTCCCATTATCTGCTAAGGATCATCAGTGTGGTAGAAACTGGAAGCCTAAGATTCATTTCTCTTTTGAGTAAATAAGATTTCAGTTCCTTTAGGTGCTTTGGATGACTTCCAAGGTGACATTGCAACAAGAAATAAATCACTAAATATGTTTTAAAAGTGGGGTTTAAGAGGAGAGGGGCTCTGTAGGGTTGGAATTTGACCTTTAGCCCCTTGGGTCTATGATGCCCCCTACTAAAGCATATAGGGTTTCTTTGACATAAACATGGTGTAACACAGTAGTGCATTAGACCTTTGGTATTTTGATATTTACCAGGTGTGCCTGGATAAAGAACAATTTAACTTTTCCAGCAAACCAGTGCTACTGGGCCAATATCACTTTTTTAATAATCAATTACTGTTTATTATATTCAGTCAGTATTACATTTGACCATCCACAGATTTATGAGCCCTTAAGTTCCATCAACTTCAGTGGCATTAGCTGGTGTGAAAAAAATGTTAAGGGAATGGGTAGGTATTCAGCAAATAAGGTTTATGTTACCTTGAACAATAAAATCTGCATCTTAGAGGACACCATGTCAAATTCACATCTGGTATAATATTGGTGGCATGCTACAGGGAAGAACATGGATATTTATAGAAGTAAGGAAGGGGCATACTTGATTACACTATGAACATCTGGTATTTAGCATAAGATTAGACAGAGGAAAACATCATTAATCAGCTGTGAACTTTATCAAGCTTTCATTATTCAAGATGGAGATTTGGTGGTTGCTACTGTAAGGACATTTCTATATGCAAGTATATTAGAATGTATTTTTTCCACTATCTACTTGACACAGAAAAAATTCATTTTTATTAAATAACTTCCTGGGGATTAAAGTAATGCTTCCAAAGCCATGGACCCTCAAATGTTTAAGTAGTATTTTTCCATGATTTTTTACAATACAAAATACAAAATTATGTGGGTTTTGCCAAAAAAAAAAAAAAAAAAAAAAAAAGAGAAACAAATGACATGAACAACTTAAATATCTTAGTTATGCTTGTAGAATGAGAAATACACTAAAAGGTTCAATACAATATATCAAAAACATACATAAGACAATGCTCATGCTGTGTGGTTATTGACATAATGAAAGTATAATATAGTAAGTTTCTTAATAGAATACATTTATTAATAGAATACATTCTAGACAGAAGCTAGACAGAATTTTTACCAACTCACAACACAACATTTGCTCTATGTAAAACTAAACTCAGCACAGAAGAAGCAATTTTCTGGGCTGCGTTTATTAGTGGTATAATTTATTTTTGTTGACAAAGTGCCCAGAATCTGCTATTAAAATAAAGTAACCATTTTAGCAGGTGCTGTAAAAAGTTAATTTCAAGTAACTCTTGTTTCAGAATACCTTATCAACTGAGTTGACCTGACAGCCAAACACAGAGATGGCTGAGTGACACAATTAATCCCACTGGCGAAATCAGAGCTGAAAATACATGAATAACTTCATGAGTTGGATAAAGAACTTCTATGTGCATCCTGTATCATGCACAGATTTTAAAGTATTTTTGTCCATCTTCCTGAATAAAAGGAAGAGGACATTTTTGTGAGAACATTTCCATCTAAGGTAGTATCCGATATTAATATTATTCTCAGACAAAGTTGGTATGAATAATGACTCCATGTGCAGAGTATCTGTACAACTGTGAGCAGAGCTATTCTATGAGAAAATTATCATTATTGTTGTGGACAGAATACTTATAGCTAGCCTGTGAGTCTCTTCACCTTAGTCTGCCTACACTTCAACCTGCCAATTTATCATATTCCTGAAGTAAAATCCCTGAAGCAATATTCCTGAAGTAATGCTCTATCAAAACGCAACTCTTCATAACAGTTGCCATCATAACCTGAGAGAAACTTCAGATAAAGTTCAGTACCAAATACTATGGGTATTTTGCGTATCTTCAGCATTGGGTTGTCCTTTTTCTGTCAAGTTTGGAAACTTGTTCAGGTTTTACCTAGTGTCTGTGAATTTCATAATACTGCATTTAGTTCTTTCCAGTGGCATTGTAATAAGTTCAAGAAGCTAGCTTATGAATTAGTAGGCTTTCCTTTAATCTTATCAATCCAGATAAGGAGAGTTATGATTGCTTGCGCATCTGTGTTGTGATTTGCCTTAGTGGTTTCTATTTACTGTTCGGAAGGTATTTCAAATTCCTGATGTAAATTCCTCCATTCTGGTCCTGTGTGATAATTGCTAGCTGTTCTGCTGGTGGTGTTTCCTTTGAATTACCACAGAAATTATTACACTGCAATTATGTTTTTAAGACTGCAATGTTTTGAAAAATCTCCATACCTGCTTAAACCTATCTATATGGCTGCTATATTGTTGCTATATCATGATACGTATTTATTTAAATGAAGATCAAGTATTCTCCACTATGACTTTCTTGTGTTTTCTTTAGATACAAATAGTCCAAGGGTAAAAATAACAATCATGCATCGACTTGTGTTCAGTGCATATGAATAAAAATAAACTTAGAGGAGAGAATTTGCAAAAACAAAACAAAACAAAACAAACCAGGAGCATCCCAAAACTGGAGCTGTTGAAGTGAGAATGTTTAAATTAGAGGACAGAGCTGAGGATCATTGCTAAGCTGAGAACACACTGTTCAAGAACATGCCTAACAGTCCCAACTCAGTGATCATTCCTGGACTACATGAAAACTGAAACGTTGTTTAATTCTTATTCAAAGATACTCCAAGGACACTGAAGAGGGAGATCTGATAACATATAATATGAGGCAGGTGAACATCATTGTTGCAATTATTAGATCAAATTTTTTATTAAAAAAAATAGATATAATTTTAACAAGCAAGCTAGAACTGATTTTTTCCTGGGGAAAAATAAATAGATAGATAGATAGATAGATAGATAGATAGATAGATAGATAGATAGATAGATAGATAAATAATTTTTGTTGTTGTTAAGTACTTATTTTGAGCATGTTGATTTATAGTCTATTCTCTAGATTGCATGAGAAAGCTAGATGTATGTGGTAGCATTGAGACATAAATTCTTGCTACAGGCTTAATGACTTATCAGGCTCTTCTTCCCAAGAGCAATTTAAAATTATGTCTGGTACAATTTACAGCTTGTGGAAAAGAGGTAGCACCAGAAAAAATGAATTATTCTTGTGATCGTGCTTTGTTGGTTTTGAATCAGATCAACACTTGAATCAAAGGACTTTTCTAGGTCTTAAAGTAATAACACTATAAGAAGCATATTCTGTTTTGCTATAACATCAAATGAAATAACCTGTCAAAAAGCATCCATACCCATTCAGTAAGCAGAATTGTAGATAAAATGCAAGCATGGCTCCTGTTGAACATTTATTTGTGAGTCACTGCTTTCATCTCTTTCAGTTTCTTTTAAATTCAAATAGCTTCTAGTCTTCATATCACAGACCTTATTTGAGGCAATCTTTATCAGCATTGCTTCAGTGCTAATATTTCAAAGATCGTAGGTGCAACTTTCCTGAGACATGGCAGACATAACCAGCAGATATGAACAAAGCCTGTAGGAGGCATTCTAGCTCCATTTTTCTTTGGGTGCAAAGCAGACCCTAAAGTGGGGAAATCATAACATAGAACACGAACTATTAATGAACTGTGTTACCACAGTGCAACTGTTACACTGATGTAACCATGCTTAGGACCTCTAGTTTATAAAATAATCAATAAAACCCACATATATCCTGAGTATCCTATAGGTCTCCCAACAATTTTGGAAGTCATTCTAGGGGATAATTATGGAGGCAGATCAGAAGCGTATATGTGTGACATTTGATTTTCTTCTCACCCCTCTTGACTTTCTCACAGACGAAGAAAGCAGATGTGTTCATTGAGACAAGGACAGTCAATCTCCCTATAAACAATGCCCAGTTCAGGACTTGGTTATGCATTTATCTGAGAATGACTTTAAAGACTACATTGTTCTTAATCTGAATTTGGATCATAGATGAATATCACTCCTAGGCTATCAGTTATGCCATGTTTAGAGACATCTAGGTGTTTCCATATTTCATATCCTTACTCCCTTTTTGAATCTAAGCAGCATAGCCAAGATACGTTTACATTTATTCCCTAAAGGTGATGCTACGAGAATAATTGTTCCACTGTCTAAATGGCAGTTCAAAATTCAGGAATACAACAACTTGTCTCTCCCAGGAGAATGTTCAAATCCAACTGAAGACTGACAAGTTTCCAATGATTTCGTTTTCTGAACAGTGCGCCTTGTGATGAGTCATGCAATTTGAATGCAGCTGCAGTGAGAGTACTGGCAAATAGTACTTTTTGATTTAACGTGGTCCTCATCTTCTATTTGATATTGATTATTTCATCTGTAGCCATTTTCAGAATAACAGAATTAAACACATTTACCAGTTTGAAAATATCTGGTAGCATGTTTTCTGGGAAACTTGGCCTCAAGACTAATCACAAGTCTGTCCTTGGAAGTGTTGTCTGGTCTCAGACATGCCCACTGTAATCACAGATGATCAGAGCCTGTTACAGGTCTATACTACAGTACATTGTAGCAGTTCTTGAGGTAGTTTAGGAAGTTGAACTAATTCAGCTGCAAGATCACAAGACCTCATTAGCTAATTTTTCCTTTTCTCATCTAGTTTACTTGCTAACTGTTATATAGGATGTTTAGAATTATCTCAGTTCCCTCCATATGCATTGCACAGGTACATTTGCACACCAAAACAGTCAAGGCACTGATCATATTCAGAGCAAAGAAAATAAATTTAGATGTGCTCTACAGGAGACTGCAGAGGACAGGTAAATTGCTGTAAGATAAGCAAACCATAGCCACTCCAGAAAGGTGCTAACACATACGTAGTGACTGTAAATCCCTTAACACTAATGGCTTTTCTTCCACAGAGGGCTATTGTCATAATCAGTGATGATCTAACAATGAAAAACTCAAGCTAAATAATTATCTTTCAGGAGTTTCTGTCTACTGCTTATTAGTGTGATTATTTTAAATTCATATTCTACATAGGTCACCGAGACTTTCCTAGGAGAGTTACATAGGGCATATACACTATATTTTTCTTTCAGCTCCTGAAAAATGCAGCCAGCATTTGAAGATATATTTTTTCAAGTACTGGCAGGGAATCTGTCTAACCGCATTTTGTTATCTTTCAGTTCCTTCTTCCTTTGTTAAATTTCTTACCATATGTTTATATAAACATATTTTTAAAAGAGAGTTCTAAAGTTTACTCTAATGAAGACAAATCCCAATTCTTTTACAATATTACTATTTTAAAACCAGACATATCTACCTTGCTTTCTTCATATATTCAGGCCCCAAAGACTACTGTGCAACATGAGGCTGAAAGGTATCTCTAGTGGTCATCGAACTCAACTTCCCACTCAAACCAGGGGCTATTCCCAACATCAATAAAACCTCACTTTGTCTAATCTCTTCTTGAAATCCTCCAAGAAGAGAGATTTCTCTCCAGGCCCCTGTTCTTCTGTTGCAATGCTCTCCTGGTGGAGCATGTTTTCCTAATATGTAGAATGAAGCTGTCAAGATAAATTTCATGACCATAGATCCTCACTGTTCTATCTTGTATTCCCAAGTTTTTTAGGTTGGATTATACTTTTTGCCTCCCCTTCAGTAGGCTAAATTAGCCCTGATCTTTCAGACTATTTCTGTACATCATATGTCCTCAGTCTTCATCTTGCACAGTTCTCAAGTTTCACGAGTTGTCTCTGGATTGAAACTATGCCATCTATTCTATCAGTCATGCCCCCTAACCTGTAAATTTGCTGCGGACATTTTGTGTGCTACCATCCAGGTCACCGATGAGGACAATGAAATGGATTTGTGCTGATAGACAGAGTACAACACTGCTCTGTTCATTATTTTTCACCAGTCATCAAGTCACTGATCACTACTCTCTGTGCCTGCCAGTCTAGCCAGTCTCCTAAAAGCCCATTTCTCCTGCCCACACCTCCTGAGTTTCCAGATGAGAATACTATGAGACTAAGTGCCAAAAGCAGCACTAAAATCAACATTTAATAAAATCACTGCTCATCCATATCCTCAATTATTTTTTCTACAGAAGGCTTACCAGTTGGTTAAACAATATTTTCCGTTAGTAAATCTGTGTTGACCATTCCTAATTAATTTTTTGTCCTTCATATGCTACGAAACAGATTTCAAGAGAATGTGCTCCATGATTTTTCCAGTGATTGAACAAGGCAGAAGGGTCCACAGCTCCCTGGGTCCTCTTTCTCACAGATAATGATCATATAACTACCACATCCACAAGTTCTGTCAATATCCTTCTATGAAACAGCACCTCAAGGTATTGCAGTGTTTTCAGTTTCTCAAAGAAGTTCATAATCTGTTGTTCCCCTACATTTTGCTCCACTCGTGCTTCCTAAACTACACAAATAAACACAGAGGAATGGGAGGAGGCTTTGTTTCCAGAGACCAATACAAGTAGGCATTGACTGTTACAGTATTTTCCATGTTGTTCATGGCTATCTTCTTTATCTATCAATGAATCCATTTTTTTCCTAAAATTTCTTTTGTAAATGATGTAACAGTAAATTACCTTACTGCTATGCTGTATGTCCCTCAACAATGCTAGTTGCTTTCTTAATCAGTCTCTGGCCATACCTAAGTACTCAAACAATACATTTTTATTCTTTTATTTTTTCTTCCTGTACCTTTTTATACATCTTGTATGATTCCTTTTTGTGTTTTATTTCAATATGAAGCTGCTTGCTTAGTCAAGTATAGCTTCTGCCCAAATCCCATCCTTCCTGGTGATTAACTTCTGAGATTCCAATAAATTCAATAAGTTCTTGTAAAATCCATAAACTTTTCTTACTGTAAAGTAAATGCATACCCCTTTGACCAGAAACTACGTGTCTGATGTCTTGCCTTCATTTCCCTCAAATAAATGGTAGAAAAAATATTCTGCATAATTAATCAATCATAAGGTTTTACTTAGAATAACAGTGTGAAATAGCCATGTGTACCAGAAAGAGGTACTATAACCACTTACAGGGGGAGGAAGTGGGGTAGATCATATGTACCTTCACTTACTATAGAAAATTCTTTGTTTTTAGGCTTAGAACAGAGAGGAAAGAGTCATCTGTTCAGCCATTCCCTTCCTATTACAGGAGTCACTTCACCGTCTAGAGAAAATCTGCTGCTCAGTTGCCCCTTGAGTCTTGAGCTACCTGAAACTGAAGGCAATGTCCCAGGTGCTCTAGGTAAGTAATACACCCTTCTTCATTCCATAGGAAGATGCAGCCTCACTCCATCCTCTCCAGAGTTGAATGCAGCCTCACAGTTGCTGACTGCTGCTACCTGTTCCAGCAGGAAACCCACCTTAACCTGTCCTGCAGGGCCAACATGCTTCAGCTACCACTCACTTCTCTCTTCTCACTGCAAAATCCCACACTGACCAAAGACCTCAATAGCTGTGCAACTGTAAATTAAACTTCTCTGTAGAGAAGATTTTGCTTCAGTAATGAGTGAAATCTTTGTACTATTTTAATTTAGAACTGGAATTTGAATTCCTGAACATCCCAAAGCAGTTGATATGAATGCTCTCTTCACCTTCTATCTCTACGCAGTGCTTTTGAAGATGTTGAAAGCCAATATAACTCACAAGAGATGTAAAAGTAATGAGTATTTGTAAGAGGTGAGGACTACAATTTCCCGATAAACGATAAAGCGATCATTGTGTGGTGATGGGATAATGGCAAGATAATTAAACGCCTACTTTGTATGCCTGATCTCTGCAGTTGCTGAGAGAGAGGGAGAACAGTTAGCTGATCCTTATTGTTTCCTGGAACACGATGGTATTAGCAGTACCCATAGCAGGTTAGAAAGTACAGTGCAGTTCAGAAACAACAAAGGTGAAATGGCTTAGGTTTAAGAGAAGGAATTATCTGAGCTGCCTGGAAAAAATCTCTGATATTCCATTTTGAGTAATGAGAAACTATCCTGTTACCCAAAGCCAGAGGACCAACACTGATTTTTTTTTGCTATGAAAATAGATATTGCCATTGTTTAATGTTGTCTGGGGCAGTATTTTTGCATTTAAATAATACAGTAAGGAGTTTGAAAGCAATGAATTGTTAGCTGGTGTTAGCATGAAACTGGAAACATATCAGAGACTAATGTGATCTTTATTTGATATGCTTTACAGGTTAACAGTGTGAAGTGGATTTGCATATATATTAGCATCACTTTTCCAAACATAGATCACAAGAAAGCAGTAAGGAAATTCATGGGGGAGATATGAAGACTGGACAGGGAAAATGGATTAATAATGGCTAGTAAGCAAGACCCTGAAGGATCGTAATATATGATAAAGTATCCTCCTGGCAGAATATGACAGATGAGGTTGCCTGGAGCTATTTTCTATTTAACATTTATATTAGTGATTTAAAAATTGATTTGATATGGAGAGAATAAAAATTTACAGATGACAAAAGCAAGAGGATTTCTAAAATCAATACTTGGGAGGACATGAATGGATTACAGAACAATTTAATGAGGATGCAAAAATAAGACTGGCATGTGGAATTTAGCAAATAGAAAATGCATGTATAAAGAGAGTGAAATATGCCTTCAGTGTTGTATGTTGATAAGTGACATTTGAGAAAAACACAATTCACAGGAGGGTCTCTGAACTATTTCTAACTTATTTTGATCTTACTGAAGTTCTCTGTATGGTAGTAAATGTTTCCTTCAGCATTCCTTTACAGCATTTCATCAGATTAATATTTTCATTATCGTAATTGGTCTAATGTTATTCTTGAATGTCAAACAAGGAATTTAATTTTCATGTGAATTGTGCTTTTTAAGTGAACACATCCATGGGGCCCAAACAGACAGAGTAACACAGAAGATTATTTTAAATGTTTTCTTTTTAGATAGTAGAATATAGAAAGTAATAATGGTAGATGGTAGGAGACTGTCAGATCCACACTCAGACCACTGAGGAAATTAGATGTTTGTTTTTTTTTTTAATAATTGAAAGTTGATTTGATAGGATATTTTAATCTGCTATAGCTGATAACATGTTTTAAGGGAAAGTTGATGGCAGCTAGATACTCTGGGAACTGCAATGCTTGCTTGCTTTTGAAGAATTACTTACTCACTGCTTTGTATAAAAAATCTGGTAACAAGCTGAACATGATGGCTCACTTTCAAACAATAAAAGTTACCATCCTATAGCATGTGGTCTCCAAGTGTTGTGGTTTAACCTGGCAGGTAGCTAAACACCATGCAGCAGTTCACTCAGTGCCACCACCAGGTGGAATGAGGGAGAAAACTGGAAACCAAGTAGAACTCATGGGTTGAGATAAAAAATATTTAGAAAGACAGAAAAGGAAAACAGAAACAAACAAACAAAAAGAAATTATGACCACATATATATGTGTGTGTATCTTTATATGCAATACAATTACTCACCACTCACCAACCGACACACAGACAGCAACGTAACTGCCCATTGACCAGTGTTCCACCAGTCAATGCCCACAAACCCCAAGAAGTGGCAGCCCCCCACAGCTGCCCACAGCTTTTTATTTCTCCACATGGTGTCACACAGTATGGAATGATCTCAGCCTCATTCAGGCACTGGCCTGGCCTGGTCCCACTCCTTGCTGCCTTTTCTTTGTTTTCCCATGGTTTTCATACCTGAAATTTGGTAAATATTGTTCTATACTGGTGAATCTTTTTGAATTACCTTTTATAAGCTCTTTCAGAGTTGTCTCATGTCACGTTTCACCAAGCACAGGCAAGGAGGAATTATAAATTAATTTATGCTAAGCAACGCTTTCCTGCTTAAGTAGCACCCCCAGTATTTTCAAGGATACAGCCAGGATGTGGTAATATTCAGCCTGAAGAGGGATTCTCTTGCTTGTCATGTCCCTGGATGAGTGAGAGGAGAGGAAACCTATTCTTTCGTCATGTAGGTTGGTGTACCAAGCTACTGTGAGCTTATTATTTCCATTAGCTAAGGTAAATAAACTTAGATTTGCCCTTCCTCCAGCAGGCCTTGAGAGGTGCTTTATAACAGCATCACAGATTACCTAATTACCCACTTTTTCCCTTATTCCTCCTGCTCACTCAAAATCCACAGACTCCTCCACCCAGCTTGACTAAAGGTGTAGAAAAAGTCTCTAAACATACAGGTCTTACTGAGCTTAACAGAGCTTAATTTAATTGTAATTTTTGGAAGGTTAAAAATTTATGGAATAACGAGGAAATAAACTATTAAATTCACAAAATGCCTGTCAGATAATGTAATTCTTTTTTATTATTATTATTATTTTCAAACGTGCATAAAATCTTTTTAAAGCTACTAACTGTTCTTACTTTTTCATTGTAGGCAGTGATAATGCAGCCTTCAGACTACAGTTTTTTATTTATTTGTTTTTTGCTTTTTGTTCAATAGAGAAATAAGGCCATGCTGAAAAATCATGTATTCATACTGCTTAACAAAAAGGGAAAAGAGAGGGGGAAATATTCATATAAGAGAAAAGGAAACCGTCTGGAGTGTTAAATGATGTATGATAGGTTAATGTTGATAATACATCATCTTTAGACATAGCATGGATGATGGAATTAAAGCAGAAACATGGAACATTTAAAAAAAATGTTAGTTGAAAAAGGGAAAAAATTTAATCAAAGAATAAAGAACTCATAAAATGACAAGATTAATTTAAAAAATTCAGAATCTCTATGGTTGCTTTGGAAGTAATCAGTCACCATCCTAGAAGGCTGTGCAACAATCAGCTTCTAAAGTTCTTAATGGACTTACAGGTCACTTCTCACTCTCAACAGTTCTCTGTAATTCACTTCGATCAGTATACAAAAATCACGGGAATATTTAACTGCATATTACCTGCTGATGCTTCATTTCTGATGGGGTCTTGGAGACTGCAAGCTGTATTTTTAATATAACTGATTTGCATATAAACGCATGTGCTTGCATACTGAGATGTATGGAGAATTTGAAAAAAAAAAAGTATTTGTTCACTTATGTCTTAGAAGTGCAACAGAAGTGAGGGAAGGAGGAAGGCAGAGAAAAGCTAAAGGGAGGCATGAAAACTTCTTTCATAGCTATGTAGTCACTGTAATCATCTAAGCAGAGAGCAGAGCACATTCTCCACTGCTTACCAGCAGGGCCTGAAACCAAAGCCCAAAATGAAACCCAAATTCTCTATTCACTTCTTCCATTGGAATGTGTGAGGGCTTCTCACAAGTAGAGTGACCCAAATCCTTGAGTCTCTAAATCCCAATTTGCATTTTGGTTAATCTCTACCACAAAGCAGCAGCTAGCAAAAATGTGTTCAGTGTTTGCAAGAATTCTTGTGAAATTTCTTTTGGAAATGAAGATAAAATGTTGTACTTCTACCTGTGCTTATATCCAGTGGGGGACAAAGAAACGTGTGATTTATTTACCTATATATTTGCTTTGGATACTGACCGGTAGCATATTGTATCTGACTTTCTTAATGTAGTTATGGATTTAGGTTCTGAAAACAGTGAGTGGCCTAGGAGATGAGTAGGAGCATTGGAAAGGAATAATATTCCAGGCTTCAAAAGTAGTCAAGCCTCTTACGCTTCTGAGTCCAAATATCAGCTCATGACACAAAAGATTCTACATCACTCCCCTCAAAAATCCTTCATTTGCACAAAATTCTCATACAAGACAATGTGCATTGATCAGATTGTGAGTATGTAGATTATTTTGCCATGCGGATAAGAACTATGAACATATTTTAGCTGAATTTAAGAAAATTATTCATTTGTACTTGACTTAACTGAAAGAACTGCTTTTATTTTCATGAAGTGTGAGTGGCAACATTTGCTTTTGATCTAGTAACTTGTCCTGTCTGAATTCCCTAAGAACTGTAGGTGCTGAGGTTTTTTAACTTCAAGACAGATGTAAAATCGTGTTTATTTTAATAGTAATGTTTATTTTGACTGAAATTCTGAATGAGATATTTTTATTATTCCTAGATCCATATTACTCATGAAAAAAAAAGCCTCATATTTGTATGAAGCATTTTTTTATTTTCTCTTCTTGAGAAAGAAGGATTCAATATCAAACAGAAAATTTTATTTAGGTAATAAGAATAAACACACTTAATGATGTTTATGTGCAAATTGTATGTATGTACAGTGTGTCCTTCTGCCCACAGCTGTGCAGCTGAATATTTGCAAAGAGGGAAAAAAGGAAATTTTTCATGAATTTGTTGTCCTACATGTGCTCACTACAGCACAGCTACTCTGCCTGCTACAGGCTGTCTCTCTCAGTGTGAACATTGCCTTTGCACCCAGAAGAGAGCTGTGTGTTGGTCTCAGTGTCTGACAAAAGGTGCTTCCCCTGGCAGCTGCTCTGTTGAGGAAAATCAGAAGACGAACACAAGTCTTACCTACCTTATGCAAGATCTGCAAGCTGGACATTGAGTCAGCCTAGCTTTCCTTCCTAAGCACCACAGACTAGGCCAATGTGGTGGGACCTTGACCTTGGAAACACTACCACCATTAGAGTTGCTTTTCACTTGTGATGAAAGCAAGAGGGTATGCATGAATTGTAAAGAGCAGCTGGGCTTGAGTAGCAAGTCACAATGATGAATTTCATAAAAGCTGTCAGTGACAGGCAGCGAGCTGTACAATGTACAACCTGCCCTTTCAGGGAGCAGAATTATGCACTTCTATGAGGAACCCTAAATCAGCTGCAGGATTCTCCTCCCTTTAAATTCAGCCTGAAACCCTGATTGCTCTGACTGTCTTCGCCAAAGGAAGAAGACATGGAAGATCATGCGTTTTCTCCATTTGAAAAATTAAGGATCATAAAAATTCAAGTTCTCTTTTTCTTTTTTTTTATCTTAGCTGATTTACTTTTATAGTCAAAAAAATTCCATCTGAAACGCTGTTAGCCTTACGGTAGTTTAAATCTGATTTTTTTCTCTTTGCTGTAGAGTTCCAGCTGATTTGGTCAGTCAGATCACAACCTTTTACTGAGCTGCTGGAGAGGGTCCAGAAGAGGGCCACGAACATGACCAGAGGGCTGGAGCACCTCCCTTGTGAGGACAGGCTGAGAGAAGAAAAGGCTCCAGGAGGACCTTATAGCAGCCTTCCAGTACCTGAAAGGGGCCTACAGGAAAGCTACGGAGAGACTTTTTAGAAGGGTATGTAGGGACAGGATAAGGAGAAATGGCTCTAAACTGGAAGAGGGTAGTTTTAGACTAGATATTAGGAAGAAATTATTTACTGTGAGAGTGGTAAGATACTGGAACAGGTTGCTCAGAAAGGTTGTGGATACCCTCTCCCTGGAGGCATTCAAGGCCAGGTTGGATGGTGATTTGCGCAACCTGATCTAGAGGGTGGTATCCCTGCCTATGGCAGAGGGGTTGGAACTATGTGATCTTAAAGATCCTTTCCAAGCCAAAGCATTCTATGATTCTACGATTCTTTGAAATTTTCTGCATTTGATTTGCCAGCCAACAAATCTCTCCAATAATTATTTCAAGAAAAATGACAGTTTCAAGAGAAATAGCTTCTCTCAGCTTCACTTTCCTTCTCTGGAAAATACTGTCATCTCATTTAGTGGAAATATCACTTAAACCTCTTTCTACCTAAGATTTTCACAAGTTGTCCCTTTTTTAAAGAAATATTGCTAATATAGCATTTATAGAAGCAGCAGTTCAAACACTACAAATTCATAATGCAGTAAAATGCAACATCTTCCCTAAGAGGAAAGTGAAGCTGTGTCAGAAGACTTGGCACTAACATACTAACACATTGCTTGAAGGACGTTCTCTAAATCTTGAGGGAATGCTATACTTACAGTTCAATATAGTTAAAATATTTTATTTCATTACAGCAGGATCATTGTAGCTACATGGAATGGACTTTTTCCACAGACAAAATGGAAAATGATCAGAGAGATTCTCATGAGAATATAAGAGCAACATGTATTCTTTATGTGTATCAGAAAACTTTAGGATGACAGAGAAAAACATTTGATAGATACTTAAAATACCAGACACTACCTACAAGGTATTCAGCCACATGGAGTAGTTCATAAACCTGTTCTGTAGTCAAACTAAACAAGTTCAGATCTGTTGATACTGAGTGTTCCCACCCCATATGTGGACTTCTAAAATCAACAGGAAGTTTTCCTACCATTTCAGTCTTTGGAGATGACCTGTTCCCTTCTGTGATTTACTGGCTGTTAAGAATTGCCTTCCACTCAAACAAATCTCCTACATTCTTGTCCTCCATTTGCTCCCAGTGGGCTGGTGACATTTAAAATTGTTGCAGTAGTGAGAACAATTAAATAAAATTTTCTTAGAGTTTCCAAGCTACTACTGTGAGGCTGTAGTTTCATAGAATCATTTCCTGCTTCATCCAACATAAGGCACTTATTTTTCTGCACACATCTTCAAAGAAAATGCTGGAAATTATTAAATAAAACATATTATTGCTTTGGATTAATTAGCAGATGGTTTAATGATATGCACTAGTAATTGCTACTGCTTGCACATATTTGATTATACTTTATTATCATAATTGTGTTTAAAATACATCATAGCCATTGATATTTTGTGTTATGTTTATAATTCGCTAACAATTTCCTTGAGAATTATGAGTTTTGCAAGGATTTATATCGTGTTCTATGTCAAAATGAATTTCAGACAGAATTTTTAACCCTCATTAAATAGAGACAGATACATTCAAAATACAGACTAAAAACAGCTATATGTAGTACTGATAATGATCATTGTCAAATAGCTTAGTTCATCATACTTTCATAAAATTAATTCACTGCTTCTCTATGGTTGGCAAATGGCAATCATCTTCTTGTCTGACTAGTTTTATTGAAAATTAACGTTACAGTAATGCTGTTTTTTAAGTCTTCAGAAACAGCTTCAGCATTCCAAATTCATCCACACTACAAATGAATCTGAATGTTTAAAAACACGAAGCACTAAGGAAGGATTAGATAAGGAGATAACTACCCGTCTCTCTCTTACAATACATTGAACCACTACTGGGTCTAGGACAAACCTAATATTTTCAAAGCTATCCATTTCTGTAATACAATTGATTGGGTTTTCTCTCAGATTTCAGAACACCAATAAATAAAACTAAACTAAACTAAACACCAAAAAGTTGTGTTAAGCTGTAGCATAAATACTTCACTGATTCATAAGATTGGCTGAACATGAAAAATAAAGTATAAAATTTGCATCACCACCCATACGGAAAGATCTGCACCTCTCTACTGAACATGAGCTTGGATGTGGACAAAGTGAAAAATTATAAAAACATTTGAACTTCAGAAGTAGAAGGCAAATGCCTGTGTTAATAAATATATATATACTTACACTTTTACATTTGAATTTTACAGTAGTGCCTCATGGGCACTGAATTGGTTTCCCCAGACACATGGGAGGCCATAATACACCACATGTTCACTCCAGAAATACATGAGGCAGTTCCAGGATTTCAGTGGTAACCAAGCAATGGACTGAACTTATTCCAGTTTTGAAATAAATTCATTGTATAGAAGACTTTAAAGCTTGTGCTCTACCTCAGAAAGTAAAAACATTACAAAATAAAACTTTTCTTTAATTACAGAAATTTAGAAGATCTTTGTTTTTCCTCTGATTTTTCTTAGCCGTGTTTTTAACTGGGCAATGTTCTACTTGCTTCTTCATATCAATTTCATAGTGACAAATAAATGATGATCTTAACCATGAAAATGGAAATATCCTCTTACATATACTGACATATTAGGTTGGATGAGATATTCAATACATTGTAATAGCCTTCCTTGTATTCATTTGTGTAATACATAAACTATCTGATTAAGGAATAGAAAATTCCCAATGCTTACAGTAGTTCCTTAAATCTGCATTTAGGTATGGACTTTTGTTCCAAAAGTGCTGAACAACTCAAAGTTGTACTAAAGCCACTGTGTCAGAAAACAATTAGACAAATAATAGCTTCGATGAGATTTAAATTATTGAAAAAGACAGCCACAAAACTTAATAGTTCCGTATACACCAACCATGTAAGTACCATAATCAGAAAATACCCCTTTAATCTTCATTTAGTATACTTGTTATAACTAAAATTTAGTAATATTCGTATACAAAATTTTTAGTAGTGAAGTTTCAGTGGGAGTAACATCTGAGATATCATTAGTACAAAGAAAAAACAGCAAGAGAAATCTTTCTTAGATCAAAAGCAGATGACAACTTTGAAGCACCAGGAGGAATATACTCTAAGGAGAATAGAGAAAAGACATTTTAAATATTGCAAGGAGTGCCAGTGAAAGCTCGTAGAAGAATCTGAACACTCAATTTCACTTGTTATTATTGTGCACTTAGTAACCATCTTTGTAGTGGAGGGCTCTGCAGACCACTTTAAGTTGAATGTCTCTGCATTCCAGCAAAATTAAGCTTAGTATAAGCAGACAGGACTGTATATTGATGCTGAGCAGCACCTTCCACATGAGAGTCTATAAAACTGTGTGGCAAACTGTATTGCCTAAAAGGCCATCAGGGAAACTTAATTTTAAAAAGCTGCTGAAGTATAGCCCTTAAACAAGACAGACCATCCAAGTCAAACATAGCAGCAGTTTAGACAAGTCCAAGCAGAGCCCTTTAAGTCCCAGTATATCTCTGTTTTTGTTCTCTCACTTTAGGCGATTGCCATTTAGAGATTTATTTTTACACTATGAAAACACACTTTATATGACATTTATAATCCAGAGTGAGAAAAATGCTGTTCTGATTTGAATAGGTCACTCTGAAAATATAACTAAACTCCTTAAAAATATACACAGTTTAATAGATCATATAAATTATGCAGGTGGCCTTTGGGGGAAAACTTAGAGCAGGCAATAATTATTTTGGCTGGCATGGTTTGCTTCCAATCTTAGATTTCACTGCCATCAGTTAAATGACTTTGTCAGCAGAAGTGTTATCAAAATTACATACATATTTTCTATCCATTGGCAGGGTAAACTTTCTAAGAGGTGATTAGTACAGGATACAAAGAGGAATGATTTTTGTGGCTTGATTTAATTTAAAATATATATTTTGATTTATTGCACACAGTAAGCTAGTATGTATGAGTGGGGCTATTAGGAGTAAACAAGACTCTGTAAGTGGTAGGACTGGGAGGCTGGAGAACATCTGTTTTCAGGCTTACCTATCTTAATTTTTCTCTGTTGCCTAAAGGCACAAATAAGAAGGAAATTGTTGCCTCTTAGACTTATTTTTTCACATATGCCAGACTAAGTGGACTGGCACCTGGGATTTCCTGGGTGGTTTGAACTGCATTTTCATTATCAAGCGACATAGAACAGTAGAAATGCATCAGGAAAGCCAGACAATATTCTGGTGCTGAAGACCTGAAGTTAATACCACACAAATTGTTATCCATTTATATTCTTCTCATATTCATTGGTTTGGGCATATTCTCCATATTAGAGCTGATTTTACATTATATTAGGAGGTGAATCAGCAGAGCCAATTTGAAAATGTTGCAAGTAGTAAAAGACAAGATAGGCAAAAGTGTTCTTCAAGTCTGCTTCAGCCACTTCTTTTTCTGCCATCTGACATGAATCTTCAGGTTGTTTTGTACCCTCTATTTAGACAGATGTCAGGATTTGAAGATTGTTGTTATGTGGACACAGCCAACTATCCCTCTTGCTATATCTCCAAATATACTACAGGGGAAGAGCAAATAACAAAAGATCCTGTACTCTGTCTTTCCCTCTTTAATTTTACACTGCACTGAGACAAATGAGCGAGCATGTATACGATGGAATCCATGACACAAAGATCCAGACTAGCCCTATTACCAGTAATGTATATCTCAAAATTTCCACCAGAAAACTATTGTTTTTTCTCTATTTTGCACTCTAATACTACTTTCTCTCAAGCTTGTGCATCTGATTCCTTACTTGTTTGCTTGTTAAAATAGCTTGTCCTTTTTTCCTTATTCAAGTGTCTTTACCTTTGCTTTTCACTTTTTCTTTATAAGATGTGGAGTCTTCAGCACAAGAGACAGAGACCTGTTGGAATGCATCCAGAGAATAATCACAAAAATGATCAAAGGGATGAAACACCTCTGCTATGAGGACAGGCTGAAAGAACTGGAGCTCTTCAGCCTGGAGAGGCTTCAGAGGGAGACCTGAGACTGGTCTTTCAATATCTAAAGGGAATCTATAAGAAAAGAGGGGACAGGATCTTTATCAGGATCTGTTGTGACAGAATAAGGGGAAATGATTTCAAATTAAGAGAGGAGAGACTTAGGCTGAATATAAGGAAGAAATCTTTTACAGTAAGTTGGGAAGGCACTGTAACAGGTTGCCCAGAGAGGTGGTGGGTGCCTCATCCCTGGAGACATTCATGATCAGGCTGGACGGGGCTCTGAGCAACTTGATCTAGATATAGGTGTCCCTGTTCATTGCAACAGGGTCTGACAAAATCTTTAAGGGTCCCTTTCAATACGGACAATTCTATAATACTATGATTCTATGATATTTCAAGAAATGATCTGATGAAATTGCCAGGTTCCATACCTATTAAGCAAAGTCTTTAAAGTTGTTTATCTAATCTCTTTTCTTGAAGCTAAAACAAAGAAAAGAGATCCTCCTTTTATCTCTAGGGTTTTCCAGAGCTTCCACTATAAGAAGTCTTCTTACATGACATAAAGAATTGAGTTTTTTTCCATGGTTTGTGTGTTTGGGTTCTTTAATCACTTCTTCCTTCAGTGGTTCCATGCTCCATGCTATGCTTTGGAGGTTGAGTGGTGATGCAAGGATACAAACTCACCCTTTTAAACATTCTCAAGTTGCCTTTTGTACCTACGTATGTATGTCAGTATACATACAGTTGTATACATAAAACTGAGTAACAATTCCTCTTGAATATAATTTACATTCTTAAAATACACAATGATGGATTATGTAGAATAAATTTTCTTCAAAACAAGCCATCAAAAAATATTATCTCTTTCTGGAATGTGTAGACACAGCTTTCTGTCTTGCATACCATAAATGGCTTTCATTTCCAATAGATTTGTATGTCACATTATTGTCCGTTCTTGCTCAGCAGGAGTGATTTATTTTCTGCAATTCCTATGCATGCAAAGATCAGGAGTAACTAGAAGTTATTACTTCAGATGATGAAGGGATGGTTTTATTTAAAAATTTACAATACAGTTGCTTTGGTATTGAGATTTAGTTAAGTAGATCAGTCACAAAATGGAGTGCCTCACATTTAATTTTAAAACCTTTTCTTAATATTATCAATCTTTTCATGTGCCACAAGACATCTGACGTATTTGTTTAGCTACATTCTTCCAGAAAACACATAACAGAGAAAATACATTAAATGAAATTTTGCTTAAATCATCTTGCAAGTATTGGAAAACAAGCCAAAGACCAGGGAATGTGAATTGCTATACTCTTCAAATAGCTGCTATGAAACTTACAAAAAGTCATGTCAACAAAAATATCAGACACAAATATTTTTCACCTTACTATTGGCAACATAACTGCTGAAATCCTTTTTATTTCTTCAGGAAAATTTTTTAGGCATTGTCAAATTCCGTCAGCTTCTTAAATAATGTAATGCACTTCTAAATTAGGATTGCGGACAATGATCATCCATATATTTTAGCTAACATACTTTGTAAGTTAAACTGTGTAGAGAGAGTAAGGATACTACTACAAGCAAAGCAGAGAACAGTACAAAGTGTAAATGGTTTGGTTTTCTACTGTTTCTTCATCTGTGGAAAGAAAATAGTGGAAAACTGATGACTCACTGGGCAGCAAGGTTACAAAAAAAAAGAAAATTGCATTTTGATAGAGTTAATGAGAATATAAGAGAAATTTATGGAAATTATTGCAACAGGATATTTGGGAGGCCAATAAAATAAGTGGGTTCTAAAAGAGACCAGGCAAATTCACAGTAGCCAAGTTCACTGAGGCACTACGGAGCATGATGTATAATTTTTGAAATCCCTAATCACTTGCTGGATGGCTTATGCCTATCATTCCCAATGTAGAGTTAAAACAGTGGGCACCTTTACAGAAGTCAGTTTATCTCAACATGACAGCTTTTACTTCTTTACATTCATTTAGTGAATAAAGATTCAGATACTTCTATTTGATTTCAATTCTCATCAAGTTTTCAGTAGTCAGACAAGTGGGTGCTCAAGACATGCCATGTCCCATGAGAGGCTTTGCCTCAAGAAAAAATATCAGTAATCATGTATATCAGAATGATCTGGCACACAACTGGCCTCACCAATGCCAGCTGCCTTTACAAGCTGTAGCACAAAGCATAAGCCTAATTGATGCATAGACTATCCATAACCTATAACCAGCCCCAGATTCCACAACCATATCTGTTCCATAGCCTTTCATAGAAGATAGTACATCAGTGCAGCAGGGTTTTGCCCATTCCTTACTTGCCTCTGTCCTCTCATGAAGCATGTAAGTATGATCTAAACAATGAGGTACTTTCCAGACAGTTAAAATTCCTGTACCTTGTTAAGGGCTTATCCAAAGAAGTGGGCATCACTGAATATTTTGTCTTTCTTCCTGTGCCTTGGTTTCTTCACCCATCATGCTGTCATTCATGTTTTTATCTTTCTCAGAGACATTTGTATCTTTTTGTCCTTTTGCTTTTGCTTTTAACACACTTTTTGCTTTAGTAATTTTGTAATTTTTAATTCTTAAGTTGGTTCAGTTTTACAAGAGAATCTGGAATATATGATACTGTATGTTAATCCTGTGAATTATTCATTGCAACTCATTTGGCCTTTATTTCCAGTAGGGCTCCAATCACCATTACCATTTCCTTTGCAAGTAATTTAATGGCTGAATTCCTTTTCATAAGAGCTTGCTCTGTTGAGTAAGTTCTTCAATTAATTCCCTATTGCCCTATGAGTTCAGCTATATGTGCAATGTAAGCAAATAGGTTTATTTGCATCATTTAGGGGGGAAAATGTATAAAGACTGTGTAGGGAGGTGTCATTTTACTTTTTTAAGCAGCAGGTATAAGAAGAACAAAATTGAATGTGAGGTACTACTCTGGATCTGGTATGGGAGCCCCATTCCTCCCAGTCCTTCAGTTCTGAGTTTATTACAGAGGAAGTTAAGCACATGATTCAGAACAACTGTCCAAAATATATAACGTAATTTGCTGCACAGAGACTGGGCGCAAAATTCAGGACCAGTAAGTGAAAAGGAATTTCTTCATAAGCACTGAGATAGAGCAGAGTTAATTCTCTCTTAGTTATCTGCAGAGACACTCTGTTATAGACACTGCTACAATGCCTTTCACTCATATCAATTGTTCCTGATGGGTGTTTTGGGGCCTATCAGAGTCATTACACAAAAAACATCCTTTCCAGTTTGTTCATTTGGTCCCTGCTGTCCCCTTACTTGCACACTGGTGTGCAATTCTCTTCATTCAGTTTCCAAATACTTTCACCAGACACTCACCCTGCTACAAGTGTATTCCATGTACCATGGCCAAGATTTTAAAGATGACCTTTCAGCACTGAGGTACAGTTCTCCTCTACGCAACTGGGAATAGTAACAGCAGTCAGGTGCCAGTGCTGAAATGAAAGTATCCTTTCTGTCACCTAGCATTTATAATGAAATCAAACATAACTTTTACATGTCACAGTTGCTGTAAAAAGTGTGCATAAATAAATAAGCTTTGTTCATATTACTTAAACAATGCTACCTCATGAGCTTTAATCTCCTTAAAAATATATAAACATACAGTAGAACGACATTTTCTGGACTTTAAGGGAGCACTACTCACAAAAGGTGATGTATGTATATCATTCTGTAAATGGATAACTGGGAAGGAAGATGACAACTCATTATGCTTGAACAGAAAAGAAAAAAAAAAAAAAAAAAAAGACCTCCATGTTTGAGTATGTCGGTATTTTTAAAATAAAATAGAGTTTTCCACATTTATGGTA
The DNA here is from genome assembly GCA_035772895.1 of Perdix hodgsoniae. NCBI lineage: Eukaryota > Metazoa > Chordata > Aves > Galliformes > Phasianidae > Perdix > Perdix hodgsoniae. The sequence continues at coordinate 2,402,159 of JAPSGF010000068.1, read as the reverse complement.
TCATCATCAAATCAAAGCGAGTATGGAAAAGATTTCTAAACTCGATTGAAAAATAAAATCCTGCAGTGTTCTCATATGGAACACCTCCACTGCTCCAAGGCTTCATCTCAAGCACAAGCAAAACATGTTCTTGAACTCAGGAGGAAATGGCCACCCTCAGCTTCTTTATCTTCTTGTCCAGCTCTGAAGCAGAACAATTGGTGAGCAGGTATTCCATTCAGCTTCAAGAAGCAAAAACTTTTAGGGTGAAAGGGTGAAACGCTGCTCTCCACTCTCTAAAATTATTGCTCCCTAAAATTATTGCAACAACTATCAAGTTGTATTCCTTTCAATAGAAATTTTTGAAGTGTCTATGAGCGAGAGTTCCTTTAGTCTGTGCTCTGATATTGCATTCTTGTTGATGAATGATAGTTCATTCCCAGAATAATTTTCATGGAGCACTCTGTTTTGAATCAATATTGAAATTATTTCACTGATGCAGGACATCTTAGGCCCATGTCTTGAAGCATAGTGCACTGAGGCCCTAGGTGAACATCCCATCATAAAAGATGTAGAAGCCTGAATATGAAATTGAACAGAAAGCACTGTAAGGAAATCTCCTGCCTCTAAAAGTACATGTTCAAGAATGGAGCAAGAAAAAAATGCTATTTCTAGGCAGCTGCTGAGCAAAGCCTCCACAAAGAGAGCTTTGCAAACTCATTGCAGCTGAAGTATTAAATCCAGTACCATTAACGGAGGAAGAATAGTTGTATTTGAATTTCCTTTCCAAATGGCCTAAAGTGCTCCCATTTGCCAGCTAGAAAACTAAAATATTCTTGGTCCATGATAGTAAGATTTCTTTCTTTATATATACACATGCATACACTCACAAATCACTGTTAACAACATCCAGAATTTTGAACTGCATAGCTTAACAAGAAATCTACTTGCCCATGGTGATAACTTCTGTCATGGACTCCTGTTTAATCTAGGACTTCCTCCATTCAGTTCACTGTGAGGAGACTGACACATTGACTTTTCCCAGCATCTGTTTCATTCGTAGACCAGGCGCATCTCTTTGGCATTAGATAACCTGAATATTATTTCCCTGTATCTGGACAGCAACCAGATTGCCATTCCTCTGTGATAAAATAACTTATGCTTTGATGAAAAAAAAAAAAAAATCACAGTACAGCAGGAGCCAAAAAAGAAAAAAAAAATAGTAATAATAACTTAAAAAAATGAAAAACATTTAAGAGAAAATATTTTCTATTGAAACAGAAACTCAAAAAGGAAGGTAGGTGTTACAATTTTGAATTTTTGGTTTCCTAAAGAAAATGATAAAAATTCTCTTTGGTTTATGTCACAAATCCATTTGTGGAATTAAAAATAGAGGATACTCTAAGATAAGAAGGTATGAGGTCAAAGCTTAGCTATATGCATTTCAAGTGATAACATAAATTGCAAAATATCATAATTCTGTTGCATAGAATTTCTACAAGGAAGGATAAAGAATAGATAATTATTGTATTTATTTGCATGCCTTGCTTTCACTGTGCTTTCATATCTTTGTTCTGTTTTGGTTGTTTTAAAAAAATAATGAATTTTCCTTTGGGGTTTCTCTATCGCCGTAATGCTCAAGCAATGTTACACATTTGCAATATTTTTACTATGAAGGTAGAAGCAGTTACAGTCATTTAGCTTCACTTCTAAATAAGAACTGACTGTCACTCTGTTTTAGAAATGTTTCGTTCATTTGTTTTCAGAATATAGCCTGTGTTTGCACCTCCAGCAGCACACCAGTAGCTGAATTGCCTTTTAGGCATCTTATTTCATGTTTAGGTCTAGTTATAATATGCCTCCTTTCAGTCAATCTGTAATTTGGATGAGATCAATCATCATCTCACTTCTCACTAGCCACAGATGGGAAAGGTGAGAGATATGGTTTTTCACTAACTGTTTTTCTCATAAGCCAATTGATGTTGGATTTTACTACAGCATATTATACAGTTGGCTGATAGGTCTCATTTTAATGGGGTTGCTTCTTTCAGGAAAATATTTTCTGTTAGCTGCATATGAGACATCATCTGTGGTTATTAAAAGCAGTGTAACTTATGCAGAACTGAAGATTCTACTAATTCTACATTCTGCTAATGTCAGAGTTGAATAGAGTTTAACTACAGAGGACACCAACACGGAAGATCTTATGAGAGAAGAAGTTGTGGCCTCCATCATACCATCCACTGCAGGCTGCAGGCATCTCAAGAGCTTTAGTTCACATTTGCTTTCACTTGACATCATCCATTGAAGTCCCAGTGGTGTCTAAGGGATTTTCAAGTATTTCATAAGAGTACATATTTCCATCCAAATTCATCTGGTCCATGAACTCACAGACCACCCTGTAACATGAACAGAAGAATGATCATCTAGGAGATTTGCTTCCAAAGAGCCCATCTGCTCTGACTTAAGACTGTAATGGAGGTGCACTCAAGAGAGATAGATCCCTCAAAGTAGTATTTCCTGTGATTCTCCATATTCTCATTTTATTTGGTATAAGACTTGAACAAACCAAAATTGTGTTGTGAATTTAGGATGTTCAGAAAGAACAATGCCATTTGAAAAAAGTTGGGTTGATGAATCACGTGATACACAGAAATCTAAGATGCATCAAATATTGAACACTGAGACTGGTGGACCGAGTTTTTCTATTCTGTTCTGTGAATAATGATGAAAGATAATTAATGATGAACTGGAGCATATGTACAGCAGCTCCATCATCCCTTTTTTCTTTCTAATTTTACAGTAGAACTTTTCTGTTGACTTTGACTAAGTTTGGTGTTTAGTTCTTTGTTTTGATTTCCTTAGCAACTGTAGTGTTGTCTTGGTAACACTGATACACATGCTCAGTACTATACTGTAGGAGATTTCAAATATGAACAGCTAACACATTGCAGCAGTTGGATGGTGGAATAAAGATGTAGGAGCAGATAGCTCAGCAGCTGCCTTCTGCTTGTGAACTGTTTGCATCCAGAAACAGAGCAAAGTTTTATGCAATAGTTTCAGATTCACCATCCCATGTTTTTGTCACACTGTTTTCAGGTATGACAGCTTTCAAATGTTACGCTTCTGTTGCTAGAGGAAAAATTTCATTCTTTCTTCTTCCTTTTAACATATAAACCCATTTAGACCTTGTATTACTTCAAGAAGTGCATGATAAAGAAGAAAAACAAAACAGCTTTATGCATTCAGATCAGAGCAAGTTGCTTCCTTGAATAAGATTATCATCTCCTATGACCTTTAGAAAGTACATTTTTAGAAAATGTCTACATTTAAATTTTATGTAGCTTCATCATTCTTCTATATTTTCCAATTCTCTAGAAGATGTATATCTCGTAGCATGCAATTTCTGAAGATTACAGGCAGGTAAACTGAGTTTATATTTCCAAAACCATGGGTTATATTGCTAGGCCTCTTAAAAGTGTACATAGTCAGTCTTGATATCAGCACATTTGCTTCTGCAGAAAGTCATCATTATTACAAACTGCTTCTGCAGAAAAAAAACATTTCTCCTTCTTTTCCCTTTCCTTGTCCGTGGACAAGTTCTTTTTCTTACAGTGCCATTAAATAAAGCCCTTTCTTTAAACAAACAAAGTAGTATGTTCCCATATGGGAATGTGGCATTGTATTCAATGAGACACCATGGCACAATGGTATCTCTGCAGGATAACCAAGTCAAAGGGCAAAACTTAATAAATTTTGTGGACCTGTTGCATTTAGTTTTATATCTATTACAGCCTTTTGACTTTTTTAAACATAAAAATTATCATTTCTTATCAAACAGTGACAAAACAGCTGTATGTACTGGGAAGGAAATGGAACATAATGGAACATATTAATCATCTGCTAATAATGCTTGTTTCCAAAAGTTGCAGGGAATTCTGCTTGGGTATGTGCTTTTGTAACACATCTGAACTAAAAAATATCTTCCTTCAATTTCTCTTTTGAAAGCTCTTCTTTTAATTATTTATTTATTTTTATTTTAAATCAGATCTTAATTAAATAGGGAAAGGAGAGACAGATCACTTTACAGCTTTCCTATTTTAACCATTTCTACTTCTGACAGCATGTTCACTTTATCATACAGAAATGCTGTTTTGATAAAAGTAACTCCCACCCATATTCTTTTACATTACTGTTATATCTCACTCATTATCACCAACACATCTAATGCTCGGTGGCTTTCTAGGTTCTCAAATGAGTGAGAATGCAGTATGGTTGAAAATTTTCTCACTATTTCTAACTTCTGTGGGAAATAATAATACTGTGGTCCCACGTCAGTACCAGAAATCCTTATTGTGTAGATCATCTCAGAGCACTGTGATAAAGTCAGTAGAGAACAAATACTAGTTAAAAGTGCCCAGAAAAAAAAATAATAATAATAAATTAAAAAAAGGAAATTCAGTTTTTCTCAAAAAAAAAAAAAAAGAGAACAAGTGCATCATAATGCCATTTGTAATGTCATTTGTTGTGGTTTATCACCAGTGGGCAGCCAAGCACCATACAGCTGCTTACTCACTCCTCAACAGAATGGAGAGAAAACACAATGAGAAAATTTCTGGATCAAAATAAGGAAAGTGAGATTCTTCATCAGTTACCATCAAAGACAAAATAGGATCAGTGAAAGTGAGATTAGTGTAGTTTGTTGACTATTGCTAACAGAATAGATCACTGAGAACCACAAGAAAAAACCACCCTCATCTAACTCAGTGCCTTCAGGGCCACTTTCCTCCCACCTCTCACCCCTCTCTCTCAGCTGCTGTAGTACAGCAGTGTTCCTTTCTTTAAATCTACTCTCCCAGAGCACACCCAGCATTGCTCACGGTGCAGCTCTTGCAGCAGTAGGTCCCTTCGGGGTAGCTGCAACTGCTCTTTTCTGACATGGGGCACTGCTGGGCTCTGCTCACAGAAGTCACCCTGCAGCCTCTATTCTGCCCAAACCTTGCTACCTAAGCCCCATACGCCATGTTCTGTTCTATGTGCACTGGGATTGTCCGTCACCTGACATTACAAAAAAGGATACGTGTGCTCATTCAGATAAGCATCACCTTTAAGAAACTGGCAAAGTATCTAATGCAATCCATTAGTAAGAAATTCCATAATGGTTCTCCAGTCACTGAGTTGCAGCATGTTTGTTTACTCACATCTTGAAAACGTGACACTATATTTGATCATGGAAATATGCAATTGTTTTTGGTTTTGTTTTGATTTTCTTTTAAAGTATACTTGGAGTTCTTTTTCCTCTGAACTAATGCAGCAGTAACTTTTGTATACTGACAGCCATTTGGAGTTTCAAAAGCCCGTAATCATTACTGTAAAGGTGAATCCCTAGCAAGTCAAGTTACTTTGAATAGTGCCTCAACAGTGCATGACAAGGTTATAAAACCTACTGTTGTTGATGTATTAGTCATGTTCTCAAACACCTGTTGATGATGTATATTAATGGCTTAGCTAAAAAGCAAATCTTTTGCATTATTAATATGGTGGTACATATGCGTATGTATTACCACAACAGTCAATAGAGGGAAAAAAGTAACAGAGTTAAGAAAGAAAGAACAAAATATCAAGGCTATACCATGATGTTTTATCTATTGCCTTTGTCTCAAAGAAATAGTATGTCATGTCTGCTTTAAACTTTGGTCATAAATAAGTGATATCAGCTGTCTCACAACACAACGCAAGAGAAATATAGTTAAAAAATTCCTCAAACAGAGCATATGAAGTAATAGTGACTTTTCTTTACTTTTTTCTTGTCTATGCAGAATCTTGCCAAAAGGGCAAAATTTTGCTCTTGTAGAAGTAAGTCTGTTTTTCTATTCACCTCAGAAGGTAGTGAATGGAAATAGTTATTAATAGAGGAATCTATGCTTTCTATATCTTTTTAAGCAGGCTTAAAAAAATAAAAACAAACAAACAAATATAAGCATAAAATAGAAAATAACAAAATAAAATATAAAATAAAATAAAAAAAATAAAATAAAATAAAATAAAATAAAATAAAATAAAATAAAATAAAATAAAAACATCTGGGACACTTTTTCCAATACATTTACACTTGGGAAATTTTTACCAGAATGTTCCTCTTTAAAAATTATTACAATATTTCTGTTTGAATGTCCATGGCTATTAGACATTCTCATACTTAATATGAAGAATTAAGTCATCTTAAGTACAAGTTCTCATATTCATATTAAACACTGCCTTGTTCCAATGAAAGACTCACCAGCAAGACAGGCAAATGGATGGTACTGGAGAAAATCATGGAGCAAATCATCTTGTGTGAGATCACACGGCATGTGCGTGGTATCCAGGGGATCAGACCCAGCCAGCATGGGTTCATGAAAGGTAGGTCGTGCTTGACCAACCTCATCTCCTTCTATGACTGGGTGACCAGACTGGTAGTTAAGGGAAAGGCTGTTGATGTAGTCAACCTAGACTTCAGCAAAGCCTTTGACATAGTCTCTCACAGTATTCTCCTGGGGAAACTGGCTGCCCATGGCCTGGACAGGTATACCCTTCTTTGAGTAAGGAACTGGCTAGAGGGCCGTGCCCAACGGGTGGCGGTTAATGCAGTTAAGTCCAGCTGGCGACCTGTTTCAAGTGGTGTTCCCCAGGGGTTCGGTACTGGGCCTATCTTGTTTAACATCTTTATTGATGACCTACACGAGGGGATTGAGTGTATCCTTAGTAAGTTTGCAGATGACACCAAGCTGGGAGGTGGTGTGGATTTGCCTGAGGGCAGGAGGCCCTTCAGAGGGATTTAGATAAGCTGGATCACTGGGCTGGGATGAATGGGATGAAGTTCAACAAGGCCAAGTGCCACGTCCTGCATTTTGGCCACAACAACCCCATGCAGCGTTATAGGCTTGGGGATGAGTGGCTGGATGACTGTGAAGAGGAAAGGGACCTGGGGGTGTTGGTTGATGCTCAGCTGAACATGAGCTGACAGTGTGCCCAGGTGGCCAAGAGGGCCAACGGCATCCTGGCCTGCATTAGAAATAGTGTGGCCAGCAGGAGCAGGGAGGTGATCACCCTGACATATGCTGGGAGTACAACACAGCGTGTAAGAAGCAGTCTAGGAGGTTTTTGGAGTGTGTAGAGGATGCCTTCCTGATGCAGCTGGTAAGAGAGCCCACGAGAGGAACTGCCCCGCTAGACCTGCTGTTTGCAAACAGGGAAGGTCTGGTGGGAGATGTGGAGGTTGAGGGCTGCCTTGGACAGAGTGACCATGAAATGATAAAATTCTCGATTCATGGTGGAGTTTGGAAGGGGAATAGTAAAACTGCTACCTTGGACTTCCAGAGGGCGGACTTCGAATTGTTCAAGAGACTAGTAGGGGGAGTCCCCTGGCATTCAGTCTTAGCAAACAGAGGGGTCCAGGAGAGCTGGTTGCTCTTCAAGAAGGAAGTCTTAAGGGTGCAGGAGCAGGCGGTTCCCCTGAGACGCAAAATGAGCAGGCGGGGAAGAAGACCGGCGTGGATGAATAGGGAGCTATTCTTGAGGCTCCGGGAGAAAAAGAGAATCTACCGCCTGTGGAAGGAGGGACGGGCAACTGAGAATGAATACAAGGAAGCCGTTAGGATGTGTAGAGGTGAAATCAGAAAGGCAAAAGCCCAGCTTGAATCTAACCTGGCCGCTGGGGTGAAAAGGAATAAGAAACTCTTTTATAAATACATTAACAGTAAGAGGAGGACAAAGGAGAATATCCACTCTTTGCTGGATGATGCTGGGAATGTGACCACTGAGGATAAGGAAAAGGCGGAGGTTCTGAATGCCTTCTTTACGTCTGTCTTTAAAGGTCAGACCAGTTATCCTCGGGGTACTCCTCTCTCTGACCTGGTAGTCTCGCCTGGGGAGCATGCTAAACCCCCTGTCGTTCTGGAAGAAACGGTCAGAGGCTTACTACTCCAACTGGACTGCCACAAGTCCATGGGGCCGGATGAGATCCACCCGAGAGTGCTGAGGGAACTGGCGGGGGTGATAGCCAAGCCGCTTTCCATCATCTACCAGCGCTCCTTGTTGACTGGTGAGGTCCCGGAAGACTGGAGGCTTGCCAACGTGACTCCCATTTACAAGAAAGGTTGTAAGGAGGATCCGGGGAACTACAGGCCTGTTAGCCTGACCTCGGTTCCAGGGAAGGTTATGGAACAGATTGTCTTGAGGGAGATCATGCAGCATGTGCGGGATGGCCAGGGGATCAGGCCTAGCCAGCATGGGTTCATGAAAGGCAGGTCCTGTTTGACCAACCTGATCTCCTTTTATGATATAGTGACCCATCTGCTGGATGAGGGAAAGGCTGTTGATGTGGTCTACCTAGACTTCAGCAAAGCCTTTGACACTGTCTCCCACGGTATTCTCCTGCAGAAGCTGGCAGCCCGTGGCTTGGACGGGTACATTGTTGGATGGGTAAGGAACTGGCTGGAGGGCCGGGCTCACAGAGTGGTGGTGAATGGAGTTAAATCCAGCTGGCGACCGGTCACGAGTGGTGTTCCCCAAGGGTCGGTACTGGGGCCTGTCCTCTTCAGTATCTTTATTGATGACTTGGATGAGGGCATTGAGTGCACCCTCAGTAAGTTCGCAGACGACACCAAATTGGCTGGGAGTGTGGATCTGCCTGGGGGTAGCGAGGCCCTGCAGAGGGATCTGGACAGGCTGGAGAGCTGGGCTGAAGCCAACGGGATGAGGTTCAACAAGACCAAATGCCGAATCCTGCACTTTGGCCACAACAACCCCAGGCAGCGCTATAGGCTTGGGGCGGAGTGGCTGGAGGACTGTGTGGAGGAAACGGACCTGGGGGTGTTGATTGATGCTCGGCTGAACATGAGCCGACAGTGTGCCCGGGTGGCCAAGAAGGCTAACGGCATCCTGGCTTGCATCAAAAACAGTGTTACTAGCAGGAATAGGGAGGTAATTGTCCCCCTGTACTCTGCACTGGTGAGGCCGCACCTCGAGTATTGTGTTCAGTTTTGGGCCCCTCATTGCAAGAAAGACATTGAGGCCCTGGAACGTGTTCAGAGGAGGGCTACGAAGCTGGTGAGGGGCCTGGAGCACAGGCCTTATGAGGAACGGCTGAAGGAGCTGGGATTGTTCAGCCTGGAGAAGAGGAGGCTCAGAGGAGACCTTATAGCACTCTATAACTTCCTGAAGGGAGGTTGTGGTGAGCTAGGGGTCAGCCTTTTCTCTCGTGTAGACAGTGATAGAACTAGAGGCAATGGTTTCAAACTGCGCCAGGGGAGATTCAGGCTGGACATTAGGAAATATTACTTCTCGGAAAGGGTGGTCAGGCATTGGAATGCACTGCCCAAGGAGGTGGTGGAGTCACCGAACATGGATGTGTTCAAGAGACGTTTGGATGTTGTGTTGAGGGATAGGATTTAGCTGGGGAGTATTGGTGATGGTTGGACTGGATGATCTTTTAGGTCTTTTCCAACCTTGATGATTCTGTGATTCTGTGATTC